>JAPQRN010000242.1:0-19105 GCA_037367275.1 Coranthus polyacanthus | reverse complement strand
GGGGGACGGAGGGAGGGAGGGGGGATATTACCATTAATAGTGATAATGACAAAATGATTAAAGGTAGGCAGAAAATTGTAATACAGTTCACATATCCCCAGATGGTTTTGAATTAATTGAGTTTAGGTCTCATTTAAAAAAAGTACAGTGTGGAAGAAAAAAAAAAGGTATAGGAATCTAATACCCATGCTACTCAATCCCTTCAAGGTAATGCACCACAGTAATAAATCCATTAACTGGAATGATTATTTCATTAAGTCTTAATAAAGCCCAGAGAAATATATTGTGACTTTTCAAATAAAAAAAAAAAATACAGCCTTTTTATGCTTCTGCAATTATTCGTTTTCATGAAACAAGTCGCCTTGTATGAGAATAAATTGCAGCTCTTTCGTTCAGACATTAGCATATGATGCACCAATAAAAATGGAAATTGCCCAGACTATGAAAACAACACTGCTTTTCCTTAGTGTTCTGCCATCGCTTACAAGGCTCTATATCTTGCAGCTGCAGTCCCATTATTTCAACTTTGAGGTACTTAATGAAACAATAAAAATTTTGTAGCTGCAGTTATATAAGGGTGACAACGGGGAGGTGGGCTAAGTTTCAAACAGGCGAGGGCTGTTGTAATTTGCATGTTTTAACATGATGCTAGCTGACATTTAGCTATTTACCTGTCTCAGGGGATTAACCGTGGATTAGGCTGTAATCCAGCGTAAAATATTATGTATCTCATCACCACAGCTCTGACTCTTTTAATTTGTTTCCAAAGTTTTGATTCCCTACCAGGGAACACTTATCTATATATAGCCACAACATGAATGGTAGAGAATTGATAGTGAGAACAACTGAGTAACAGAAACTGTGTAAGTACTCTCTCCTTCTAAATTCCAAATAAATGCACCTTTGTGCTCTTCGGTCTCATCCAGATGATGAGAATAACCTGCTGGAGGAAGGTTTGAATGCCTTTGTTACACTTGTCTGGGCCTAATAGCCCTGCCTCGCCTCCCAGTCACTTCTCATTTTTGTCCCGGCACATCTTGGGAAGCTCTTGGTCCTCTCTTCAAATTCCTCCATGAAATTGATATCGACAATTCAATTCCTTCCTCACAAGGCTTCAAGTTGCCTTTGACCCAGCATCGTTGAACCATCGCTGTCACCTTTACAAGTGTGTTAAACACAGAAAAGTCATTTACAGCTTTTACACCGTGGAACAACAAGCAGAGTGACCCTTTTTACCTGGATAATTATGAAACCCAGCTATTAATTGCGTCGTGTATTGAGCTTTGACGCAGATCGATTCGAGTGATTTAACTGCTGCAAAGTAGAGCGCATCTGTGTGAATGTGAGCATTAGCTCATTGCACTGCGTGACGAAAAGAAGCAGGCAAAGTGAATTATTTATCAAGCAAAGATTTGGACACTGATCATCAACGGCCACGCTGACACTGACACAGATGCTCGTCTTTTTTTTTTCTTTCATCCTGTTTCTGAATTCCTTCTCTTCTCACTCTTTGAAGACAACTCCAAGTCTAGTGTCATGACAGCAGTCGTAAAAATGCTCCGTATCCTTGTTTTCTTCGGGGTTTGAGGGAATGTAAAATCCCATCAAAGTCTTTGGCACACTTTCGCAATTTAAGAAGATTTTGGAGGACCGCATAAAATTACCGTGACGTGCTTATGATTGCAGTTGTTCTGTTTTTCGCTGTCAGGAGCATATATTTACAGCATATCTGATACAACGTGACTTTTAGCCCTGACGTGGTATTTCCTGTGCTGTACCAACATGAAAGACAAGTCAGTCAAGACTCAGTTGAAAGCCAGTTGTTTGCTTCTGAGTCCACTCACAACAACTTAGATCAGCACATGATATTTTATTTATAATGCTGTAATAATCATGAAAACAGTGCGTGTGCCTTATCATCTAGGTCAGTCTCCTGTCTCTCTCACTCCATCTCTGTATTTCTTTTTTATCCGTCTGCCTGTCTACCTTTCTGAAGCGCTCTTCCTCCTGTCGCCATTGTTTTAAGCCTGCTTAACGCCGCTGCCTTTCAACTAGAAACACAAATGAATCTGCTTCATCGCCAAAAACACAACCTGACACCTTTTGGTGTCATCCTTCCCACACTCCTTTTATCACGTTCTTGCCATTGGTTTTTATCTTGACAAGGAGCCAGAGGATGAGACAGCCTAATTTTTTCCTCTCTTTCGTTTCCAACCCGGTCTCTCTTTGTGTTTAATTATTGTCCCTGATAGCTGGGCTTTAATTAAATCTTTGCATCTGACAAACAACACTAATGATGTCAGGTCACAAAAGCAAATGGAAAGTTCCCAAAGTAAATCTGGGAGGAGTGGAGGCCTTTGATCAAAAAAAGGTGTGTATTGTGCCACAATTAAGTCGGATTTTACAGTTCTCAAGAGAGATGTTGACATTAATAATCTGCCGTGTTTTATGTCTGAACGTCTTTGTCCACATTCCATCAATTCAGTCTACACTGGTAATAAGGCTTTTCACATAAAGAGCCACTGCGGCTGTAATAGACCTCAACCGCACAAAATATATCATCTTCAGACATTAATAAAATGCCATGTCAAATAGCCATTATTTGATTGACACGCATCAGAGCAAATGACTGCACACCATCAAAATGTCTTTTTTATTAACTGAAAAGAGCTCAAAACTGATCAGATAATCACTTGACTTTACTGAAGCAGTACTGTTACAAATTCATGTATGAGCCCCAATTACCAGTACCTTCCAAATAATTCAAAAATCACTCATTTTTTTGCACTGAACTTTCAAATGATTGGATTCTCCATTTTCAGCCCAAGGGCAGGGAATTATTTCTTTTCAACTAATATTAACAGAGCCACGGGAGGTCCAGGCCCAAAACCTTCTATACGTAATTTCACATGTTCCGGTTGCTCATGGCCACCCTGCTTTTATTATCCATATCAACCAAACTCTGTCCATTCAATTCACGACACAGCTATTGTGTGCCTGATTGACAGCACAATCTTACTGAAAATGGCAATGAATTCATTAAGTTTTCCAAAGGAGTTTAAGATAAAAAAAGCTAGAATGTTTAAAAGGGACTAAATGGAAGTAATATGCAAATGCATTTTGTCCTTTAAAGTCATGAATGCTTAAATAACACTGCTTGTTTTTATGGATATTACTTTACTTTACTATTTTACACACAACAGACACATAGTACATTCTGAACTCTAAATACCTTTTGTCACAAAAGCAGTTAATTGTCCAGTTTCAAGTCATTTCAAGTCAAATGCCCGTACTGTTCTGGACCACAACCCGATAACTCCATTCAACGAATCAGCATACAGTATTCAGGTCAGGTGACAGGTCACATGTCTGCAGCTCTGTTCAGCCTGCGATACGCTATTTGAAAGGGAGTTTCGACGCAACTTTGGCTCAAAGTCGTCTTTAAAGATGGAGAATTTGGACCAAACAGGAGAGTCAAAGACAGAAGCTGAAACTTATTCACATAATGTAGTGAAAACAGTGCATTACAGATTATAAATGTGTTACAACTGAACACTGTGAAAACCCAATACTGTGATCAGCTGAGGAGTGGAGTTATTAAAATTATGTGCTTTAAACTTTGAGCTGAAATCAACTGCAATTTCATTTATATGACCTGTACTGCACAGTAATAAGAAAGACAGGATTTCAGAAAATGAGTAAAAGTGGAGATTTTAGGGGTTTTTTTGCACATGGACTCATGTAGTCATACAGTCAATACAGTTAATACAACCTCCCTTCTGCAGCTCTCTCCTCTTGGTCCGACTCAGAAGACTAAGTATAACCTGACGCCGTTCCAGGTCGCCGTGGAAAAGAGACGCCACTTTTCCAAACTTCCACGTCAAGTCATGGAGTAGAGCAATAGAATCACGTTTGACAGAATCAGTGAAACGGTGATCGGTAAATTACAACTGTCAATCACGTATTTAACGTACATACAGAGTCCAGAGAAGGGGGTAGAATCCTTGTTTCCTCTCAGACCACTTGAATTACAATATGCTTAGGAAAGCTACAATGCTGGGTGAGGAAAATTATTAGATGCGCGGTAAAAAGATTTTTTGGTGTCATGACTGAAATCATGTCTGTTTCTGATTTCTCAAGCTGAAAAGAAGAAAAAGAGCAACATGGCTGCCCTGGACAGCAAGTCATGAACCTTTCCACTAAGTGTGAAAGAGAGAAAGACGTAGAGAGTGACAGAAGGCAGAAAACTACAGAGTGCAAAATGAAACCATATGGCACATGACACCACACACATTTTCCCAAAGTTTGTCGGCAAAATTGCTGGTGCAGTCAGCCAGTGATTTAGAAATCCAAAAAGAGCAGTCAGTCGATCACACAGCCAGTCACCCAGACAGTCCATCATCAGTCAACCAGTCAGTCAACCAGCCTCTCGGCTAGTCAGTCCATCAATCAACAGTACGCTAGTCCATCAGTCAGGCAGACAGCAGGTGATCAGCCAGCCAGACAAACACTGAGTGAGTCGGCCAGCGAGTCCATCCATGGATCAGCCTGTCTGTCAGGTACCAGTGTGGAAAACACCATGAGAGGAGCTGGGAATTATGCCTATTAGTACTATCTGTGAGCCCCAGCCTGCCAACCAGCCAGTCTCACTGCTTTACCTTCAAAGCTGCTGCACTGTTCCTTCAAATCCATTTCCTCGCTTCTTTGTCCTCTCTCTTTTCCTTTCACCCTTTCATGAATCTGCATGTACATTCCCTCTCGTTCCACGTTTCATTCTGTTTTTCTCAGGCTGAAGATGTGCTTTTCACCACCTGTAGTCTATAGGTTTCATTAATTACCGCTAAATGTGTTTCAATAGCTCTCCTGCTCTGCCTTTCTGTCATTTATAAGCTGGTTTGCAAGGACTACACTGTCCTTTTTTTTTTTGCAATTACATCATGTTCGCTCTTTTCACAGTACCTTGGGACTTTAGCAGATGATAGTCACTGGTGTGCACGTATAAAGCATGAAAATATTGTGTAGATACTTTCACCCATGGTATCATTTGTTGAGAGTAATTCAATAGGTTATCAATACGATGCAAGAGCTACTTAAACAGATCTTGTGCAGGGCTTGATGGCTGCAGTTTATGAACTATAGTTAACGCTGGCTTTTGTTCGACTGTAGGATTTATTCTTAGAATTCCTTTAACCACAGAAGGTTGTGGTGCTATGCAAGTGTGCGCTGCACGTTGGAATGGAATTTGCAGCCCCATTCTGTGTGAACATGATGTCAAATTTACTCATTCACTTTCACTTCAGCTCGGTGCTCGGTGAATGAGGGTCTCGCATACATGCATTTAATCTGTAAAGATGGAGAAATCAGCCAGCACTGAGAGAAAACGTAAGTCAAAATATGGTGAATCTGAAGAGTGGACATTTTATCCTCTTTTGTGTCACTATCAGACAGTGACTGTGAGGTAACAGTGTGATCCTCCCTTAAATATAGCACATACGCAATAAAAATAAGCCCTCACTAAGATGACTTGTTAACTGCCTCTCCAGACTGCCGTGCCTTTTAAAAAATAATGTGCATGTTTCTGAAGCAGAATGCATCACGTATACAAATGGAAACAGGGGTAAAGGCTTTAGTAAATCTGACACAGAAAGCCTCTTTAACAACGGTCTTAAAAACACATCTCTGATGACTCCCCGTGTACATCAAATTCTTTCCACTGTTGTTTACGTGTATGTAACATCTGTTACAGTCTAACAGGCAAACTCCCCTAAGGAACATGAGACCAGAGAAGAAGTTTTCAGCTCCACAGTGCTTTCAGCCACTTGCTGTGTTCGGTGAACGCTGAGTGGATTTTTGCCGATATATAATGTCAGACAAGTGAAGCATCATGGGGCAGCGGAGAGAGGTTACCAAGACAGAGCAACACAGACGTTGTAGGCTTAGTTACAACAATCAGACACGTCTTTTATGCCCTCAGAGGTTTATGAAACTACGTGAGGTGCTGCAAACCTCAAAAATGTTGAAAAAATCCAAACAAAGCTAAATGTCTTCAGATACTTTAGGCTTTATCTGCTGAGATTTTAAAATATCCCCATCATTCTGTGTCATGTCATTAGGAAAGTATTTCATTTGGAAAAACTAAAATGAAAAGCCCAACCATTCTTGTGATGAGCTCTAATAATTCCCTTAATTGAGCTAACATTGCAAAGTCAACTGACCTCATTTAAATGTACTCCAGTCAGTGATTTCCTACATTTTCTAGAACTACTTCATCCGCCCCCAGAGACCAGGTTACTGAGGTTCAGCCGTGGGTTATATAAATATGAGCTAAGAGAGCACTTCACTAAAACGGTCTACTTAGACACTGAAACTGACCGTCATCCCTGTGTGAAAACTGACTTCCACGCTTGCGTCTGTCCTCACAAGTTTACAGCAAAAGCACAAACATTTGTTTATGATAATGCCATCCTTCAGTGGATGCATTCAAAGTAAATACTGCTGCCCACGTTGTATTGAGTTTCTGTGCTTGTGCGCGTCTGCTATACCTCTGTGTCTTAATTACTGTTAAAACCCATGCAGAAGCTCTCCCCTCCAGCTCCACACAGCAGGTACGTTGAAGTAACAGCCCACTATGGGAGCAGCACTTCCTTGCAGCAAAGAAGTGAAAAAGAGCGTAACTGCAAATGAGAAGGAGGATGGATGGATGGAGGAGTGATAGCAGCTTGAATTAATTCTTCAGTTTTAGCTCCTCTTCTGTCATTCCAACAGGTTAAACCCACTGTGGTTTGAATCTTATTTTCAAGGTTGATCTTTACATTGAAATGAGTGATGAGCAGGAGAGAGGAGATGATGTTACAGTGTGGGTTGAGGAAGTTATTTTTAACCCTTCGTCAAATTACACATTTTCCTCCACTTCCCAGACTTAATATTTTCAAAGGAGCGTAAACAGATCTATTGAGATTAATAACTATTGTATTCTGAATGCGTGTTTGTTACTGATACCAGATGGAGGGAACGGTTGCACATATGCACACATTCACACTTGCTGTACAGTATAAGCTGCCTTCCTCTTTGTTGGCAGTTTTTGTGCCTCAGTGCTCAGAGCTCGGCTCAAGACAAATTCAAGCAAGAGAAGATCAAATAGTTAAAGTGATAAAGTTTGGTTTTAAGAAATGCTGGATATGGACATATGTCACGTACAGCGAATACACTCTAATGATGTAAAGGTGGGCAGCACGTCAAGCACGGCTCAACGCATTTGGAATCAACGCATGCCTTAATATGAATCGTAACACAATCATTTTCTCACTTCCTGTGCTTTCAGAAGCACTTTACCCACAGTCTCCATACGCAGGGATCGTTGATATTTGGTAGATTTACTGACAATATCCAACCCAATCCCAGGGTAAAATGTTGCCATTGTACGTTTTTATGTAATCTCAATGTGATTTGTCATTGCTACGTTTTTGCTTTTCCTCAATGGTTAGGATGTGGCTGGAATCCCGATTCCAGTAGGTATTTGGGCTTGGGCAATAAAAGATCGAGGTTGGGATTAAATGTTAATGAATGTCATTTTTAATCACATCTCAGCAGACCTACATCCATCAATTTTCTGTAACTGCTCATCCTTTGCACTGGGTAAAAGGTGGGGTTCAGTCTGGTAAGGTCGCCAGTCCATCACAAGGCTGATCCCCGGAGACAGTCACACCTAATGGTAATTTAGAGTCACCACTTAACCTTTAACCTTTAACCATCAACTTGCATGGGTTTGGCCTGTGGGAGGAAGCCAGAGAAGTGAGGAAGAACATGCCAACTCCACGAGAAGACACCAGTGGGTTCAAACCCAGGACCTTTTTGCTGTGAGGTAACAGTGGTAATCACTGCACCTCCGTCCATCCATCTTTCCATAACCCTAACAAAGTACTGAGGCTAAACCTAACCTAAACACTTAAAAATGCTATCCTTAACAAATAGTTGATATACTTTATGGAGTTGTTGGCTCGATTGGTGTAAAACAAATGAAATGTATAACCTGTGTACAATTTACCGTTACATTCTTCCACTTGGATATTATTTTAACAGCATTTAACAGCAGTATGTGGATGACATTAAGTTTATAACAAAATGTAACTGTAGTTGCAGTTTAGTTGTTTTTGTTACAGCCTCATTTTACACGTTCGAGTGGTTAAAACACGATGATGCTGACGTACATACATATCTAGAAATGTTGATATGAAACATACTTTTGGTTCAGAAATGTTGAGATGATATGCGTCGCAGGTTCGGAGAAACATACGATGACCGTATTCTATTATCCGACCTCTTTCTGAAACATAATAAAACAGAGGCACGCGACAGAATATTGAACCATGTCTATGGTTGCTTCTTTGTCATCTGCCGACCTATTGGGTAACTCTGCCAACAGTACACAAGCTCACTGTCGGCAAAAACATCATTTTGACAGCAAACACGGAGGTCGCACCAGAACTCTGATCTCTGCAAACTGTCAAGAAGCAATTTGTGTAGGCACAGAGAAATCAAAGTGATGTTTGTCACACAACTTCAGATAATACTGCAGTCCACATCATGAGGGGGAAAAAAGTGGCCGCTACGATCAAATGAGCCGGTGTATACACAAAGACGTCGACACACAAACCGGAGAACGAGGGGAGACAGGCTCATGTTAAGTGTACTCGGATACACTGACACATTGACACAACGGGTGCATGTGGAGAGTCATCAGTCACCATAATTGCTTTTAAACAGACAGATATTTTGTCTTGTCCTGCTAAATGTGTGGCAGCAACAAATGAAAATGCATCATTCTTCACAGGACTATGTCTGTGTGAGACGATTAGAAACAGGAAGACAGAGAGAATAAGGCTTTAGAGTTAAAAAGTATGAGTTTAAACTTCATTTTATTCTTTCACCGTGTGCTCACGGTGGCGTTTGTTTTGTGAAGGATGTCGTTGCACTGTGCAGCTCTCTGCTTTGAACGTATCAATCGGTTTAAAATGATAATACTAAAAAAGGTTTAAGTTGAATTCTACAGCAATATTTGAGGACACAAAGAACAAAGAAACTAAAAAGAAAAGAAAAAAAAAACAGGATGGGAGCGTTAATAATGTAACAGATGCAATCAACGGTATGACTTGATAGGACTCCACAGCTTTACCGCGAGGACGAGACGGAAAGAAAAATGAGAGAAATACATGCACGTACACCAGCATAACTAAAAGAGACGCAGTCAGAGAGAGACAGAGAAGCAGATGTAAAGAGACAGATACAGAGGAATCAAGAGAAAACCCAAAAAAATCAGCTGAGAACTGCAGAAGCAGAAACCCGACATGACCTGCACTATGAAAGTTGAAAAACAGAGACGCCAGCATCAAAATCAGCTAGAAGCCACGCTGTGTGTCAGGCAGGAGCTGTGCTGGAAGCTCCTGTGTTTCTAGGAGTGCGTTTGGTGTATCGGAGATGTTGGCAGCTTCTACTTAGATGCAGTTTTCCATCAGCCTCCCATCTGCCACTGCGCAAACAGAATAATGGATGCTGAAGTGTTTTTCACAGTTAGTGGAATTCCAACTGAAGCGATCCGGTGTGTGTCTCTCAATGGAAGTGTTTGCATATGGGGGTGTATCTCCACCTTCAAATCTGCGCCAGGTGTTGGAAAGAAGAAGAGTACAGTGAGCAGTGAAGATTATGGGATGTCTTCTCTTTCACGGTTTTGTTTTTGTGTTTTTGTTTGCTTCATTTTGAGTTTTCAGTTAAGTGAACAGTGAAGAGTTTTGGATGTTTTTTTGGATGACCTGAGTGTTGAGAAAAGCCAACCCTGACTCCAACTTTACTGATTTGACCTTCTTGACCTTTTTGAGACTTTTTCAACAAAGTCTCAACAATATAGAACAATAATAATATGTTGTTTTATTTGGCCTTTGAGAAAACGCTTAATTAAAGGATATATAAAGGATAGCTGTATATTAAGAGGTAACACACACTTGGAATACGAGTACTGAACGCCTCATGAAACTGAACACACACCGAAATGATTTAAAGGCATCGTCACTCAGGCCCGACTGAGCCGTCTGCTTTGATGATCCTTTCAGGCTTTCTGCACAGTCATCACTGGATTTATATTTATTATTTTCTGTGAAACGAAGCACAATTCTTATATTCCATTATGCATGGGAATGGGAAGCCTGTGACCTCTCCTTCCTAACCTTGTAACTTGAGAATCCATATCTAATTTTTCTTTGCTTCTGGCATGTATTAGAAATCAACTTCACATCAGGAAATCAATGTTTAGAGCATCATGTAATTCAAAAGGTTTCGGTAGCGCGGCTGCCTGCGTCACCTCTGGGTGGCGCCGGCCTCGCTGTGCTGCCGCGTGTTGCTCGTGTTCGCGGCGGCGGCGTGCTACTGCTGCGGCGCTGAATAAAGAAAAGGGAAGAGTTCAAGCAGCCACGTGATTTTCATCCAACCTCGGAGCAGCAGAGAGAGAGAAAAAGAAAAAGAAAGAGGGAGAGATCGTGCACTGGAGTATTTTTCCCCTCGTCTGTGACACATTTTGATCTAATCCAGACACTGAAACTATCGTCAAAGTAGGGCTGGACCCGAGTGTTCGACTATTCGAATACGTGTTCAGTGGGTAGTCATCCGGTTTTCAATTTGAATATTTGAACATTCTTTATAGTCCGTCGGCACTGAAAGCGTTCGTTTAGTTAACTTTAACCTGTAGAAATTTGTGTTTTGCTGCAGCTGTAACGCCCGACTCAAAACACGTTCAGGTCCGATGTCCATGCGGGACGTCCCACCATGTGGTGAGGCCGGGTCCGTGTCAGAGACGTCCCACTTTATGTATCGACAACTTATGGACATTAGTGAAACGTATGCTCATTTTGCCACGTTATGTTGCTCTATATTCTGTTTTATCATCTTATCTGATCAGTGTATCGTGTAACATATTATTTCAGTCTATGTTGGATTATCCGAAGCTGTGACACCACGAGTGAATTCACTGAGAAGAATACGAGCCTGCAGGTTGTCAAAGATAGCAGAATAAAGGCTGTTGAAGAGATGCTCCACTCTCCAGTATTTATCACTATTGCTGTACTGTAGCCCCGGAGCCCTAAGCCAAACGTTTCAGTCATGTAAAATATTACCCGTAATATGTCAATTTAACTCAACAAAGCTTTTCTCTGTGGCTTTTTGCTGCGAGCTGCTTACCTCAGGCATGAAAACAGGCGTCTGTTCAGTTTTATAAACGCTTGACACGCAGCTCATGCAGCTGGTGTGGACGTTCCAATCTGTTAACACAGGCACCAAAATGAAGATCGACTGGAAACCGAGTACCACGCACACGAGAGGTAACCAGTGTGTTCCAGGCCTAAACGTGGACAAGCTCTGACTGATGCTTATCCATGGCTGTAGTGTGATGAGCACAGAAACATAGTTCAACGCTACGACAAAGGCCAAATGCAATGACGTGACACAGGTCACACAGTGTTTGACTTGAGGCTGTGTATATTTGCAGCTGAGAGAAAGAATCCTCAATTACGGATCTTCTCGGCTGTATGTGTTTTAATCTCACACCAGCGTAGCTTCTAAAGTGAAGTCTGTAAACATTAAACTTAATAGAGAGGGGGACTGCAGGAGGGGAAGTTGTATAAAAAGCACTTTGTGCATCTTCAGGCAAATTTAAAGTTGTAAGACCAGCTAATGAGAGAGACAGAACTACAGATGTACTGCAATGATGAAGAGAGGAAATGTAGCAAATGTAGGTGAAGCAGGAATTGTGTAAATGAGGAATGAAGAACTACAAAATGACTGGTAGATGGTTCAGGATTTTCCCTAACCGTTCTGGGCACCACCTACACCAAAACCGAAAATCCAAAACATTTTTGGATGCCGTTTGTTTATCATCTGCTCCAGCTTTTGCTCCATCTGGTACAAGGATATGTGAATTAATATATTTTTATTGAAACACATCATATTTTCTGCCCATGCATGTGCCTGAATCTTTCACACAGGAATCCTGGAATCCAGGCAGCACGAAAATCCTCTGAAGACCAATGTTGTTTCAAACTTTTTTTAAGCAAACATTAAACAGTCATTGTTGTTTCTAAAAGGAGTTGGTCAACAACAGAGGATTTTAGATGCTTTTCTCTTGAAGTTGATTGAAATGTGAGTGCAGCAGAGGGCGTTAAATCTGGGCAGTGCACATTGCCAAAGAAGCCTGAAGTGAGTATGTCACAGGCCTTAGAAATGCATTTTGGCTCATTGTAGGTCACCTCAGTGCCTCTTTTTGCTTTAGATTTACTCCCTTTTATCTTTTCCCATTCTCTGCGGCATCCTTCATCTTGGCCTGAAGACTTCTCCTCCTTTCTTTCCCTCTCATTTCGTTACAGTTGCCATAATTACCCCTGTGTCTGCATTTTAGCGTCACAATTCGTGGCTTCTTTTTCTCCTCCTCTCTTCTTTTTTCTTTGATTCCCTCAAAGCACCCAAAAAGCACTCTCTTTCCCAGCACCGCTTCAATTTTAGTGACTCCACTCCTCCGCCTCTTTACCTTCTCCGCTCCTTCAGCACCTCCCTTTCTCCTCATATCTCGACCCAGTGATTCACTACGCCTTCACTTTACTGTCTCTTTTTTTCTTTCATCCCTCTAAAGGCAGAGAAAGTCTTTCCCTTCGCTTTCTCGGCCCTGAGATTCACGACATCTCCCGCTCGGTTCTCTCCTCTCTGATTTTCCCTTTTTCTCTGTGGCTCATTATGAGAACTTCCCTGGCTTCTTCTTCTCTTTCCGTCTCTCCTTCCACTTGATCTCTGCAGTCCTCTAATGCCCCTCTAATCTATCCAACAACAGCTATCTTTCTTTGGTTTCTGCCATCTAAGGTATTTTGCACTCTAGTCCATTTTCCTCATGTGAAATTCATGCCAAAAACTCATGTTCACTCCTTTATCATACGAATGACTGTACATATTATAGATCTTAGCTCTCTCAGTCTCTGGGGCTTTTGCCTTCCCATTACTCTTTCACATACATGCTATAACACATGATATAGTTTGCTTCCAGCCTTTTCTTTCCTCCTTTCCTCTTCTCTATTTCTCCAGGGTTTAATTGATAGTCTGGGGGTGTATTAAAAAAAAAAACAACCAAAAAAAAACTTGATGTGCCTCAGTAACGGTGGGTAAAAGCTGAAGACTTATTAGTAGGGGATCGGAGGTTAGGAGCCATCTCCAGTCTGCTGAGCAATATCAAAGGAGGAGGAGAGGAGAGGTATGAAGGTGAGAGGAATTCCCCTGGGTGAAGTGGGTTTTAGAAACAGAGCTTTAGAAGTATGGTTTTAAGATGAAACGGCCGTTCGTACTATCAAACAAAAAAAAAAGGTCCTGGCTGTCAATTATCTGGTCACCTTAACTGTATAGACAGACAGTTCAGGAGGTACCCACAAGTTGTTAAGTCTGGAGGACTCTTCAGCTTCTCTTTACCTTCTAGTAGAGTCTAGAGACTCCAAACGGAGCGACAACGGAAAGGTTGTGGAACCCGAATACACTGTGCACGGTAGACCGCTAGTCCGGCAGCGGGAAAAACCCCCCGTGATGGAACAGAGGTGGAAGCTATGGACGAGCACTGTCTTGAGACGACGCTCACGTTTAAAATGACACTCACTGTGTTTCCACCACAATAGAGGCTTTTCATCAGGGGAGATGTATGGCTCAGAAAAACAGCGATCGACATATTTTTCTCTGAAAAAGTGTTCAAGGTATCCTTGTGGTTCACCCACTCCTTGGTTGGTCAGTTTTTTTAATTTTGGTTTGGGTGAAGAGCACGTGTTAACGGTGACGTCACGACTAATCAACTAATCGTCTTCAATTGGCTTGATTATTCAACTTCAAAAAATAATTAAAATGCCTGTCTCTACTAATTACTAATAGAAAATAAGAGCCTACATCTAACCAATACTCTCTCAGAGTAGCAGAGGAGGGACAGCAGCCTGTAATAATCCTGGGTGGACTTGAGCCCAGATGTTTGGCGGCCGCTGTGGAGAGCTGACCATCCGGGGCTGAATTAACATGCCGCATTCTGCTGCCGTCGCAGGCGGCGAGGATGACTCAACATGTGCCATTTTGCACGTGCCCTTCAGACCATAAGCCCCTCACAGCAAACCCTTGGCAAGGATCTTTAAAGAACAACGGCAGCTGTTTTGCTGCAGAAAAGAATGAGTGTCTGAAAAGAATGATGGGCTTTGTTTTCTGGTAGCGCTGACTCTTGTAATTTGCGGCCACATTACTTACTGTGTGTGCACAGAGTACATTTTGCTTCCCTGTGAAACACGCTCTATTTTGGTTCACTGTCCACTCATCGGTATCAAGGTCAGAGGGATGTTTAGAGCTACATGGCTTTGAGAAAAATGATCTGCATTTGGCGTACAACCAGAAGATTCAGTCAATATTTGTTCAGGATTAATTTGCTTTCTCTTAACAGCTAATGGATGAGAAGGGGGTTCATAGATGCTGCCCCCGGGTGAAACATGCTTATTATGGATTGACTGATAACCTGCAGACCTTCATGTGGGAAATTTGGAGATGAACTGCAGGTTCTCAGCATATAACTGTTTAATATTTGATTACTCTGTTTTGCATTTGTGTGTGTGTAGTTGGGTAGGTATAAGGTGATGGATGGTGACCAGTGGAAATGCATTCACTCTATATGCTGATATGTGGTTTTCTTATTAGTAGAAAATCAATTTTGCCTCCTAGCTGAGAAATAAACGCAATAAAATCATTTTTAGAAAACCCCATTTTATCGTGACTCGCATTTCTTACCGTCGTCGGGAAGAAAAGCGATGAACGTGGAGAGACCATCATCACTTCCCGCCGTTGTTGTTGTCGTCGTCTCAGACTTTTCTTTCCCTGTTTGTTTTGTGCCGTTGTCCATAATCTTGCCTCATTTTGCTCAGAAAATAAACTTAATTAAATCATTTTCTGTAACCCCCCCGTTATAGGTGACTCAAAAAAACATGTTGGAAAGAAACCATCAGCTTTTCTTCCCTATGCATTCATTTTTATTTATTTTTGTCGTCTATTTTTCAGACTGTTCTTTCTCTGCCTTCGATTTCCCTGCAATCCCAGTTTGTTATGTAGTGCGGCCCAGAAACAAGTTCACAAGTACACCACACACCAGTAAATAAAGCAGTGTGCGAATGTGTACATTGCTATTCGATATATGTAACAGAATTTGTGAATGCAAGATGAATATTAGCATACACAAGGCTGAATGTGAATGTGAGTATTACAGGAAGTGCATGTAAATACGTCTGCGTAAGTAGTGAAGCTCTGCATATCCCAGTATGTGATGCCAGTCCTGCATGTGTTTGAACTTAAACCCCTTCTAAAGCACAAACACACGCTCAACTTTGAATAAAAAGTTGCGTTGAGAGAAGTCAATTCATGCTTTGCACGCCTGCGATTTTGTAATTCAAAGTTGTCATTTTGTGTTTTTGTAATGTAAAAGTTCTGGTGACGTTACCACCACATACCTCGTGCATCCGAATAATATTTACTTGTTATTTTGTTTGTATTAATGCGTCTTTAATAGCACTTTGAGCTGATACTCAAATGGTTTCTCCTTCAGATGACAAGACTCTGATCACCAGACGCAAAACTTGACTCAAGACATGGCTAATTATCCTGTCTGAAGGAGAACTGGAAGAACAAGTGGACCTGACTGATGAGAACTGTTGATTGTGACATTAATTTAACACACACAACGAACGTCTGTTGTCCACTTTCTGCGCACACACGCACAGAGGAAAGTGTGGCGTTCTGAAATCACTGACTCTGTGGAGTTTTCCAGAAAATAATGTTTCTGTTCAGCAACTTTTAAACCACACCAAAACTCTGACTCAGTCTCTGTGGCTTTGGTGCAAAATGCTTCAATGAGGCCAGACACTAAAAGGCTTTTTATTCTTCTTAAACCGCAGGTTATTTTACAGTGAATCATTACTCAAACAAGGACATAGGGATGAATACAAATGAGTTATTTAGTTGTCAATCATCTTGTGTTAGAAATGATAAAGTAAAACATTTGTTACCTTGTTGTTCTTGTGGACTTTAACATTTTTATTTTTTTTCTCACCTCAACAAAGCAGTGCACTTGACTACACACTTTACTACATACTTTACTTTACTTTAATTTCCCTTTTTTGAAACAGGAAAACATGCTTGGAGTTACTTAACAGTCACATTCAAGGAGAGTGTCATTATTCATCTTTCCATTATTTATCCTTTTACTGTATTTAATTCTTTTCTTCAGCAGCATTTATGGAGTTGAGGAGCTGTGCACAATGTCTGTTAAAGTGTTCATTCTTTGATACCTGAATATGTTTTGCAGAGTCTTTTTAAAGGTCACTGGAAGGTCCAACACATATCCCGTAACGTCCTATTTACAGCCACTGGTTACAGTTTGATAATGTCGGTCAATGCGGTTGCATTTGTTTTCCTGCAGATGGAGATTCTCTGACTGGTTGAGGACGTGGTTTTAGCTGAAGAAAAACGAAACGATCATGTCTTCTGATTCACACTGATCCACGTTTGTTCTTTAATGTCACATTTGTGTCAAGCGTGTGCGTATAAGCGTACATTTACATTCTGGGACGTACCAGCAGCAGCCTGCCGCTCCGATTGCCTGAGGTGGGTTTTCTCAGAATAAACCAGCCATTCAAATGTCACAGCACTAGGGGAACTTTTTCACCACACATCTGATTACTGAAAATATCACTGCTGATGGTCGAGCATGCAGCACAGTGTGACGCATAATTCAACAACTACCCTGATGTTATTTATTGCGACTCCGTCCCCTTTTGCTTAGCGTCAGCAAAACCACAATTATGGACAAGTATAGTTAAGTTATTCTCTGGTGCATGAAAGATGGAGATTTGAAAAGGCTGGATTTAAAGGACTGACGTTTTATGGGAAGTATTGCACATCTAAAATAAATATAGCTTTGCTCTGATACATAATAATATGTTGCAAGAACAAGACATGCCGTACATATATGGGTCCTTGGGATGTTGTTAAATGGACCTACGTGTTATGTCGGGTTCTATTCAATGAGCTCTATCCACTGGGTTTACTGTGTAGTATCACTGTCACAGAGGTCTGATTTCTTCTCATTGGAACCAGAACTGCAGTTCTTCTCTGGTTTCCTGGGGGCAGTATTTAAAGAATAAGGCATTACTAATACATGACTTTGTTTTTGTAAAACATATTATTAATATCAATATATTCGTTTAAAAAACAAACAACTTTAATCATAGCCTGAAAAAAATTTCTTGTTCAAACTGTAATATAGTTTATAGCGATGATACGTTGTTTATTCTCCTCAGCTTCTTACAACATAGAAGCTCAACCCTGACGTGTTCGACCATCTATGTCTATCTATATATCTGTATATCTATCTCTATCTATCTCACCATCTTTACAGTGAGAGCTGTTGCACTAACCTGTGGGTTTGAGGCATTAATGTCGCTAGCACCGGACGCGAGGCTAGTGAGTTTATTTCAGTAAAAAGTTTTTGATCCTTTATATGTAATGAAGGACAACAGGGACGACAGATGAAAAATAGCCTTTTGGCTAACTCTGGTGCATTTGCAGCAGTGTTTATTAACGTGCACTGTCCCTGTCAAATAAACCAATAAAATAATAAAATAATAAAACTCTGGCAGGACAAATTAGTCACAGTCTAGATGATTAATGGAAACGCTGCAGTGTCACAGACGTATGTACAGGGAGATGTGGGCTCCTGTTTACTTCATCTAGATACTGCCAAAATATTTTAATAATGTCGATCCAAAATGATGCAAAAATACGAGTTTCTACTCTGATAATAAAAACAAAAAGCCATCACACACAGACCAAGCCTCCAGAAACCAGAGAAAACTAGAGGAAAACTTGTACAGTTCACTTGAAACTTGCCTACATTTTATAAGAGGTGAGAAAAGTGTGATTCAGATCGTGGATTGTGATTCTATCTCAAAAGATAGTCGTATGATCTTTTAGCCAGATCGCTCAGTCCCATAAGAACGTAATGTCTGAGAAACTGGATTAGCTCATATGCTTGTACGCTGGTGTACGAGGAGGCACCATTAAACGTCTCTCAACTGGATCATTTTCTTGTTTACTTTGAAATGGGGTTCAAACCCCACGTTAGATCCATATTTATCCACACTTATGGCTAACCATCTCTTCAAAGCATAATGTGAAACTGTTCCCTCACATGTTTCCTACAATGTTTGTGCATCTGTAATGTCTTGTGGTTCTGTATGGATCTGCTACGGTTCATATAGGATGCATTTTCATTGTGAATATTTAACATGTCTGTAGGCAATTTTGGTCTCCAGTGCAAAGGATGAACGGCAATCTCTGGCTGCGTGTTTGTTAGAGTTGAGTACCTGCCAAGTCAGTGCATGATCTCAATTTCTCTCAGTGGATCCGTTTTATCCAAGCGATCATACCAAGTACCATCATTACTGTGGCAGTGATGCATTGCTTGTGTGCACTACAGAGTGAGGCGTTAGGTGCATGACAGGCGATCTTGTTTACTGACACATTCTATTCAAAGTGTGCATGTACAAACATACTGTATATATCTGTACAAACGCAGTCGTTAGCCGAACAGCTCGCTCACATGCATCCACACGCCGACACTCAGACACACACGGCTTCCACTCGTATGCCCCGCAGCTCTAAAAGTGAATCATTGAAGGAACAGTCACAGGTTTAAAATCTAATCCAGCCAGCGTGAAATCTTCAAAGTCAACCTGCTGCTATATGTACGAGCAAATCGCACACGTAAAGACACTGCCTGAGGCAACAGGTGGACAATACTCCAAATCCATTCATACTGACAGCAAATGAGTGTAATTCTTATATTCATAAAGGATCATTCACTGCTTTAAGGGTGTTTAATTCAGCTGATTTATAATTTATGTTGAGAGCTAAATACTGCAGCATAAATGCCCTCAAACTACGCACACACACACACACACACACACACACACACACACACACACACACACACACACACACACACACACACACACAC
>JAPQRN010000241.1:48605-60093 GCA_037367275.1 Coranthus polyacanthus | reverse complement strand
GGCTCTAAGTGCCTCTTTATGAGCTGATAATTCCTTCGCCGTCTCTCTTTCTGCTGCTTCTGCTTCATGTCAGCTGCCTCCAGTCTCAGGACTTGACCTTCAGACCTAAATCCACAAAACCAGCGTCACACCTGCAGCTCTGAACTCTCTCTGCCACGACTCCCCTCACACTTCATCAAGCTCCATCTTTGTATATTTTTGTTTTCCCTCCCCCTTCGTACTTTGGTTCTTCTTTAGACCATCCAAGGTCTTAAAAGAGACCAACTTACATACCTTGTTAACCACAGTGCCCCAAGGCTGTGGGCTTGTGTGTCTGTGTGTCACAGAGGAGGAGTGTAAGAGGAGGTGAGCAGCACCAGGAGCTAACCGGTTTGTCTAAATTCACATTTTCTTTTTCCACCCAGGGCACAGCAGTTACTGAAGGCAGTAAAATAAATTATGGGGAAATGGACAAAGAGAGAGAGGAGGTGAAAACAAAGCAGCAGAGAGAGGAGGTGAGTCAAACGGCGACGGATGATGGGGGATAAAGAGGTGTGTCTGGGAAACGCTCGAATGAGAAAACATCCGATTTTTTTAAGCCACTCACTGCCAGCCTTTTCACGGATTAACGACGCACACCCCTGCACACTCACATGCACGCACATGGTGGCAAGTGTCTGCATGCAGTACGCTTTATGTGTTGAAATCTGCGCAACCAAATTCCACATTCCAAGCATTGCTTTCTCCATTTCATCATGTGAGCTGAACGCCCGAAGCATAGAATTAGAGATGATAGAAGCCGGGCTTTATTTTGTAATTCTGCAGCATCAAAATGTCAAGAGGTTCACAGTGAAATAATGAAATCACCTGCTGCTAGAATGGAGACTTATTTTGAAAACTGTCTAAAGCCCTGTTTGCATGAGACTAAAGTAAGTCCCCTGTGTGTCTTTAGGATCAGCAAAGTCAGTGTTTGACTTGAATTTACAGACATTATCCCTCAAATATGATGTCAAAGCTCATTATTAATAAGCTTCCACGTAACTGTTGAAAGATGCCATAAACGCTGCCAGAAATGTCACCGTCTCGTTTCACTGTCTGATTCGAAGTCGAGCCTCCTCTATCTGGGTCTCCATTAGAGGTCGCCCGACAGTGGGTTTTTAAGGATGATATTATAATAATAATAATAATAATAGTTTGGAGAAGGAAAAAGCAGACTTCCTGTTAATCAGGCGACATCCTCCACATCTGTATCTTTCACTTCATTAGAAACCGGATAACTGTTGAACTGAACATCAAACTAACCGTAAAAACCTATGAGAGCTGTTTTTATCTAGTGTAGAAGTAATAATAACTATCTGCCACTCACGATTAATGTAGTCTGCATGCCGTGTAATGTTGTCAGAACTTTCCTTCATAATAACCACACCAGCTTCTCAAATTCTCAACCACGAAAAGTAGAATAAAGAGAAAACAAAAATCTTGTAACGAATCACAAGACGTGGATTTGCGCAGGACTGATATTATCACAGGACGAATTCACGGTGGAGTCTTTACTTTATAAATTACAGACGTGGCAGATTGACACGAGACGAACCTTAGAAGGAGGCAGCTGTGGATGTTTGACTGAATAACACACGTCGCGTCACCATCTAAATTCAACAGTCGAATGTTTGCTTTCTACATTATTTGTGTTCGTTTATACAGACCTGACCGTCGCTACTAATCTGATTTTCTGGTGCCGTTTTGTGTTATTTTGCAGCTGTCCTTGCGTTTGTTCCTCTGTGTCGACGTCCTGTGCTCTGCAGTAGATAACTCGGCCTTTACACCAGAACAGCGGTGCCATTGTCCTCCATGACCGTGGAAAACTGCTTCTTACGCTTTGCGTCTGTATGATACAGTTGAGAGCAGTAACGGCGTCCTCTGCTCTTCAATGGCTTCGTCTGTTCTCATCTTTTGGCCTCGGTTCAGTTCGTGCTCTGTAAATGGTCACGGCCTGAGGGCAGAGGAACAGGATGGAAAAGTGTTAAAGATGTAGTGGCTGATAATTAACAATGAGGCATCCACACTTTAAAAAAGAAGAGCAAATACTAGAAATAACAGAGTTCAGCCGGTGCCTCTGACAGCAGCCGAATCAGGGAGAGAACACAACACAACGCGGCTCATGAGGCAGTCAGGATCCATGTTTGATCTGCTGTGTCGTGCGTGTGTTGTAACACGGTCCGCAGGCGTGTAATTAAATGCTTTGAGGATTTAACATAATGACGACCTGAGTCTAAAGTTAACAGGACCTTCAATTACGTACGTGATCACATTTTTCAAGCCAGTAACCGGCTCGATGGAAACATTTCTGGCTTCTTTAAGTAAAGTGCACATACCAGGAGCTTTGTTCATCTGTTTGGGCTTTGATCCCTCTGAGGATCAGGAGGGTCATGGGATTACTTGCGACGCTCAGTAACGTCGAGGGCTGCTTCTCGTGTCTCCTCAGACTCTGCCTCCGCCTTCATAGAAAACAAAAGGAACGGCACTCGTTCATCCTGCCAGGAAAAGAAATAATCCCAAAATTACCTACTGGTTCAGAGCTGCAATTTTCATAACCTACATAACTCTTAACTGATTTCACTGTGTCGTTACATATCGCTCTACATACATAAAGTACAATAATATTTCAGGATATTTGTTGTGAGATTCTGATTGAACTGGTGGGATTATAAATACTAACTAGATACTGATGTGGGCAGACAGACAGAGGCGGCTTAATTTATTCTGTATAATGGGACAGGCCAGTAATTGTTCAACCCTAGACTCGATCTCCTTGACAACCAGAGGCTCAAGTCAGCAGGTTTCAGGTCAGCATCAATGCTTTGTTTCAGTGTAATACAAAAACAAGTGTCGCTAACTCTGAATACTCTGTCCAGTGTGAGTTTTCGTGGTTCTCAACACATTGTGGTTTGTGTGAGCTGAGTCACCGCATTTTCTGCTTTGACACAAACCTCATTTCAGTCTCTGTTAAGACGCATTTTCATTTACAGTCGCGTTAAATGGCGCCACCTGCTGGCTTAAACGCAACGGTACAATCAACGTGTAACAAGTGTGAAGTTAATGCATGAATGTTTATTAATTTATCGGTTGTATTTATATTTTAATTAATTCGTTCTTGTGGTTTTCTATTTACATATATCTTGGTTGTTTGTTGTGTACATCAGGCGCAGACTCATGACAAGCTGAGCGGAGTTCTCGGAGCTTTTCTGGACACGGTGAGCGGAGTTATCTCAGCCTTTCCGGACGCGGTGAGTCGCTCTTAAAGGCTCACAGGGGCCTCTTGTTAAACGGCATCGCACCCGACTCTGTCAGTGTATAACCCGGGACCGTACACTTAAATCTGCGGTCACTTTTTTTCCCCGTGTACGTGAACTTTTGGCGATTAGCCGTTAGCTTACTTCCGGGTCCGTTTATTTTTCGTCCCACTGCGCCTGCGCACAACTTGACGTAACGTACTGAAGATACGCGGTGCATTCAGGTCAGCTCGGACAAACAGGTTATTAAAAAAATATATATATATTCACCACACAAATTCACCATCTAATACCTGAGCTGACGCTACCTAAGGTGAAGATAGTATTAGTATCTTTGATTCTGTATTAATTTAGTATAATATGAACGGGTAGAAAGCTTCATCCGATCTCTATACATTAACAAATACTGATGATAAACAGATTTACTAATTGTTAATTCTGGTATCTTCTTGGATGTGTAAGTCATGTGCTTTACAATTTCAACCCACTACATTAAAACGGAGAAGAGTCAAACAGTTGTTTAATAAAGATGAACAGAAGGCACACATACAGTGTCTGAGGGTAAAGGTCAGCTCAAACAGCGTAAAGCAACAGTAGCTTTTAGCAAAAATATAAATTCATACAGAATTATACACCTTCTCTACACGTTGACGCAAATCAACTATACAAAATGCATAAAACTATCCTGGTACAATAACTGGTGAGGCTTTTTAAAGAACGTTCATGCTCAGTAGAAGCAGCTACAGTGGCCGTGTTACAGACTCAAAAATAGTAGCAGTACCTTTGTCATAAAACGTTATAGGAAAAACATACAAGTCCATAGAAAGCCAAAAATATTCGCTGTGAAATACAAGAAAAATACACAAGACATTTTAATATTACATGTTTACAGGAGGATTAAAATACACAAATCCCTTTCAGAAAAAGGTTCATTCCTCCCAAAAAAAAAAAAACTATCCGTAAAGAGAAGCATGGCTTGGAGATACGTTTTTGGTTCAAATTCATCCCAGAGTTCTCACACACGAGGATTACGTCTTGCTACACATGATACATGTCAGGGCCAACGTGAAGGAAAAACTTTAAAGAAAGTTAATGGAACTTTTTGAGCCAAAACAAAAGTCACAATGTTTAAAGAATAAAGTCAGGGGAAAGTTCTGAGAAACATGTTTTGAGATAAAAGAACTTTTCTTAAAGAAAGTTTCAACGTCATCTTTCATCATTGGCGTAAAATGAAAAGAAACCATTCAGAAAGAGTCATGATAGTGTGATTTTATGAGTAAAACATACACTTCAGTCTTAATTGATTTAGTTTTGATTCATTTTGTGGTTTTTCACCAGTATAAACATCAACTTAACAAGACAAGTTGTTAAAGTATTTATTTTGAAAAAGAGTCATGTAGTTGTACGTGTCTAATTCAAGTTAGGCGAGACCCTGAAATCTACTATAAAACCATAAATCAAATCCAAACTCCCAGATTTGGATGTTAAGGATGTGTTTTTGCTCAGGGACTTTAAAAGCTCTTTAAGATTTTTGTGTCTCAGGATAATTTAACTCTCTTCCAGCTCTGTTAAATAAAACTGTGGGGCTACATTTTGAAAACCTCTGTCTGCTCAGGTTCCTCAGTCCAGCTGTCGGGTCTAGTACGGGAAGCCGTCGGGGAAAGCCAGTCCCTGGATGCACTGCTCGGCTCCGTCGGGAAGATACGGCCCCTCGTCGTCGTCTGCGGCGGGCGGCGGCGTGTCGGGGTCGGCCTTCAGGTTCAGCCTCTGGGCGTCCGGGTAACCCATGGAGAACAGGGCGTCGGGGCTGCACACGAACTTGTAGACGTACCTTTCTCCAGCCACCTGACGAGCCAATCGGAGACAGGAACAGGTGAGCGAGTGGCTTTTTTGTGTCTCTCTTTAAGTCACTTGATCGTAATTTGGTGTTTAAGACTGTAGACTGTTCACATACTGATCTTTGAGGTGGGTCAAATCATTTTCAGATTATAAATGAGTCTAATCTGTATGTAATTCACTGTGTATGCCCATTCAGGTGAGTCAGGAATGCTGCGTTACCTTCTGCATGATGCCCTTCTCGTAGTAGTACCTCAGCGAGCGGCTCAGCTTGTCGTAGTTCATGGCCGGACGATTCTTCTGGATCCCCCACAGCCGAGCCACCTGAACGCAACACGGGAGCAGAAACGCACCTTTAAACCCCACCCACAAGAGTCTTCAGTCACATTAACCCTTCATAAAGTCCCTCTGTTGGCTGCAGACACGACCGGACTGACCTCTTCTGGATCGATGAGTTTGAACTCCATGTTGCGTCCGGTCCAGATGATCAGGTGTGCGTTGGCGGGGTTGTCCAGCAGCGTGAGCAGGAACTGCCAGAGCTGCAGGGATCCGCGGCGCTGGTACGGTAACCCCTCCTGCTTCACTTTACCTGCAAACACAGTCATGTTTAGACACTGAAGTACAAAGAACAGCCGTTAATGAGCACACGAGGCGTTTGAGTCTCACCCTCCAGGCGGTCTGGAACAACACAGGTGTCATCGTAGAACAGATGTGGATCTCTGTCTGGAACAAACCCTGTGTGTGGGAGAAAAATACAACTTGAGAGAAGGTGACCACCAAGGACAGCTGTTTGAAAAGTAAAAAAACACTCTGAGACGCACCGTTGTTGTTGCGATACAGAACTGGAGACTTCCCAAAAGACGACTGGCAGGTTTGAACGTCTGGAAGACAAAGCAAAGAGCTGTTAAAGAAACACTTTGTACTGAAGAGAACATGGAGGTGAATACAAACCCTGAAATGTTTGAGGACTTGTTGTATTAAGTACATTTATATACACGTTTCCATATAAGACAAGGAAAATGATAACAGTCTCTACAATGATCAAAAGACCTAAAACAACGCAGAACCAGTTCTGTTCTTGTCTTATCTATGATCTTTATTTGTCTCAGTGAGTTCAAAGGGTTATTATGTCTCTTTAAACATGTCATAACAGATACTTTTCTTTAATGTTTATATGACATGGCTTTACTTTACATTTTTGAATGTTTTTAAATCTACCGTCAACCTACACATGAAAAATGAACGTGCATTTACATGATGGAAGTAGTTGTCATGTTAATTCATGTACATTGTCTCATCTAATAAACGTAATTGTTGTCCACGTCTGTGCAGTGTCTGTAATTTAAGACCAGACCTGGTTCTAGACTCAGTAAAACCGGTGTACGTAACATCACACAGATAGACTTCTGTTCTCACCAGAGTCGAAGCCGACGTCTCTCGGCTCCTGTTTGATGGTGACGTGGTTGAAGGCGGTCTGAGGCGGAGGTCCCGGCTCGGGGTATCGCGGGTCCACCAGCTCCTGTTTGAAGGCCGGGGCGCCGGGCGGCACCAGCGGGTCTGAATGGTGACGCTGGTACAGCGGTCGGCCGTCGCGGCTGGAGGGGGTGTATGGACTCTTCTCAGGAGGGAGGAAAGTCGAAGTGGGCTCCGAGAGCTGCCTCTGAAACCTGCAGCCAAGAAGACAAAGGGTTAACTACATTACCCATCATGCTCTTGTTTGTAGTAACTAAACTTCTGTTTAATATGAAGTATGACTTCTTTTCCTCTGTAAAAACAGTGTATTATATTAAATGTGATTAATCATTACATCCATGAAAATCAGAAAACATTTATAATGAGTTTTTACCTCAGATATAAGAAATAAAAGCATTAAATTTGCAAATTTTGTCTAAAATGATCTCCTTTACGCTCGTCGTTTATTTCTTTTTGGCTTTCAATTCATTATTCAACACGTCTTCGTAAGAAACACATGTGACATAAGATCCATGTGATAAATAACCACGTTTCAGCTCATGCTCTTATGAAATCTGACACATAAAAACGTGAGTCACCTTTGTTGCGTGAACGCTGCGGTGGGGCAGCTCCACGGCTGGCTCCGATTGGTCTGTGGGAGGCCGCGGTGGTGGTGGTGGGAGGGGCTTATGGCGGAGACGTGGCTCGGAGGGCAGTGATTGGTCAGCTGGGGGGCCGCCGGCTGCAGCTGCCTCTGTAGAGGTGGAGGTCCTGCAGGATGAGCGGAGGCCGAAGGCAGAGCTTTGTCACAGGCACTGAGGAAGAGAGGCATGATGGGAAGGTAAGTCAGTGTGAGCAGCGTCTCCAGTGACCGCTTGGCTTCAGATCTCACTTCCCCTGCTCTATATGCAAACAGAACTTCTATTTGCAAAGATAAACATGTTCGAGATGAGTCGCGACTGCAGATAATCACGTTGGTTATGTGAGATCATGGGGTTTCATCAGATGCAGATGGATTGGATTCTTTACTCTGAAGCTCTGTGTTAATACAGTGAATGTGTGAAGTCATTCAAAATTATTCACATCCCGGAGGAATTTTCTATCACTGTGTCAGACGCACACAGCGAGGTATTTCTCATAAACAGCCGTAATAATATGAATAAATGATCTGATGTTCTCTGTAACTGAGTGAATAAACTCAACTATGACCCTCTGTTCCGTGACTAAAGCTTTGGTTCGTCTCTGCTGTATTTACATGATTCCTGAACGTCCTTTTCTGCTGTAAATACTTTTCATCAGCTGCATGACATTTGACAGTACCAATCACTACATACAAGTCTTTATAAAAGCAGAAGGACTGTGCATAAGAGGTTTGAGTTTTAGCTCGGTGCATGATGGGAAACCTGCCTGTTCTGTGATCAAACAATGCACAAACTCAAGCTGAAATCAAAAAAAGAGTAAATGAAACCTATCCTCGATGTGTGTCGAGTGCGATCACGTCTGGCTTTACAGCTGTTCACTGTGATCAGAAACCTGGCGCGTGGTGGCGTACGGCGACCACATCGCGCACGCGTTTACCTGTAAGAGTAAAGGCACATGTCGGCGTGCGGCGTCCTGCAGGGGGACAGGTCTGTGGACGGACTGGGCTCTCGCTTCACTTTGCTGACAGACAGTCCATGAAACATCACTGCAAACACAAACACAGTCACGTTCAATTCAATTCTGTTGTATTTACAATCATCACAAAACACAACACCTTCTGTCCTTTGACCCTCGGTTTGAGGAAGTGTCTCACTGGACAGACAAAGCAGTCTGGAAAACAACAACATGCTTTTACAGAACGAAGCAGCTCAAGAGGCTGTGACTGATGTATTTACAAAGAGGCATTTAATGGATCTCACATGCACACAAATATTCCACTATTATTCTGAACTTGATCATGGAAACAGCACATTCCGCTTAGAGGATTTTCCGACTAAGGCGTGTGGGACATGCTGATATTATTCCCGTTTTATGAGGATTCTTTGGACACGTTTACAGCGCATTCACAAAATGAATCTGATTTGCACGTTTTACTGCAGGTTGAGACACACGACCCCTGTTCACGGTCCGATGGAGTAAAGATAAAGGTTTGCATTTCTGGTCGGAAGGAGAAACACACCTACTGTTAAACATTTTGACCTTTTCCAAAAGGCGTTTGAAGGAAAAAAAGATGGAGGAAAACCGGAAAACTTTGAAAAACCGTACGAACAGTTTTTTCTTTATTTATTATTATATTATTTTCATTAGTCACGTAAACAGCTGATGAGGAATTTTGTCTTTTACAGAATTTGAGTATTTTGTGCATGTAAACGTAGTCAGTGAAGTTGACGAATCTTAAAATTACTTCGACTTATTTGCTTTTTATGTGAAACTTTAAAGGCCTGACTTTGATTTGGATTCTTTCTTCCTTCTGAACCTTCATCACAGTTTAAGACGCGTGGGTCCAGTTTGTAGCTGGACTGACGGTAAACCGTGTCACGTTTGGACCGCCGGGTCCATCCTTCTGCAGAAACGTGGTGAACTTCTCCTTTAACCTTCCTCTCACAGGTGTGTGTGTGTGGACAAAGTGAAGCCTCCTATCTGATCTGAGCCGAGACTTCCTGGAATCTGCAGTGACGACAAAACGCCGCTCGTGTCTCCAAACATAACGCACGCGCCGTCGGATTTATTGTCTCCGCCGGGAGTCGTTCAAACAGTAATAAACACCGGAGAACGTGTGTGAGAAGCAGCACTCCATGTCCTGCTCGTCTGCTCGGCTCTTATCTGCGATGATGTCAGCTCGTCTTTTTATTGTCCGTTATTTCCTGCCATGTGACTGCTATCGCTTCACTGGCACAGTTTCACCGGCAGTTTGAGTTCAACAAGTTTGTTGGCAACAGACGGAACGGCTGTAAACACACACATGTAGATTAAAGAAAACATAAAAACACGGCGGAGGACGAGGTGGAAGGATTTCATGTCACTCAGTGGAAGCACGTTTTACACTAAAGCATCTGTGAAACAAGATACTCTAATATTAAAGTAAAAGATATGCTCTTGAAAGGAGTTTAAAGGAATCATCAGTTCAGTTTTACGGCTCCTAAACTGTAGATTTTGCCGTTTCTGGAAACAGAAGCTTTGTAAAACTCACTGCACGTTGCTGATCTGCAGATCATTTCATGAATAATCGATCATCAGTTTGGTTTATGAAAAGAAAAAAGTATCGTGGCGGTATCCTGGAGCAAAAGACCGCGTCGTCGAATGTTTGTTTTGTTTCGCAACGGCTCAAAAGGAGTTTTCCATGAGGTCGAACCAACAATTTCATAATCAATTAATCATTTCAGTCATTTTCTAACCACAAATCCTCACATTCCACAGTTTGCAGATTCTCAAAATCAAACGTTTGATGCTTTTCTCCATCATATCTCAGTCATTTTAACTTATTTGGGTTGATGGTTAAAAAAAATAATGCTTTTTTTTCTCTTCTATTTTAGAGACAAAATAATCAGATTATAAAGGCTGCAGTTGCAGTGTTTGAACACCTGGATCTCCTGGAAATAAAAGGGTTTAAAATCTAACAAAGTATCATGTCTCTGTTCAGTTTCATCCGTTAAAAGCAGCAGCAGATAAAACGCGTGCGTGTTCTTCCCTCCCTGTCGGTAAAAGTCTGAATGTTGAGGAGAAGCAGATACTCACAGTTACTGGACTGGAAATCTGGGACAAACTGCTCGTCGTCTGGAGGCTGAGCTGAAAGAGGCAGAAGACGAGTCTTTACATCAAATATTCACCCGTTACGTGGTTTTACAGGCCAACGTTCGTGGGGTTACACAATGATGAAGTGTCTGGATTCTCACCTTCTGCGATCCAGATTTCCTGGAGTCGACACAGGTCTTGGAACAGATCTGCAAAAACAGGTTAAGTAATGGAAGCGTGAAATTCATCAACATAATTTACTTTTATGGAAATTCTTCCACCAGTCCTCAGCTTAAAGCCCCATTTACCTTCCTTAAACAGAGATAAAGAGCTAATGTTTTTTTTGTACACAGATATGATAATGTTTCTGTTGAAAAACGCAGCCAGTCATTCATTTGAAAACGCCGTGTAACAAAAGGAAACATTTACTGTGGAAATACGACAGAAATACTGAAGCACAGGAGTAAATAACAATGCCGTTGTGTTTGTCGTGGCGGTGAACTCATACCACGCTGCCTTCGTTGTGTTTTATCGCCGTGCCCTCAGCGTGAAGGTTTGCTTTCTGCCACGCTGCGTCCACTTCCACAGCTGGTGTTTTATTTCACAGAGTGTGACCTCTGCCGCCGTAATGATCTTACCTTCTGTGTCCTGAGCCAGATCTGTGTCCATGAACTTCCTCTTCCTGTCGCTCACACATCTCTCCACCTCCTCGCTCCGGCAATTCTGCAAAAAAGTTCAAGAGATGATGCGTGTGCGCCCACGAAGGAGGAGAAACGCGTGGAACGTAAACGTGATGGGACTCACTGGGTCAGGCGCCATGAAGGGAACCTGCTGGTCGTAGAAACCGTCCATGTCCAGACGTCTTCACTCTGAAATAAAGACAAATACGGAATAAAAACAAGTCGCACGCAAAACAGCTCAACGTTTCCTCTCACAGCCGTCGCTGCTTTCGTGTGTTTGTGTTCTTCTAACCTCAGTGACTCCACAACGACAGCCTTATGCAACCAAGATGAATTATTTCCAACACGAGAGGAAACACGTTTGAATAGTTTATGTTGAAGAGCTCGGAGACGCTGACATCTATGTAAAATGTCCTGTTACTGACTGTAAAACACTCTCACATTTAAACACAAGGTTTCACAGGAGAAAAAACTGGAAAGAAATAATGATTTGACGTCTATTGTGGTCAATATTGATGCTGATATGACATATCT
>JAPQRN010000240.1:0-19109 GCA_037367275.1 Coranthus polyacanthus | reverse complement strand
CACCAGAAACCCAAATTTAAGTGTCAATAATATATTTTCATGATACAACCCTTCATAGCTACTGTATTGTGTCATTTCGGACCAGTAGCAATGAAGCACTGAAAGCCTGGATGTAAAATTGATATTATATTCACATTTTATGTTGGTGCCAAATTCTGTAATGTGTGAATATATGCAAAAGAAGTATCGCTTGATATGTTAGTAAATTATAAATGAAGTATGTGTATGACTGTATTGTAATATTTAATACTTAATTTTATATTTCAAAATCTTTTGGAGGATAACTATTATTAATGCTGGTACCAGCGCTTTTGATAAAATCAAATATTTTGGAGACTTGGAGACTTTTAACTGCTTCCCTAGTAGGGTGGTATTTATTTTTTCATAACTTTCTGAAATTTGTGTGTGTGGGCATACTTGTGAAACAAAAAAAATTAAAAAATGTAAAAGCTGAGTTTCTGGTGATATTCTGGTATATTGCACGCTGGCAGCTCACCAGACATAAGCAACAGGAAATTCCATAGTATTGATTATATTGTATTACTGTTACCTTTAAAATATTTTACACATATAAACAGGGAGTTACAAAGGATCACTAAAACCCCAATTTTTTAAATTGAGATTTGATAAAGGGGGTCTGTCTGTAGACATTCCTTTATATTGGTACATTAGAAACTGGTTTCATCAGAATAACTTTTGATAATAAATCTTGTCTTTTTTCAGGTTGTCCAGAAGGATGAAGCTGAAACAGAGCTTGAGAGTTCCACAATGGCATCAGGGAGGAGGGGGATCCTCCACTGCCACCACTTGAAATTGGTATCGTCATTGAAGGTGTGGAAGTCCTAAACAGGTTGCCATCAGTCGCACATGCATGTGCCATGTTATTTGGCCTAATTTATGTGCTGAACCTGAGCTACCCAGGTGAGCTGAGACACACCTTTGATGCAATACAGAAGGTATTTATGGAGATTGAGCCAAAGAAAATGACATGCAAAGTGTTTAGCCTCAGTGTTAAGCTGTAAAAGTTCAATTTGCCAAGAGAAGTACATTTGAATACAGCATGTTTTGTTCTGTTATAGCTTGTATTTAAATACATTCCAGGATAATGGAAGGGACACAGTTAAATGAAAAATACTTCAAAACTGGTCTTTATTTCAAGTTTGCACTGTATTTTATTGTGGTATAAATATTGACCAAGACCACACTTTGTTAACACATTGCACTAATTACCATTAGTCTGTTGACCAACCAGTTTTTCATGGTTAATTATTTGGATCTCTTGAAATCACATTTTTATTGGGTCAATATAATTTGATATTCATACAGTTATCAATGGATAACCAGGTTTTAGCACTGTTAGAAACAAAGTTGTACACTTCTTAATAGCTATTGCATCACCTAAAGGGTTTTTAGGGTTTTTCTATGTTTTATTGTTGATCGAATTTTAATTTGTTCAGTGCTGATGTGGGATTAATACTCACTGTTTTGTTTAGTTTTTTATGAAAACATAACCAAGTTTGCACACTGGTGAAACTGTACTGCACTTAATGGTTGTTACATCTCAGGTTTTAGAAGAAAGATGTTAGTAAATCAGATTTACATTTTAAACTGCATGTGGATGTTATGGTTTGCAGAAATGTTTTAAAAGATATATAAATTATTATAATTTTTGTTTTCTTCAAGTGCTGATGTGTAGAACACATACTGACAATCTGTAATAACTGCTAAATTCATTGTGGGTTGCAGGTGATGTTTGCTTGAAAACACATCACAATAAATATCAGGGTCATTTGAAGAGAATTGAACTGTCTTTATTCATGGCAAGTGAGCTTAACATTAACTGTAACACAATGTTTTTAGTTTTATCAGAAGTGAATTTTACTTTGATGTTGTAGCAAATTTCGCTTTTGTTAATGAAAAACTCAGTGTTATTGTGTTGACTTAAATATTTTGACTACCTTGTAATTAGAAATGGTAGTTTGTTCTGAGTTAGAAATTCAACTTGAAAAAAACAAATTTAATTACTTGTAACAAAATTACATCAATTTAATTAGTTTTTTTCAAAGTAAAAATTCAACCTTTTTTGATAAAACTATAAATATTAAGTTTTTCCAAAATGAAAAAAATAATTTGAAACAAAGAGAAAAAAGTGGTGATTGGCTTTAATACAAATAATCTTTTTTAATTTGTGTCAATGTAAATTTTTGTCTTGGATAAAATTAAAATTTTGGTTGACATTAAATCGAAATTCATGGTTTCAACCAATCCATAAATATAATTTGAGAGAAAGTAATCTAATTGCATGTAACAAAATTACAGCAATTTAATTAGTTAGGTTAAAAATAAAAACTTTACTTGGATGTAATTGTAAAACTTAGGTTTTTCCAAAATGTAAAAAATTAGGTTGTATCAAAGTGAAAAATGACCTGTGTTCATCATAACAAATTATCTTTTTACTTTGGATTAATGTAAATTTTTGTGTTCGAGAAAAGTAATATTTTTTGTTGACATTAAATCAAAATTCATGGTTTCAACCAAATCATAAATATAATTTGAGAAAAACTAATAAAATGAGCTCTAACAAATTACATCAATTTTTTTTAAGTTCATCCAAAGTATAATTTTTTTCAGTGCAGGGACCACAGATGCAACTTTGAAAAGGAAGGACTCAGTGTTTGGAAGGATCCTGGACATTGGAACAGTTCTCCGGCAAAATCTTAACCTACATGTTTACGTAAATTCATCTTTAAAGGACCCTTCCTTGATTTTGAGAAACACCCACTCTCCCTGCTGCACACCATGACTCTCTTATCAGCCAACTCAACTCGCCAGTGCTCACAGCTGTGCTGCATAAGTATGAAGCTTCAAGCTAGTATAAAGTCTCCTGCTTCACATACACTCACTGCCAGATTGTTCTTTGCCTCATGCAAGACCAATCATTACCAATCATCCCTGGTTGTTGTATTGCATTTGTGTCTGAACATGACCTGTTATATTTGATCCATGTTAATAAACAGAATCAAAACCAAAAAGACACAATTTAACAGTGTAGCCTCTGTGGTAGAAGAACTCAACTGAAGTACAAAATGACCAAATCAGGAAATAAAGTCAGACAGACATAATGCTTCTGAAATGTTCCTAGTGTTGTCACAGCCCTGCTCCCCTTCACCTGTTATTCCTTATGTCTCATCAACCAACTCACCTCACCTGTGTTTGGTTCTCCCTCACTCCCAGCACACTGCACCTTGATCATGTTGATGACACTCACCTGCGCACACAGCTGCCCTTCATCTTCCATCTCTCCCACATTAAAACAAGATGCCATATGCTTACTCCTTGCTGGAACATTGCTTCACATGCACCCACTACTCTCTGTGTTCGCCTCTGTGCCTGCTCTGCCGGACCCTGCTCACCGTGGCTCGTCGGCCTCTGCTTCTGTTCTGCTAGTCCCTGCTCACCATTTCGCACAGGCCTCTGCGTCTGCCTCTGTTTGGTTCTGCTGCTATATATAATAAATCCTGCTTCCTCACAATCTTCTGTCTCCCGTGTATGCATTTGAGTTCAGCATTAAACAGCCCCGTGACAGAATGTTCCAGCCAAAAATGAACGCAACAGACAGCTCGGACCTACCACACCACATCCCAGATGACTTCCTTTCCCTGGAGTTGCAAGATTGTTGTGACTGGCTCACACTCAAATTTGACAGAGCCTCATCCAAATCCCAAAACACTAAATTACTGGAAAATGGACAATTTGATTTTATCACAGTCGCTTTTTTGGGGATAAGGCTGGAGGAACCACACCCTTCGCCTGAGCCACGTCCATCTCCAGTGCCCGTGTGCCAGCTATCAGTTTGGGCTGGGCGACAACCTCAGGTCCGGAGCTGCCTCTGCAGCCCTCAGGGCTGGGTCAGTGACTGCAAGGGGGCTGTGGTGAAGAGATGCACACAGAATAAGGTGCATACCATCCTGGAGGATACTGATCATCCACTTCACAACATCCTGCTAGACCAGAGAAGCAGCTGAACTGGCTTTTATTACTCATATACATATATATGTATGTGTGTATAATATAATGAATTAATTATTATTTTATTTTTGTGTATTGAGCTACCAAATTTCCCCGGGGAATACATTTGTCCATTGCGGGACAGGATTTCCAACTCCATTTTTTTTTCTTCACTCATTATCAAACATGCATTGTAGAAAGAAGGCAGTGATTACAAAAATTAAATCACTTTCAACTCCATCTCAGCTCAGTGCTGAGTTATTTGCTGAAGCTAGCAGAATGAGGTCATCTTTCCTGAGCAGGGAGGCTGAGGCCATATCAGGCAAGCATGACTGCTCACACTGAGCCAGAATGATTAATTTCTGTGACTTGCAACTCTTAATGTGCTCTCTGAGTCCCTGTCATCTGAAACAAGGCAACTATTAGAATCGGCCATTAACTTGGTGAGGACATCAAATGGCATTCATGTCTTGCTGCCTGTGCGTTTATGTATTTAGGGCTAGGAAAGTCATTTGGGTGAGAATGGCTGAAGCTTATTACCCAGGCAAACAGGATGTATTAAAATGAATTAGAACTCACTAATGGATAGTCTTTATGAAACTTGCTAAAGAAAAACTTTTTGTGTACAAAAGGCAAAAATGTATGTGTAGATATGTACATATGTGTACGTATGAAGATACCCTGGAAATCCCTGCACATATCTTACACTAGGTTAAGAATTAACAAACATAGTTACCACTGCTGTTTTTTTCCCCAACTTATAACTTTTGATCTACATTGTCACTACTGTCTGCACTTAAAAAAATAAGAATGAAAAAGTAAAAAGTTTAGCCTCATAAAGTTACGCTGTTACTACAAACAACACTTCCGGTGACCAGTCCAAATTAAATGCCTTCTAGAGTTCAATAGACAGAACTCCCTAATTTCCTAACAAGGCTTTTATTGTGAAACAGGACCTACACAGCAAAGTGTTGTGGAAAATGCATTATGCTTTTGCTTTGGCAGATACTCCAAACTCTGTCTGTTAATCTTGATATTGAAGGTTTTTTATTTGTCTTTATTATTCTCGAACTTTCTGGGCCTTAGGTAGTTTAAACTGCTGACTCAGCTCTGCTGTTCCTACAAGAACTAGAGACCTTCAGAGGAACTCAGTAGTGCGCACTGCAGGAACCTTTTCATAGTTCTTGAACTCTTTGAGAAAGTCCCCCATTTTTTGTTGGCACTGCAGTAACTAGGGACTATTTTAATTCTTATAACACTGTTTAAAGGTTTTTTTTAGCTCCTGTTTCAGGGAAGGTAAAGGCCAGGGGTATTAAAAGTGACGTGGTGCATGCTGGTCCAGATGCAAGTGTCTTTTGAACACAGCGCTAGAAACCACCATGTTGAAGTACCCTTTACTAAATAGTAAACAACAGCCTTAAAAACACAAATTATCGTTATGGAGTCATGGACCAAGATGTGGGCGCGCCGTGTAATCTGATTAAACAATCTTAATAACCCTACATTAGAAATGCCAACTGGACTGAGAAGATGTCAAAACCGTCTACAATTAAGGACTTTGATATTTTCACCCGGAAAAAAAAACATCCTAAAAACCAGCTAAAACCTTTATTTCACCAACAGATAAAGATGAAGAGAGAGCCGGTAGCATTAGCAACATGGCCGATGTCACAGCGGTTTTAGCTGAACTTGAGTCACACTGTTCCGAGTTTGGTGGATTTGGAACCTAGCTGGCCAGTATAAATAACCACCTGGGTGACATGGTTAAGTCGGTTGCTATGGAAAACAACATGACGGGAGGTAAAGCAAAATATTGGTGCCAATATAACATGACTGGAAGAAGCTGAACACTGAATAATGTCGGCAGAGGAACACCTGGAAAAGAACACGGCAGGGTTTATCAAGGCTACGAAGTGAATCGCCAACCTGGAGTCCAAGACTGATGACCAGGGCCGAAAGAAGAACCTGCATCTGTTTGGCCTATGGGAGGGTGCAGAGGCCCAGCGGCCGCTGCTGGAGTTCATTCAGGAGATGCTACCGTGCTGGCTGGAGACCGATCATTCATTCTAGAGAGAGCTCACCGCACGCTAGCTCCACCAAAACCAAATCAGGACAGAGCAGTTCTCATCCTGTTCCTGAAAATCCAAGATTGGGAGTTTGTTTTCTGATCCACAAATCAGCACAACACTGTGCATGATATAACAAACTCTTCTTTGCCCAAGATCTTTCAGCTGAGACTGTCTGGCAGTTCAATACTGTCAGGAAAGTGTTAGCTGAAAAAGGAATCTTCCGTGGATTTCAGTATAATCCATGTAAGATGAGGATCCTCCACAATGGGAAGCTACAGCTGCTTTCATTGCCAAGAGAGGCAGAGGATTTTCATTGCAGACACATCAGAGAGGACTAACAGCAGCGGTGAGTCACTTTCCAAACTACAGATTCAGCTGGCCTGGACTATTAGACATTACATAAAATATATACAAACTGAATCCCGTAATCTGTGCCTTTTCTTCATTTATTCACTCATTGTTTTATGTCTTCCAGGCAGCTATGTAGATTATTTTGTCTTGAAAGCAGGTATTATTTCATAACATCTTTATGACATCAGAGCAACCACAATATTTTATATATTTGTTTTTCTGTATTGATATAATTTACTCTGGTGAAACCTTGGTTCTTTTTAAAAGAGACACTGCTGCCATATATCTCAGCGGCTAATCTGATTTGTTTACTGTTTATATATCATTTTGTTTTTTGATTCTGATAAATGCATAGTTGACAGACACCACTGGCTGCTTTTGAAGTTGGGTTCATATAGTTCAGCTACTCCCCTGTAGAGTGGATTAGCACAAGTCCCAGTTCATTGTTCTGAGTAAGGGAGGGGGACTTTGAGTGTTATGTGTCAATGTCAAGGTGACCTTTTCTTTCTTTTCTTTTCTTTTCATTTTTTCTGTTTTTCTTTTTTAAATAATTCAAATGGATTTGGGTACTTAACTCAGCATCAGCATTGTGTCTTATTACATTATACCACAGAACAAAAAATACCATGCATGGAACAAACAAATATCCAGAATATTTCTGACATAAAAATCACAAGTTGGAACATCAGGAGACTTGGGAAACTAATCAAACTGAAACAGGTTCTAAACAGGATAACAGCTTAAATCTAAAATAGTTTTCCTTGAAGAAACCCATTTGATTGTTTCTGATATTAAACTGGTAAAGAACATACATACAATAATTATGCCAGAAGGGTACCTTATTCGGATTCACAGAACCATACTATTTGGAATGACAAAAACAATACAAGACCCTGCTGGTAGGTATGTAATTACACAGGGTAACATCCTCTCTCTTACATTAAACCTAGTGAGCATATATGGCACAAATGAAAATAATCCTACATTTTTTGAAGATCTATTTCTTACAATATCCACTTTATCAGGATATTATATAAATGGAGGAGACTTTAACTGCACTTTAAACCCAATTATGGATCACTTGACAGGTTCAGAAGTCTATAAAGCACAAATTTAACAACTAATAAAACACTATGTTAGATATTAATTTGGTGGATGTGTGGAGGGAGCAAAATCCTGACAAAGTAGAATTCTGCTGTCAATTAAGTATGCATGAATCTCACTCTCATATAGATTATTTTCTTGTCTCAATAGAATTTTTATCAATCAACAGCATAACAAGCTCTTCAAGGAATTTAACAGTAGATCCATCCGAAATCAATGATAGTTTTAGAGAATTTGATCAAAATCTGTACAAATCAAAATGTCCTCATGTCTCAGAAGAATGGGACACATTCCTAGATCAACGTCAGTCCAGTAGAAGATGGAAAGAAGGAATTAGACAGAGGTTTAACTATTGGAGAGACATTACAGGCTATCAAAAATATTAACAGTGGTAAGGGACCAGGCCCAGACAGGTTTCTAATTGAATTTTACAAGACCTTTCAAGAAAAATTAATAATTCCACTCTCTACTATGTATGAAGAAGCCTATCAAAATGGTGCTCTTCCACCCACTCTGAGAGAAGCAATGATCACATTGATTTTAAAACCTGGTAAACCACCTGCAGAGTGCTCTTCATTTAGGCCAATAAGTTTGATGGGGGTTGAGGCAAATAGACCTGTTTGGTATTCAGTTGGGAGAACAAGAACATAGATTAGCTTCTTAACAGATCTATCCATTAGTATACCAAACCTAATGCAGCAAATTGAACTATTTGGACGATTTTCTGGTTATAATATAAATGACTCAAAATCCTCCATAATATATTTGAATAAGGATGAAAGACTAACACCAATCATAGAAACCCTTAACGCAAAAGAAGGATATTTTAGTCAAAATCACCCCTGGAAATTAAAACCGCTGTTATAACAAACTACGACCCTTTGATCAGTGAAGTGAAGGAGACACTGGATAGATGGATGATAATGCCCATATCAATCAGCCAAATAAACATGATTAAAATGAACATATTTCCAAAATTCTTGTATCTCTTTCAATCACTCCCTCTGCCACCACCAAAATCACTTTTTGATGAGTTAAACAGTATCTTTAATATATTCATTTGGAATAACTAAAAGTCTAGGCTGAGACTTTGCTTTTTGTACCGACCATATGAAAGAGGGAGGCTACGATTCCCAAACCTATAATGGTATTACTGGTCTGCACAGTTACACTCAACTTTGATTTACTTTCAACTGAGATGCCTCTAGCTTGGGTTAATGTTGAACAAGCATCAGTAACAAACCTTCCATTAAAGCTGTATTTGTAATCTGCAAACCCAAAATATTTTAAAGAAATGACAGATAACCCTTTCCTTAAAAATAATATTGACATTTGGTATAGGGCACATCAGCATAATGGAGATGCTCCTCCCATCTCATTTTTCTCCTATATGGGGCAATTCATGTTTCAGAGCAGGAAGAGCAGATGGGGGGTTCAACACCTGGCCAGACAAAGATGTACAGAAGGTGGAGAACCTTTACATGGATGGTAACCTTCTTACATTTGATCAGTTGTGCCAAACCTATAACATTCAGAAGAAGCCGTTTTTTAAATATCTACAAGTGAAACATTTTATAATGTCAAAAAATAAGCATATTGTATCTGAACCACCATTATCATGTTTGGAGAGTCTCATACTCCAAAACCTGGAGGGGAGAAGTCAAATTTCTTTACTTTATACAGCTCTGATAACATATGATAAGGACACCACCACTAACATTCTGAAGGCATGGAGATCTGATATCCAAGAGGATATACAAATGGAGGATTAGGAAAGAGCACGTTTAAAAGCCCAAAAACAATCAATTAATACAAGAATGAAGTTGCTCCAATATAAATGGTTGATGAGAACTTATATCACCCTGGTCAAACTGAACCGCTGGTCACTTAACATCCCAGACACCTGTATTAAATGTTAGGATGGAAAGGGTACTCTGTTTCACTGTGTCTGGGACTGTCCAAAACTACAGAAGTACTAGAAATTATCATTTATTAAAATTTTGTCTGACATGGTTGGAGTGAAGATGGCTCTCCAAGCAAAGATGTGTGTCCAAGGTATACATCCAGAAAACTGTAAAACTCAAGACTTTTAAGTCTCATTGACTTTGGAGTCCTGCAGGCCAGCAGGATGATTGATCTACACTGGAGGAAAATGGATGTGCCCTCAATGCATATGTAGGTGAAGGAGATGGCATCTTGTGTTGTATTTGAGCGACTTAACTACATTATCAGAGGGAAGGGAGAAGAATTTGAAGAAATATGGAAGCTTTTACTAGAGTTTCTTAGAGGGCACAACCACTTTGAAATTGGTTCTGAGTATTTGTCACATTTCTGTTTCTCTTCTTTTATTTCTTTTATTTATTTATTTACTTTAGGGGACTATGTTGTTGTTTTGATGTACATTCTGTTTTACATTGCCATGTCAGCATGGTTCTTTTTGTAAGTAATTTAAAATTTCATTAAAATATTGTTGAAAAAAATTGAGTGAAACACAGAAAAATACACTAACAGTAAAGTCCAGGCTTTATTGAGCCAATATGCGAATGAGTGTATACAGTGGGATTTACATGCCTTAAAGTGAAATAGCTTATGCTTTCAAAGAGACATGTCCTGTTGGCTTCATCAAGCTGCAACCTCCAGCTCACACTGGGATGGTTTGCAGCCGAGTGTAAAGCGACTGGGATGAGGATCAGCACCTCCAAATCTGAGGCTGTGGTTCTCAGTTGGAAAAGGATGGAGTGTCCCCTTCAGTGTGGGTAAGAGTTACTGCCCCAAGTGGAGGAGTTTAAGTATCTTGGAATCTTGTTCACGAGCGAAGGGAGAATGGAGCAGATCGACAGATGGATCAGAGCAGCGTCAGCAGTAATGCGGAGACCCGCAGACCCAGGACACGCTGGAGGTATCTCTCGGATGGACTGGGAATGCCTCGGTGTACCCCCAGAAGAGCTGGAGGAGGTGGCCAGGGAGAAGGAAGTCTGGGCTTCTCTGCTTAGGTTGCTGCACCTACGACACGGATAAGCGGAAGAAGATGGATGGATTGATGTGCGTGCACCTTTGCCAGTGTGTTTACATCTCCAGCCAATATGTGCTGTATGGACGGGCGGAATATAAAAATGAAGCGACAGTACTGTCTTAAGTAGTCTGAGCAAAGCACGCACACATTCACACAGACCTTTCAGGGACCAGCAGGACACACACAGTAGAGATGAGGAAGCTTGTGCTTCGGCTGTAATATGGCCTCTAGAACATTCCCATAGAATTTTGCAGAGGTATGGGTGTGTTTATTTCTGTTTTTACTATACAACCGCTGTTACAGAATTAGAGCTGGGTGATATGGCTAAAAAACAAAAAATATGACTGTGAGAAATGGTGATATATGATACGATATACAGTATATAATGTTAAGTATCCATTTGTGTTAACAGAAAATATCTAACACAAAATAAACAGCATACTGTGTATGTTAATAGTGTGACAGTCTTTGAATAACGTGCTGTTGTTACTGTCCTGTCGTGGTGGAGTTTCATAAAAATAAATTGTAGCGCTAATCACACACAGCCCAGAGAGACTGGATAACGCGATATAACGTGACCAACCAAGAAATCAGGGTTACAATAGTAAACATCAGAAGCATCTGTTTCTGTTCACATGTATTTCGCTGACTCTACAAACTGCATTAGGTGATGTTTGAGGTGGTGAAATTAATTAGTTAACGTGTTGCTTGTACCTTTGTTTGCAATGTTTTCATGGCCTAATTTGCACTGTGCTTGGATGAGTGTCACCTCCAGAAAACCAAAGCTGATCTATGCGCATTCTTTTAGGATTGAAATCAACGCTGTTGTTTTCGCTTCCCTCCGTTGTCGACTGAGTTTGGGGAAAGTGGCGAAAGTTGCTACAGTATGTCTGTGTGAACACACACCAGTTAGTGAGAGAGAGACCGTGTGAGAAAAGAGAGCAATGATCAGCTGCACTGTTCTCTCCTGTTAAACTGCGGTAGGTTCAAAACATACATAGATGGTAGGAAATATTAGGAAATATCAATATAAATATGAATAGAATATAGAATATGCCAATTTTTTATATCATATACAAAACAGTATTGAACATATTGATATTATTGATATCCTTCCCAGCCCTAGACAGAATCAGGGATTAACATTTTATTTTTCAATGTTTTTTTGTCTCACTCTCAGCACTCTCTCTTCATACTGTCTCATGCTTGCTCGACCACCACTGCTTTCTTCCTCATTCACTGAGTTGGGAGGACAGGCCAAGTCATAACCGTTCTGTTTACATGGTGGAAAATAATATTCCTCTACTATTTTGTTATTCACCAGTCTGTATCTTATCTTACGCAAACTCAAATAGCATAACTAAAGGGCTCTTTCCTACCCAGAGTCAAGCATCTGGTTCTTGGGAAAAACAAGTCTTGTGGCCTTCCAAAGAGGAAAAGTGTAATCTAGCTGTTCCCGGACATTTAGCCAGTCATAGTCTACCTATTTGGGAAAATAGAATGCGTTATGCCAAAACTTCCAGATTAGGCAATAATGTTTTGTGTTAGAAATGATTGGTCAAACCAAGTTAAGAAATGATGTGGTTGTATAAAATGTATTGTTGGGGCTAGACCCTTCAGTTTGTGACGGTTTTGGATCTTTAGAGGGTTTTTTCTTTATTTTTAAGGGGTGCCAGCCAGGTTTCTCTCCTGGTTAATAGTTCGTTGTCATATACTCACAAACGCCAAGTTCCGGTGTGAGAGTGCATTTTAGTGCTAATGCCGAGGTTGCTCCGGGTTAGCAAGTTGAGCGTCTTGTGGATGTTCCCGCAGTAGTGGAAAACCAACCGTAAGATGAAGGTGATGGAGCCAGAAAAGTGCCTCGCAGAGAGGTTCACATCATTGGTGAGGATCACCAGAAAATGAATGTATGGGTATGGGTGCCGACTGTCATCAGTGAGATCCTGCTCTCATTCGGACACCCCGTAGTGCTTGTAAGCCTGGCCCTATAAACAGACATGAATTGGTGAGTTTCGCAGAGTCTGTGCTGTCATGTGTCGACTGTTTATGTTACGGAGGTCGACCAGCGTGTCACTTGTGTGTGTTTACTTCATATGTTGATCTGCGTTACAAATTCATTATTCTTCAACTGCAGCTGAAGCTAAAATAAATGAATCCACCCCCAGTTGGGTGTTCAGAGCCATAACTCATGCCTCGCTCTCAGTTTTTGCATCGCTCTCTGCAGCCAGCCTCAACCAATGAAAACAGAAGTGCTTCCACATTTACAAAAAAAAAGCAAGAAATGTGACATACTTTGTCTTTAAACAGAAACATAAACTTGCCTGCACTGCACAGGCAAAGCATCTTCCACCAGCCACATTGCCATGGCTAGGACCAGCAAGATCTCCTCTCCGGAACATTCAGCTCCGGTGACACCACCATCCCTTGGTCCTGCTCTTTCGTACCGGAAACTGCCTTCACTCAGGACAAGGATCACTGGATCATCGTGGGTGCTACACCAAAAGCCCGGTCAGCTCTACCCTCCGTGTTGACCCTGATGGTGGACAGCCATTGGCAAGGGGAAGCACAATGTCATGAGGGCTTGTCACTCCCAACTGCCTCAGGAGATCCAGCTTGAAAATGGAGTCAACATTCTGGACCTACATGAATTCCTTCTTCTGGCTGCTGGATCTCCTATATCCAAGCAAGCAATGCCACCAGTCCATTGGTGCTCTGGGCCAGCAACAGGCTCCCCTCCAGCAACCCTACCTCTGATGCTGGACAGCTTGAGTGGCATCCCTTGGGGGAAAGGTGTAGCTCCACTGTCTGCTTTAAACTGCCTTCAAACACAGGATCTTGCAGCACACACTGAGCATGATCCAGGATCCAAATCCAGAGATGAAGCCCTTTCACTGAGTCAGGGAGAATGACTGGTGGTAAGGTGACAGGTTGCTGCCGATGGTGGTCGCCAGGTTGTGGCCAACACCACATCCCCCCAATGTGCCTCCGATAACACTAATTATGGGTGACTCAATAATTAGAAACATGAGAGTGAGAAAGGCCCATACACTCTGTTTCCCTGGTGCCACAGTATTAATAATACATTTTATTTATAGCCGCCTTTCAAAGCACTCAAGGCCACCTTGTATGTTAAAAATGTATGTTAAAAATAAAACAGCAGTGTATTAAACACTCACCAATAATAGAATAAAAACAATACAAAGTATTGATTTAAAAAAAACAAAAAAAGCAAGGGAGTGTTGAATTTGGTATGATCAGAGGTAGTATGCTAGTTTGAAATGGTGTGTTTTGAGTTGGGATTTGAAAGTTGTCAGAGTAAATTTTGCAGATACCTTGTGGGTGTCACAGGGTGTGTAGGAACTCAAGTGCAACACTCAAATACCAGCTGTGAATATAGGCAAAGGTTTATTAAATAATACTTTTTGCAGTCTGAGAGGATGTTAATACCCATTCAATGGGGAGTGTCTGCTCCAGGAGGGAGTCAACCAGAAGTGTGGTAAGAGGAGCAGAGACTCTGAGGCCGAGAATGCCAGCAGAGGGAGGGCCAATGAGAAGCAGGCAGGAGAGGAGATAGGTGAGTGGTCGAAGAATCGACAGTGGAGAAACCACAGAGAACTCTTGCACGATGGTCATGGCAAGGAGAGCCCAGAATCCACATAATAATTATATCATATTATTATTATATTATATTATATTATATTTTTACAACCCCACTGATTCAAGTACACTCACCACACTTTACATTATGGCTAAACCACAACCTTCTGTAGAGTCACCGTCCATCTCTCTTGACATAGAAGTTCCAGATGTTCAAACCCCTGTTACCACTCATGGTGCACATCTTGGATTCTGTGAACATTTACAGAAATATTTTCCTACTCCAACTCAACTCCTTGCATACTGAAAATCAGTCTCTTGCTTGGGAAACTGAAGCTGTGCCTTCTTCATTCTGTGCCTTCTTCATTCTGGGTTCTGGGATCCAGGAGGTGGCATTTTGAATCTTACCGCTTCCTCTCCATATTCCACTTCTCCACCTCAGTATGAACTTCCACGAGCAATCCCTACTCCTGCTCGGGGACTGAATCAACTTACAGAAAAAACACAGAAGGGTTTGGACAGAATGCACACAGAAATGAAAGAGCGGAAAGTATAGCCATTGAAGGGCTAACCACTTAACTTTCTTAAAGGGAAGTCAAAATTCTGTTGTATGTTGTGTTCTGGGTATGGAAACTAAATTGGATAAGATTGTAAAAGGAATCAAGCTGATAGTAGAAGAGGAAATCCCTCAAGACATCTGTTGGAGTCTAACCCACAGGTCTGTACCAATCCGCCTGGTAAAACCGATGTTTTGAAACACACAATCTACACCACCAACTGTATACCGATTGAACAAAGGCCTTACAGAATGTCTGCTGCTAAGCAAGCCATTGTGGAGGAACAGTTGAAAGATATGATTACTGCTGGAGTTGTTGAACCCTCTCATTCGGGGTGGGCCTCTCCTGTAGTACTACCACCAAATAAGGATGGAGAGTATAGATTTTGTGTGGATTTTCAAAAAGTCAGTGCTGTCACAGAAACAGATGCCTATCCTTTCCCTATCAATGAAATTCTTGAGTCACTTTCTGGGTCTTCTCTTTTCTCCACCAAAGACTTAAACAGTGGATACTGGCAGGTACCCATGGATCCTGATAGTGAAGCCAAAAAACTGCTTTTGTTGCTCACGCAGATTTGTATCATTTCAATGCCATGCCTTTCGGTCTCAAGAATGCACCTGCCACTTTCAAAGGCTAATGGAAAAAGTCCTGGATGGTCTGTGTGGAAACATCTGCCTAGTTTATCTAGATGACATAATTATGTATTCATCATCTGTAACTCAACATTTCGAATGTCTGCAGACTACTGGATCGACTACATAAAGCCAATCTGACCATCAATCCAAATAAATCTAGATTTTGCCTGCAGGAAATAAGATTTCTTGGACACATCATCTCTGGAAAAGGAGCCAGTGCCGATCCTGAGAAAGTCGAAGCCATTCAGTCCAATCCAGTTCCAGAAAATCTTAAGGAAGTTCAGAGATTCTTAGGACTCGCTGGATGGCATCATAAGTTTGTGCCAGATTTCTCAAAAATTGCTCAGCCTTTGAATAACCTTAAGAAAAAAGAGACACCTTTCATTTGGCGTCAAGCATGCCACCATGCCTGTGATCATTTGAAATCTTGTTTGACCTCACCCCGTTTTAGGTCATCCAAATCCAGACTTTCCATTCTTTGTCTATACTGATGCCAGTAACACAGGTCTAGGAGCTGTGTTAACACAGAAAGACAATAATGGTATGGAAATGGTTCTTTGCAAAAGAAAAAGAATGCCTTGCAATCATTTGGGCTCTAGAAAGATGATGTTCAGCCAAAGCTCTTCACTGTCATCACAGATCACTCTGCATTGAAATGGGTCCTCTCATCAACAAAAACCACAAGTCGACTGAGCAAATGGGCACTAAAATTGCAACATTTTGATTTCATTGTGGAATGCAGGAAGGGAAACTAAACAATGCTCCTGATGCTCTTTCCAGGATTCCCTCTGTACACTAAACGTCTGTACACTAAAACCACAGATGAACATCTTTCTACAGTATATCACTTGAAAGGGTATGAGAAGAACAACATAAAAATTCCAATGTGGAGAAAATTCTGAAGTAACTAGCCAGAGGAAATAATCACATGCAACAAAAGTTTGTTGTCCTGGAGGATAAATTATATCACAAAAAACAACTGTCAGAAAAACAGTTCAATTACAGGCTCTACCTTCCCCATAGTCTGGCCCAGGAGATACTTCAAAACTATCATGAAAGTTATTTAAGTGGTCATGCTGGTATCTTTAAAACCTATAAAAAGCTTTATGAAGTAGCCAACTGGCCTGGAATGTGGACAGATGTGAAAAACTTCATCATACACTGTACAGTCTGTCAAAGTCTGAAAGCTGAAAATCAGAAACCTGCTGGAAAGATCCAACAAACTAATGCAATGCTAGGCATTGACCTTATGGGACCTTTACCCCGAAGTCCTCAAGGACGCGAATACTTGTTAATAGTTGTGGATTATTTTACCCGCTGGGTTGAATTTTCCCCTTTGCAACCTGCTATGGCCCAAACTGTCACACGATTTCTGAAAAATTAAATCTTGACAAGATGGGGTGTACTAGATTACATTTTGTCTGATAGAGGTTTGTGTTTGTGTTGGATGTGTTTCAGGAACTCTGTGAGAAATGGACTGTAACTCCTAAACTCACCACCACATATCACCCTCAAACTAAGATGACAGAGAGAGTGAATCGCACCTTGAAAAGTATGATCACCTCTTATGTTGATGACAGTCATGCCAAATGGGATCAATACCTTCCAGAATTCAGATTTGCTATTAACTCTGCCGTTCAGGAAACCACAGGGGTCACTCTGGCAGAGCTGCATATCGACAGGAACTCAACATGGACAAAATTCTGAAAGGAAAGATTTATCCTCCCGATTCACCTGCTTATGATGTTGTCCATCATCTCACTCAACTCAAAGCTGATGTTCAGAAAAGTGAAACATAGACAACTAAGGAGTTACAACAAAAATTGCAGAAATGTTAGTTTCAACCCCAAACAGAGAGTGTGGGTTATAGGTTTTCCTCAGTCACATGCCCAGAAGAAGTTCACAGCTAAGCTCGCTAGGAAGTGGAAAGGTTCCTATAGGATCATTCAGCAACTTGGACCTTTAAACTACCACGTAGTTCTGGAAGATACAGGTGAGGATGTAAGGGTCTGCAATCTCAAACCTTTCTATCCTAGTGCTGAAGACTTGGAGGACATGGAATGGAAAAATATTGGAAATCTTTCAAGACAGTTCAGAGAAGGAAGATTTCATCAGTTTCTTGGACTAATGGGTAAGTAAATCTGCAACCACTAGGCGTGGTCTTGTTGAAGGTGGGAGGAGTGTGACAGAGTGAGAAAAAAAGAGAGAACAGGAACAGTGTGTCTGAGGAACAGGAAATGGAAGTGATGCACCAAGGAAAGGTGGAGCTACTGAAATTATAAAGGTGGCACACCTGAGAGGTGAAAAGAGGAGGGAAATTCAAACAGAGGATGAGAGAACAAAGAAGTGAGACGCAAGGACGGAGAAGACCAAGATAGTGAGTGAAATTAACTTGAACTAAGTAAAATAGTGATGTGAAAAGAAACCCAGACAAAGAAGAAGAAATCAAGATTGTTTGAACGGAGACCAGACAACGGAATGCAGGGAGTCCCAGGAGACAGCTACACAGTGATCTGCTTGGGCGTGTTAGCTGTGCTTATTCTGTTCGGGTCTGAGGCCTTCAGCTAAGTCTCCCTTTCCTGACCCTCTCCAGGCCCCCTCATCCTCTGACCACAAACCCCCTCTCACCCACACATTCTTAAACTTCCATGATACACACCTACATTGTTCTCCCTCACAAACTGAACTGAAAGAAACAGAAAAACTGAAGGAACACATCAAACCATACATTTTGACCCCCCCCCCCTCACACACATACAGACACACACTCACACACACACACACACCTCACTCCATCTCATTCTAACAAAAAGAAAAGTTTTTGGGTGTTTTGGTTATGTTTGTGAATATTATTTCTGGTAAAGAGTTACTGAAAATGTATCTTTAATGTGAATTTGAATTGCCTTGGATGTGAGTTTCGAGTTTAGTTCCTGTGTAATTTATGTTTGATGTTAATTTGAATTGCCTTTGGTGTGAGTTTTGTGATGTCGTTTGAATCATGTTCTTTTTTTAAATTTTATATACCACTCTGTGTGTTTGTGTTAATTTACTGTTTTACTTTTCATTTTGAAATTTTGTAGCTGGAAATTTTTTATTTACAGAAAAATGTAAAATTGCCAGGTTCACAAATATTAACATTAATTTACCCTGTCTGGCACCCTACCCTAATTAGTAACCTCTACAGAAAGTAGTACCGCTACAAATGTTTTGAACAACTTTTTGGATAAGCAGGCACAATTTAAAAAGACAAGAACAAAGTGTAGCTACACTCCCTGGTTCACTCCTGAGCTTTCTACTTTATTTTATTCCAAAACAAAACTTGGCTCTGGCTAGGTGCATTAAAGACACTTGTCACTGGCTTGCCTTTAGATAGCTGATGAATATATGTACGTCTGGTGTCAGAAAAATTGACTATGTGCACTCTTTTACTAATTCTTCATACCACCCAAGTAAATTCTGGAAAATAGTCAAATCTACCTCTAACACCTCTAGCACTCCTCTACCTTCCTATATTGTTAATAGTGGTACTCAGATAACTGACAAGTTTGAAATCTGTACTGCTTTAAACCAGCATTTTGCTACATGTCAGTTATTTGACATTCTCCGCATTTGTTCCAATTGTTGAATAACAAGGGTCATTACTCCCTAATACAAACCCTTACGTAAATTAATGTTTTAGCTTATTGCCTGTTTCCAGTCAGATGGCAATTGATGCCTTATGCACTGCTGATCCCAGAAAATCCACTGGCTGAAACCATTTACATTATTTAGCTTA
>JAPQRN010000238.1:0-19153 GCA_037367275.1 Coranthus polyacanthus | reverse complement strand
CAGGTCTACACATGAGGATCAGGTCTACACATGAGGGTCAGGTCTACACATGAGGATCAGGTCTACAGATCACATGAAGATCAGGTCTACACATGAGGATCAGGTCTACACATGAGGGTCAGGTCTACACATGAGGATCAGGTCTACAGATCACATGAAGATCAGGTCTACACATGAGGATCAGGTCTACACATGAGGATCAGGTCTACAGACGAGGATCAGGTCTACAGACGAGGATCAGGTCTACAGACGAGGGTCAGGTCTACAGACGAGGGTCAGGTCTACACATGAGGGTCAGGTCTACACATGAGGGTCAGGTCTACACATGCGGATCAGGTCTACACACGGGGATCAGGTCTACACACGAGGATCAGGTCTACACACGAGGACCAGGTCTACACACGAGGACCAGGTCTACACACGAGGACCAGGTCTACACACGAGGGTAAACCAGACTCACTGCACGTCACGGTTCAGAACCTGGACCAGCAGATCCAGACTTACACTGATTCTTCACTGTCTGAAGTCGTCCATTCAGGTCATTATTTATGACAAACCACACGTTACACAAACTCTGCAGGTTAAACACACTCAAAGTCAACACTTTAGTGAAGAAAGACACTGAAGAATCACTAGACGCAGACTGAAGAAACATGTTAGCCTAGCCACGGTGATGCTAAACTGTAATATCCTGATACTAGTGATGTTATTTAATGACTGTGTCTGAAAAGGATCATATGATGAGTAGAGATCCATCATCATCTAAGGTCGTGAGATGATCCAGACCTGGTATAATGTAATACTGGACAAAGTATCACCGATATCCAGTCCTACTGTTATGTCAAGTTGTGTAATATTGATCAAAATACATCTTGATTTTGATGGTGATACTAGAAGTTTGTTTTTTTTTAGTTTGTGTTTTTGTTAAAATCTAATTTTACTTGCTCCTTCTCGTCGTTGGGTCATTCAACCAAACTGCTGTCAACAAAACCCACATTTAATACAAAGAGATAGATACAACGATTACTCAGGTTTTTAAGACATTCATTCATTCATTTCACTCCAAACAACACATTTGCGGATGTCGACGAGACACATTTTATAGAACAAATAAGTAATTGATGAATTAGTTTGATAATGTACAGTTTTCTTAAACCTTTCTTACAGTTAAATGTTCAAAATGGACCTTTATATTTTCCCAGGATCCCCTTCATGAAAGTGTGAGTCTTCTCTCATTGTAATAAAGTGAAGCCTGTGTGTTGTCCACTGGGTAAGGACGAGGCAGGATGTGGAGTTTGCAGGATAGGAAGTAAGAAGGTCTAAAATTAGCTGTGAAATCAATGAAGCTGCTCATGGACCAGAGACCAGAGAGTGACTGAAGAAGAAAGAAAGAAGGGTTTCTGGATTCTCCATTAATGTGCAGATTCGAGCTTCCAGGTTTTCCAGGATGAATGGTTTCCTGTTAAAATGGTGAAACAGTAAAAAGCTGGTAATGTCCTACATCCTAAAAAGACATTTTCAGAGAACTTTTTTCAAAACCTGAACCTGTTTGACTGACTCTCTGAAAGACGAGAAACGGTGAAAAATTGGACAGTTCTGCACATTTGAGAAGACAGTGTTACAGAAAAACCATTCATCCATTCACAGAATAGCTGCTGTTTATTTTTCATGAACTATTTGACTTAATAGTATTTGTTGCTCTAACATAAATAACAGTGATACAGTATCTTCTGAAATGCATGACTGGTTTCTTTCATACTTTATAATGGTTCTTCTGTTCGTGTATTGAAGTAAAGTTCTGAATCCAGATAACAGAATATTTCACACTTTCTGATGTGATGAACTGAGCTACTTTTTGCTCATGGGCACTTCAGCAGGATTTTCCAGTCATGAAGCCTCATTAACCCTCGGTGTATCTGAACATTTTAAACACTTCTTGGACGATAAAACACTGATTTGTTGTTTTCATGTTCACGTCTTCGGTCCAGTTCTGAGATGATGATGATGATGATGATTTGTTGTAACCCTCTGTCCGTCTCTTTCTGTCTCAGCAGAAGTGTCTTCGGAGCGGTCTCCGAGGAGGAGGAGTATTTCTGGTCTGGGCAGTTCAGAGAAGACCATCAATCCTGTCGACAATCCGAACTCGTCACCTTTCAAAGTGCCGGTGAGTAGAAACTGTCCAGAATGAAAACATCCTCCTCAGTCATTTTATTTTAATTACATGCACAACACATTCAAAGTGCTGCTGATGTATATTTGGAGATTCATTTTTTAATCTGTCTAAGAGAACCTCCATGTGCGATGACTCTCCTCTTCTTCTATTCCTTCTGTACATCACACTCTTTACCTACTCACGACAAATAAACTCCTCGTCCACAGCTCGGTTTCATTGTCAGACTGAGCTAATAACATACAGATAATTAGCTTCACTCATTCTCTGTTCTTTGCCTTGTCGTCGAGTTGTAAAATGAAGCCACACTTGACTCTTTCAAACTGTTGTCATGTTATCCATGCGTGTACATGTCATGTTAGCTCCTGATCTAAACAGACCGGTCCTTAGCCATGTTTAGGAACCAATAAGCGAGTACCCGGTACTTCCCAGTTTGTTTTTAAAGTGACTGACTGAACACTTCCACTGGTGACAGACTCTAAAGAATCACTATAAAGAAACTAAAATAAAGTCTCAGTAATGCTAACAACGACCCATAATGCAACGCTCTCCGTTACATCTCTCCCAGACACACACAGATAAAATCTAACTCTGCTTTTCCACCGACGGCATCAGCTCAACTCGCCTCCGCTTCACTCGACGTGACTCGGCTTTGGTTTCAGTACGTCGCGTTTCCACTGCAGGTGTAGAACGCCCTCGGTGTGGCTGGTCGTCATAGCAACGCAACATAGCGTACTTGACACTTGGCCCCAACGTTTTCTGAGATTTCCCACTTGCTTTGTTTGACTTTTCAAAAATGTCCTGCGTCTTGACACGATGACGCTCATACGTATTGACGCGGTGGCGATTCTGGATCGACCAGTCTGTGTTCTGCGTGGTTTCACGTCTCATTTAGTATCACATCAGCTTATTTTGAACGAGGCGAGTTGAGCTTATACCGTAAAGCAGCAAAGTGTCTTCTCGCCACAGTATTTTCAGTTTGTTATGAGACTGTAGCAGGACACATTAGATTTCCACCACATTCTATAAAATTACTGGGAAACACTGCTTCCACCAAGTTTCATGAAAATGAGTGCAGTTTTTTTTTTGTATTTTTCTGCCTGGTTGAAAACATAAGATGTTTGTTGGAGGATTAATTCCAGGCCTCTGTGTAGACAGACTGAACTCTTGTCTCTACTTTTACACTTTAATGTGATTAAATAAACACTGTGTCTGTGCTCACTGTCCTGCAAACACTCATAATACACATAACCTGATTAACAGATGATTGGATTATTCGTGTGTTGCTGCTCTTTGATTATTTCTCATGAAAAACATCAATATTTGAGTCGTGGCCAAACTATTTTCGTCTGACAGACAGATGAACCTCGTCTCGTTTGCCACCGCTGTCGACCAAAACTTTGAATCTTCTTCTTTAATCTGTCAGGAGGATAAAGAAGACTCCGAGTTTCAGATGATATTTAACAGTAGGGAGGAGTTTATGTGGAATAAAGTTCAGTACAGTTGCCTTTTTTTATGCTGTGACGTGATCAGTATTTGGTCATCGTACCCAAAATAAAGCATTTATTAAAGTCAGAGTTTTAGCTTCAGAGGCTGATCTCAGGTCAGGTGGAGTATTTTTAGTCTCAGTCAGACTTCACAGCGTTCAGTAAACACAGACAGAGAGCATGCTGGGAGCTCCGTACAAACTGTGGCCATTTAGTCCTCTGAGACCAATGATTAGGATCAATCGCTGTGATCGGCTGTTTGGTTTGAATGAAGCTGCAGAACTGAAGACATTGTGGACGAGTTTCCTCCTGTGAGGCTTCACTTCAATACGAGCCAATGAGTGAGGAGGGTGATGTGTTTGAGGATATTAATATCTCAGGGAATGAGGCCGCTCACTTCCCTCTGCTCGGCACCGGCCTTTTCTTTCCTCTCAGCGGCCGTCGGTTTGATCAGATCGGTATCGGCCGGGTCATGTGATCGCGTGCGTGCGTTTGGTCACGTCTGTCCGTCAGATAAGATGCTCAGCGACGCCTCGGACACGGTCAACATCATGTTCACACCAGACCACGTCAGGTCTGGAACTGGTTCTGTTCTTACAACGTGGAACCGTTTCCACCAACAACTGAAGACGTCGCCATAGCAACAGATTTTTTTCCTTTGCATTAACCCATTAAGTCCGGATCAGTGGCCTGTTGCAGCTGCTCTACATGTCCTGTCTTAAGTTCAGATGTAAAGTCCACACCAAACGATGTCTAAAAATAAAATAGTTTAACACTAAAGCTGTGTCGATGTCTGGTTACCATGGAGACATCATCTCTGTACATCTTTTGTCTTTCAGGGGTTTTTCAGCAAACGTCTCAAAGGCTCCATTAAGAGGACGAAGAGTCAGACCAAACTGGACAGAAACACCAGCTTCAGACTGCCTTCACTCCGACCTGCAGAAGCCGACAGGTAACGTCACCGTCCACACCTTCGTCCGTTTAAAGGAAGCTCTTTAAAAAACAGGCCAACTGGTCTGCGAAGAGACTGCGAACGTTGAGGGCGTGATTTAAGGCGGGAGTCTCGTTTGAGGGGAAATAAGGGATTTTCAGTCGGGAAACTGTCAAACATGTCTGTGAGTTGATACGGATGCAGAGCTAGAGTCACGTTAATGCGCCTGTTGTTGTCGTCGTCATCGTTGTTGTTGTTGTTGCTGCAGCGACAGATTCTTATTGTTGTTGGTTTCCTGCTCTGGTCCTGATCGCTCTGTGTTTCCTCCAGTAATGAAGCTCTGTCATCAGTTGAATCTGTGTCTCAGAGAGTTGAGTTATTGTGTTTTTTCAGTTTGTCGGCGGTTGTGGTTCCTCCTCCTCCTCCTCCTCCTCCTCAGATTCCCAGCACTGACTGGAGCTGGTTTTACTGGAAGACCAGCTCTGCTGCTTCACTCACTTTTCTCTTTTTAGATTTTCTGGGTTTGAAAATTCCAGATTTTTAAACCTAAATGCACCGTCATTTCTGCAACAAACAAACCAACCAACCAGACGCAGATGATAATGTTTCTGATTCTTTTATTAATACGTTAGACTGAACGAACCGTAGAAGCCTCAGTTAGAATGGATGGGTTGACCAACACATTCTCTTCAAGGTTGTGCAATGTTGTTTAAAGTTGTGTTAAATCTATTTAAAGTTTTCACTAACGACACCTGAATGTGTGTGGGTCAGTCACGTATAAAGATCCTCATGAAGCCAGTTTTAAAATGCAAAAAATAAGTATGTCTGTTGCAATAACAATATCACATAATTCTTTCTTAAATGAAGTGTTTTTAATGTTTTTTCATTTAGATGAATTGGTCTTAAAAATACCATGTGGTGGAACCGTGATTCATCTTAAAATCAATTTATTTACAAAAACATTTCCTTTAGGTTTTTGTAAATGATTATTAAATCACAGTCACCTTCTGAATGTAGTTAATAGACATATTTTTCCTGTAAATCACATAAAACTGATTTATAAAATAAAATTCCTGGATATATGGAACATCGCCATCGGACATATTTATCTGTTGTGTTATAATAAAGGTTTATTCATAAATTTGTAAATGATGACATGATATTTTAAAAATAACAAATAACGCATTGTTTTTGTCAGTACATACATAGCAGAAGTATCACATATACATGGTGTGTTTTTATACATTTAAACCTGATGTACAGACGTCACGTCATCAACCCATGTGAATACACTAGTATGTAGGAGGAGTGTAACTATCGAGATATCATGTTACATGTTTACATTCAAAGACTGGTTCAAACGCCACCATCACGAGATACAAGAGTTGTCATCTGTCTTCAACCATGTGACCAGAAGTCGTATCTGAAATTACATTTTAAATATTCCAATATGTGTTTACAGTATTGTAATAATCACAATGTATTGAATCATAGACGTATGGTATCGTCATATTGTTGCCAATAAACAGCTGTAGGATGAGCCTGATAATCACACAATATGAAATAACATCATTAGCTAAGAAGCACTTCCTTAAGGAGATGATGAAGTGGATGGTATGGTAGAAATCAGTGATGTGTTTTTGTTTGTTTTTACGGTCTGTTCAGGACACAAACCGTTCTGAAACAGCATGGATCCGACGTCAGGACAAACTGTCAGGGAGCAGGTGTACAGAGACCAGTCTGGAGCTAAGCTATGCTAAGCTAGCAGTTTCCCCCTGTCTCCAGTGTTTGTGCTAAGCTAAGCTAACGTGTCCTGGACTGATCTCTGAAGAGAAGGAGAGGATTTGTGTGTTTTTTGTCTGTTTCCTGTCATGAGGCTTTGCTTGGCAGCTGTTGTACCTCGGTGTGTGTTTGATGCAGAGTGAGTGCAGCTTTATATCAGCTGACGGGAGGATAATACTGCACACACACAGACACACACACATCCTGTCTCTGTCCTGTCTGAGATCAGAGTCCTGATGCAGCCTTCGTCGTCTCTGCTCCGAAGAGCTCGGAAAGCTCAGCTCTCCAAAACTCTGAAATTCAGGTATGTTTATCGTACACTGACGGGACTTCTTAGGGTCAGGGCTGATACGAGTTCTGATCTGATACCAGTGTTTAATTAATGAGCTGTGAACCTCACTGTGTGGAAGAGACTGGCATCGTTCTGTTGTGTGTCAGGAAACATCAGGCTGGACGTATTGATTAACTTTGCGAAACAAAATAGAATTAAAGCTTCAAACAGTGATGATGAGTCACATCGGGGCGGGTCTTCAGGTCTGGACTCTTGATAGTTAAATGTGACGTCCTGTGTCCAACGCGTCGCGACAGAGAACAGCCACTAATGACAAGGTCAAACATGGGCTGCATCGCCACGGCAACACCATTCAACTAAACTTTTGATCACTTGTTATGACGAAGATCTTAACATCGCACCGACCAAATCTGAAGTCGCTCGGGTTAACTCTGTGTTTGTTAAAGTGCAACAGCTTGAAATGACAAAAGTCAGCAAGAAAGTGCATATTCAAACCAAAATGACCGATACTGAGCCATATTTTGTGTCGCTGATACTCATAAAATCTTCAATTTGTTGGTGCTTCTGATGCAGGTGTAAAGCTTTGTGAGTTTTTGAGCATGTTTCGTTCCTCAGAAATGTGGTCCTTTAGGGAGAAGAAGAAGAATCCTCAAGTTAGGGAAGACTTCATGTCCGATACAGACGCCATACGTGACACAAGAAGAAGAATAATGTGACTCTTGAAATGTAGTAACTGTACTGTCTGGAGCTTCAGAGTTAAAGAGCGTTTAGTAGCATTTATCAGGAGACGAGCCCGAGGAACATCCAGGGTTTCTTCAGTTAATCATTAAATAATACTGTGTATAAGAAGCTCCACTGCAAATATTTGAATAATACTTTATTGTACGTGAAATAACCAGCGCTGTTCACACTGTACTAATACAACATGACGTAGTACACATAGATGTAAAAATAGAACAACATAGACTTGAATTGAACAGATCAGCTCTCCTGTCACTGATGCCTGATCCACTCGTTTGAGGCAACAAGATGTAAAAGAGACAAAAACACATGTGTCGTCATCTGATTCCATGTTAATGAGTTCATGTTGTGAAAACCAGCGTTTTCTGATAAGATGAACAAAACAAACCAGACCAATGTACGTCACGATAATGATATTTACAGCGATATAAAAATAGATCCTGATAGTTATCGTTTTATCGCTCAGACCTATTAATAATGACAGAAAACAAACAGAACTCGACTCTAAGTGGTTGAACAAGGTTACATTTTTAAAATGGTGAAGTTTGATTTTGTCGTGTATAAACGTTGAGGATGTGAAGCTGCAGAATTACTGCGTTTTTTAGGGTCAGTGAATGTTACATATGTGCAGATCTGAGAGACGGATTCAAGAAATACTACAGTGTGTGTCTGTGTGTGTGTGGTCAGTAAGTGCTTCCTCCTCCTCCTCCGCGGTGGTGGATCATGATGGATCATGGTGGATCATGGTGGATCATGGTGGATCATGTTTCCATCTAATGCAGGAGACCAGCCCTTCCTGACTCTGTGCCTCTGACTTTATTCTGAGTGTATTTAACTCCACTTTTACATATTTTGTTGTCGTTTTCCCGTTTTTCTTCTCCGTGTGACTCAGGTGAATGTGTTCAGTCGACGGACCGTTACGGCTCCAGGTCACATGATCAGACAGGTTTCAACAAATCCACATTTTTATCAGATGTTTCCAAACGCTGATCTGATGAGGGATCCAACCAGTCCCTGTGCAGAGGTTTACTCCGTTCTTTATGCTGGAATCTGAACAGAAACTGGAAAACGATGATTTCATTCCTTCAGTTGATAAAAGAGTAATGACATAATGTGTTAAAACTTCTCGGTGTCTGTGTTTTTTAGCCTCATTTATCTGATAAAAAACGTTTCTCAGTAGCTGTTAGATGTAATACCTGCTCTCTTGAGACCATGAGTTTGTTGTAGTCCACGTCCTGCTGGGTCTGAGGCTGGGTCGGTCAGAGTCAGAAAGTAGACCTGATCCTGAATTAGAAGGTAGTCATAGTCCTAGTAGGACTGGGTTTACTGAATCCATGTTTCTACCTGTGGACACACCTGCCGATCCCAAACTGAGCGTCAGTAAGTGAGTAAAATGCATAAAAATACTATGATTAAAACAGAAGAAGAGTTGATAATCTCTCTGAATCTTGTCTTCACTAAAGCCATGTGAAATGCAGAGGACAAGCATCGATTGTAAAAGATATAAAAGACCTAACGATACAAACATACTGTAGATGTTGAAGATGTGAAGCTGTGATGTTCACTCAGTTTATTATTAATGTTGTCTGAAGATGCAGATGTTTTGTTTGTTGAATTCTGAAAAGTGGGTCCAAGCTGAGAACCACTGGTCAAAGGAATGAATTAAGAACCAACAGGAAGTATTGATGAATGACACAAACTATGTACAATTTATGATCTGATCCGTGTGTTTGAGTCCTGTTTTTCTACTAAAACTCTGAAGTTCAGGCTTAAATCCGAGTTTTGTGGGACAGTGTAGTATTAAGAGACAAAGCTCAAACATTGTGTTCTTTTTGTGTTTCTACATCGTGACCCAGATTTATTCAACCTGCTGTTACATGAAAGTGAAGAAACTCCACTGACGTGTTTTATAGATGAACTAGTGTCAGTCGTGTCACTGTTCGACTCCTCCGCCGTGTTGAATCCAACATGTCATCTGATGATGTCACAGCATCAGTGTTCAGATGAACACGCTAATCCAGGTTTACGTAAGTCATCTGACGGCAGGAGGATTAACACACACACACACGGACACACACTCAATGAATTAAAGTCAGTGTTTCTAATGTTCAGTCTGTGGCGTCGCTCATCATTCATTTTCATCTCTTTTCTGTCACGAATACAATAGAATAGAAAGAAAACCAACAAAAACATGACAAACATAAAAACCAGCTGATGGCGTTTGGGTAAATGACTCCATAATCGTGCGTTTTATTCATGTTTCTTAAATGTCGTGTGACTTCAGAATCTTCTCCATTCGGTGGAAACGCTCCGTTCTGAATGGGTTTCATGTCAAGACGTCGTTCTACCTGTCTGTAAAACTGTTCATGAAGGTAAAGGTTTGACATTTATCGTGATAGTTTTTTTCTATATCGACTGATGTGAAAATGTTTATTGTGATTATATTTGAGGTGTGTGGACCAGCTCTAGTTTCAGTTGGTCTGAAGTCAGATTAAAATCTTAAAATCTGTTTGAATTATTTTCTAAAGTTCTAAATTTAGTTTTTCTCTGAACCTCAGTCACTCATTTTACTTTAGTAAACTGGAATCCACCTTCATCAAACTCATGAGTCTCTTCATAACCTACTTTTTGAGATAAAGTATCATGTTCTCCGTCTCCTCCAGTCTGTTCTCATTCATTTCCTCCATATTTAGCCACGTTTCCTCGTTCACTCTGACCTGAATGTACTAGTTCTTCTTCTTCTGCTGCTGCTGATAAACCTGCGTGTCTCCCCTGAGGTGGTCTGTAGTTAAACACCTGCCTTGCTCCCTGCTGCGTCACACTGTGCTGCCTAGCGCCCGCTGTCCCTGCTGACTCTGTTACCGTGGAAACGCTCCCAGAGGCCTGATGCTGTCTGTGTCCCAGGACGTTGTTTACCTGTCAGAGCAGAGAGGCTTCATAAAGGAGACGTTCTGCTCGCAGTCGTTCGTGGAGAACTGAGCTGCCGGTGTGTGTCGGAGTGTGGGGGGTCGGAGGTCGCGGTGGGTTCGGGGTCAGGGGGAGGAGGGATGCTGTGGGGGACTCCTCTGTCCTGGCTCTGTGGTTGTTTTTCGTAGGTATTGCTGCTGCTCCTCTGGTTCTGATCCTCAGGAGCTTCTCATTAAACCTGAACCAGCCTTTAACTCGGCCTGTTTTCCTTCTCTCTGCATCTCCCAGATCTCGCGGGCTTCCCAAGCTGAAGGAGTCGAGCTCCCATGAGTCTTTGCTGAGCCCTGGCAGCGCGGTGGAGGCTCTGGACCTGAGCATGGAGGAGGACGTGTTTGTCAAGCCTCTGCACAGCAGCATTCTGGGGCAGGAGTTCTGCTTCGAGGTGACTTTAGACTTTAATTACATTTATCAGAACTTTAAGAATGGCAGTGAGTGGGTCAGAGGTCATGTGTCTGTGTCTCGACTGTCAGGTGACGTACTCAGGTGGAAGCAAGTGTTTCAGCTGCACGTCGGCGTCAGAGAGAGACAAATGGATGGAGAACCTGAGGAGGACCATCCAGCCCAACAAGGTGAGCGTTACTTTAAATTATAAACTGATGATTGTCTTTTCATTTCAAACCAGGGATTAAAAAGTAGTTTTTGTTTCAGGATAACTGTCGGAGAGCGGAGAACCTGCTGCGACTGTGGATCATCGAAGCCAAAGATCTACCACCGAAGAAGAAATATTTCTGCGAGCTGTGTCTGGACGACGTCCTCTACGCCCGAACCACCAGCAAAACCCGCCACGACAGCCTGTTCTGGGGCGAGTACTTCGACTTCTGCAGCCTGCCGGCCGTGCACAGCATCACCGTGCACATCTACCGTGACATGGACAAGAAGAAGAAGAAGGACAAGAACAACTACGTAGGGTTGGTGAACATCCCGGTGTCAGGCGTGACGGGCCGGCAGTTCGTGGAGAAGTGGTACCCGGTCAGCACACCCACCACCAGCAAGACCAAAGGAGGCGGTCCGTCAATCCGCATCAAGTCCCGCTTCCAGACCATCTCCATCCTGCCCATGGAGCAGTACAAGGAGTTCGCAGAGTTCATCACCAACAACTACACCATGTTGTGTTCGGTGCTGGAGCCTGTCATCAGTGTCCGCAACAAGGAGGAGATGGCCTGCGCGCTGGTCCACATCCTGCAGAGCACCGGGAGGGCAAAGGTCAGGGTCATGAGAGGAGAACTGGTCAATTTATGTGAAAAAACTCAAATATTATCTGAGATTCAAGTGCTTAATAAGATAATAAAGTCATATATTTGTGGGAAATAGATCTTCTTACTCTGATGTGTAGTGAAGTATGATCTAAGAACGTCTCTAATAACAATGTCCTGTATCTTTGCTATTATTTCTTTTATATTCTCTGTTCAGTTCAGCCTTTTCATTTGAACTGTATTAACTTTGTTGCAGTGAAGCTCAACATATTTTTGTGTTTTATGATTGAGCTGTACTCATCCAATCAGGTTCCAGATACACAGATGACACTGCTGTTGTTCAGCTGTGCAGAGGATTTACTGACAGCGACTAAAGTACAGAACATCTCCACACTGATCCTGAAACGATACTCTGAAACGTCAGGATTTTAAACGTGTCTGTGGCGTCATGTTGATTAATGTGCTTTTATCACCGGTCAGTTTGAACTCCCTGACTCCGCCTCTTCCTGTCCCCGTTCAGGACTTCCTGACAGACCTGGTCATGTCGGAGGTGGACCGCTGTGCAGACCACGACGTCCTGATCTTCAGGGAGAACACGCTGGCCACCAAAGCCATCGAGGAGTATCTGAAGCTGGTGGGACAGAAATACCTGCACGATGCACTGGGTGAGTCTGACAGTAAACCTGTATGTACCTGTATATACACCTTTATATCATCTGTCCTATCAGAACACAGCGCTTACACAACTACTAACATTTAACATTTTGTCACTGAAAAAATATGTAATTTAACATCATTTTGGACAATTTTTATCATCGTACATGTGTAGAAACATGTGTAAAAGCCTCCTAAAGGCTTAAAAACAAAACAAAACCAACTGCAAACATTATTTCTGGGAAAAGTCATTGGAGTTAGTTTGATGCTCCGCACATTGGTTTTATATGAATTTGGATCCTGGAGCCAATCGTCTTCAACGTCTCCAGGTGTGATGTGGAAACCTGAAGGATTCAGTTTGAAAGAGTTACTGCTATTTATGACATCTTGTAAGAAATCACACTTAAATTTCAGAGCAGATCCAGGTAAAGATAAAAGATGTTCACAAAGCATCTTAGTCCTTCAGAGACCTCCTGAGGTGTAAAACTGCTCAGTCAGAGGTCTTCAAATGTCTCTCACTTAACTTGAGCAGGAACCAGTGGTTTTCACATCACACTCAATAATCCACAATGAACCAGATGAACAGTTTAATCCAGAATTAGACTAAAAAGTGCAGTGTCTTTGAATCGTGATTTCACAGATGGACTCTAATATTAGACATAAAGTCTTTATTCTGCTGCATCATCTTCATCCTCCTCCTCTTCCTCTCTGTTTACACCATCTGAAACATTTCACAGAAGAAGAAGCAGCTTAAAATAGTTCAGACGCACAAAACGCTCTGTCATCGGCAGCAAAAAATACATGAAACTCATCACAACGTTTCAAAACTGAGTCTATTTTTAGCAGGAAACAGTCGTGTATTTATAGATCACTGACGTCTGCAGCATTTTTACATCTTTAATGAGTGACTGGATATTGAGCTGATGTGAAATCCGCAGACGACTGTTACCAAACCTCAGTCTGTCACCGACTCTCAGCGGGACTCGGTAAAGCTTAATGATGTGTGAAGCTGTAAAAAACCAGCTTCTGTGTTGACACCGAAAGCCTCACCGGTCATGAGTCGACTGTAGACGATACACTAAAAAAAAGACAAGAATGAATCCATTAAAAAACACTATGTGATGTTCACCGATGAAGTATGAAAGACAACAAACAGTAAAAGAGTAATAAATGAAGTTAAAGTTCTTATTGTTCCATTATTCTACAGAATCAAATGAATCTACAAATATTTTGATAAGTCAATAATAATAATAGTTATTTTCTTTGCAGAAACGTTTACAGTTGCAGCCTCTTAAATGTCATTATTTGAAAACCCATTTGTACCGACTTTGAGGATGTTGTTGATGTCATTATTTCAGACCTTTATCAACATGTATGTTTGCATATATTTTGAAATGTTTATTGGTTTTTATGTTTCTTGAGGTTTTTTAGTTTGGCTTTAATTTTCCACATGTACTTTTATTAGTCTGTATTTTCAGTGTTAGTCTGACATTAAGTGTGTGTTTGTGTCGCCAGGTGAGTTCATTAAGGCTCTGTACGAGTCGGATGAGAACTGTGAGGTGGATCCGAGTCGATGCTCCAGCAGCGATTTGACCGAACATCAGAGTAACCTGAAGATGTGCTGCGAGCTGGCGTTCTGCAAGATCATCAACTCCTACTGGTACCGCTCACATTTACACCTGTAGAAGCAGAAGGACCGGTATCGAAACCTGTAGAACCAGCATAAATATCTGTAGAACCTTCAGAACCAATATAAGCAGCTGTAGATCCAAACCCATTCATCTGCTGTTGGACCTGTAACATGATGCTGGGTAAACCCTGGGTTCCCTCTACTTCAGCAGGATGTGATTACTTGTTTCTAACCCCCGTCTCGTCCTGTCCGTCTCCTCAGTGTGTTTCCTCGGGAGCTGAAGGAGGTGTTTGCGTCCTGGAAGCAGCAGTGCGTGGCTCGTGGACACCAGCAGGACATCAGTAAGCGTCTGATCAGCGCCTCCCTGTTCCTGCGCTTCCTCTGCCCTGCCATCATGTCGCCGTCGCTCTTCAGCCTCATGCAGGAGTATCCGGACGACCGCACGTCCCGAACGCTCACCCTCATCGCCAAAGTCATCCAGAACCTCGCCAACTTCACCAAGTACGACCTCGTTGGTCACCGCGCAGATGAACGCCACGTTACTGAACGTCCAGCTGAGGTTTTGTGTCTCCTCCGCAGGTTCGGGAATAAGGAGGAGTACATGGCCTTCATGAACGACTTCCTGGAGCACGAGTGGGCGGGGATGATGCGTTTCCTGTCGGAGATCTCCAATCCTGAGACGCTGTCCAACACGCCGGGCTTCGAGGGTTACATCGACCTGGGCCGTGAGCTGTCCGTCCTGCACGCTCTGCTGTGGGAGGTCGTATCGCAGCTCGACAAGGTGTGTGTGAATGGTGTGCAGAGTTTACAGTGTGTTGGTTTATTAGATGCAGAATCAGCAGCTCTGTTCTCTCTGAGCAGAGTTTAATCTGTCTCCAGTGTTTTCTGATTCTTTAGCTGTAATTAGGTTTGTGAGGGAAGATTGGTTTGGGCAGGAACGTCAATAACAAACTGAAGCTCACCCCTACAGTCCTCTAATACCCCTTTACCACCAAGACCATTCAGTTTCAGGACCAGTTCAGAGACAGTGCCTCCAAAAAAACAGCTCTGGACCAGTAGAACCGGTTCTGGTGCTGAACAAGAACCGCGTACATTGACGTGATACTGTCGTGGATTAGAATTTAGTCTGTCTCATTCAACCCAGAAGGAAAACAGAGCCATGGATGTGAAACGGAAGCAGCAGCAGAGAAACCGTGTCACTGTAACGTAACAAAGATTGAAAAGGACTCGTCGAGATCAGATGATGTTCAACTGAGTAGAGAATAAAGTCAGTGTGTCTGGAGTCTGACACTGACGTTCTGTTAAATGTTTACGACTATTAAAAATGATAAGTGTAGCTTATTAACTTTCTAATGGTATAGTTTGAATCATTTACTTGACGTTTGTCTCCACAAAGGTTTATGTCAATGCTGTCCGTTCATCCAGTAGATACGTGTGTGTTTCATACAAGTCACATTTAGAAACCATCGCTTGTATCTGAATATCCAGACTGTTTCAGTGTCAGAGTAAAGAACCGGAGCCGGATGAGAACTGACTGTGTTTTCTACATGTGAACTGATACAGAGGCTCAGGACACTGTATGTTCTGCTTCTGGTTTCATTTAATGACGAGACGGTTTATTTTTAAGGTTTGTTGTGCTGATACTAAACCATGCATTGACATATTGATTAGTGATTGGTTGCTGAGTGTGTGATATCACATGACCAACATCAGGAGCAGAGGTCACATCATTAACCCCCGCCTGGCTGACCTGCACAGCATGGCTCTGACCTTTGACCTCTGTCCCCTCCCTATCCCCTCCTGCTTGTGCATCACCTGCCTCACCTGCCTGAGCTCCGCCCCCTCAGCATGTTCCTGCTGTTTGATTGGTTCTGTTCAATAGAAGCATGTGGTTTTTTTAGTCGGTTTGATTTTTAAGTTTCCCTCATGTTTTTCTCCCCCCACTCCCCCCTCCCCCTCCTCTTCGTCCTGGTCACTTCCTGTCTGGCCGACTCTCTGTTGCCGCCATATTGATTTCGCATCAAACCATCCCCACACACACACACACACACAAACACACACACGGCAACCACAGGGTGAAAATTCCTTCCTGCAGGCCACCGTAGCCAAGCTGGGGCCGCTGCCGAGGATTCTGGGAGATATCTCTCGGTGTCTGGCTGCTCCGACGCCCGTCCAACAGCAGCTGCGACGTTTCCAGGACCACAGCTCCGCCCACAACATCAGTGGCAGCCTGTCATCAGGGTTACAGCGAATCTTTGAAGACCCAGCCGACAGGTAACCAATCTGAGGCCGACTGCAGCACAGCTGTTCATCTTTATTATTTACTCCTTCAGTTTAGTTTGAGTCAGTTTTACTTTTAGTTTGATTTTTTTTCCCGATGATTTGACTGATGTCTCGTCCACACTGATGCAGATATTTTGCTCCTATTCTTTAGATGTTTGATTTGTGTTTTCGTGATGTTGTGACTCTCTTCGTGTCTCTTCCTGCAGTCACAGTGAGGTCCGCAGTCTTCAGTCTCCAGTCGAGCTGATGGAGGGTTATGTTCGCGGTCAGCGCCCCCTGCTGGCCCAGCAGCATCCCTCAGCCCACACCAGCTTCTCGGACCCGGAGGAGAGGGATGGCCTGCTGCCCAACGGCCGCAGCATCTCTCTGGTCGACCTGCAGGACGCTCAGAGCCTCCACGGCTCCGCGGGGCCGCCGCCGCACCACGAGGCCCCGCCCCGCCTCAGCAGGGTGGGCTCCCAGGCCTCCATCGGACAGGCCCCGCCCCAGCCCACCTACCCTCACTCCACACCCCTCACCCCGCAGGCCAAAGCCCCCGCCGCTGCCAGAGACGGCCAGCCTCAGAGCGCGCCACAGGTGAGGCGGCCGCTGCACCCGTCGCTCAGCCAGCAGCGCAGCCTGCAGCCGTTGTCCTTCCAGAACCCCGTGTACCACCTCAGTAACCCCGCCCACTCCGCACGCTCCGCCCACTCGCTGCGTCACGACTCCAGCTCGGAGAACCTGAGCACCGAGAGCTCGCACAACAGCCACAGCAACTCCGACGACTTCGGCAGCCAGGTGGGGGGCAAAGGTCGCGTGGCGTCCAACAGCAGCCTGGACGAGCTGGGCAGCCGGCGGAGCACGCAGAGCGAGGAGTGTTCGACGCCGCGTCGCCACGTCATACCCGACCTGCCGCCCGGCGCCGCCACCGCGGTCGCCATCCCCCGACAGAGCACAACGGCTGGCACCGCCCACATCGTGAAGGTGGAGCAGCAGAGCAGAGGAGGGGGTGGAGCCAGGACGCCGAGGTCCCTCCCACACAGCGCCTCGCTCCGCAGCAGCAGCAGCGCCAACACGGAGCCGACGCCCACAACAGGCCCCGTCCTCAACCGCCAACAGTCCACCTGCTCTGTGGAGAACATGACTCCGCCCCCGAGGAGCGCTGCTAAGCAACCACAGCAGGTAACGGCGACTGACCTCTGTGTTAAAACTACACTGTAAGATCCAACACTTTTCAGGAACTAGTTCTGCTCTGACGTTCCATGCAGTTCATGCTCATTCTTGGCTCTTTCATCATTTACATCATACTCAGGTGAGTCTGTGTTTGTTAACAGGTGGCGTCTCCGGTGGAGGCGGTTGCCGTGGCGATGTCTCCGGTGGAGAGGACGGCGGCCTGGGTGCTGAACAACGGCCAGTACGAGGAGGAGGAGGAAGGAGAGAGGAGCAAAGAGGAGGGCAGGAACACTGAGAAGGTAAAACCACAACGATCCACATCCACGTCTGAGTGATTTAACCAAAAACTCCTCCGACGACTCATCATTTAGTGCATCATGAGAGCCCGTTACCTCTGCATACATGTCATTATTTGGTATTAACATGTTTATATGTTTTCAAAAACATGAGTATAAAACAAGGTTGTCATTTATCCTCAAAATGTCTTTACATGTTCAAGATCAGACTATAATCCCTGTCATACTATGAAACGTCCACAGTACGAGCTGGAGATCTCGCGGCTGAAGGAGCGTCTGCGGGTGTCGGGTCGGCGTCTGGAGGAGTACGAACGGCGGCTTCTGGCTCAGGAGCAGCAGATGCAGAAGCTGCTGCACGAGTACAAGTCCCGTCTGGAGGACAGCGAGGAGCGACTGAGACGCCAACAAGAGGAGAAGGACAACCAGATGAAGAGCATCATCTGCAGGTACGCTTCCAGAGTTATTTAGATGAACTGACTGGTTTCCGTTGAGTTTTTCTTTAGTTTTAATCTTAATTTCGTGGATAAAGTCTGGATTTTTCACTGTTTATTCCGCCTCCACTCCTACTTCAGAGCAAAACCATCTAAAAATGACAGTTTTAAAACTTAAAATGGACGTAGCGTTTAAGAAAACGAAAAAAAAGAATCTGAGAAACGTGTGATAAGGAGGACATTCAAGACGTTGAAAATGAAGACGATGTTCTCTTCATTGTAGACAAAGTTTAAATTGAGGAGGAAATGAAGTTCTGGTGTGGGGTTAGTTTTGGGGTTCTGAAAGTGGTTGTTCTTGGTGGATCAGGCTGATGGCGGTGGAGGAGGAGCTGAAGAGGGACCACGCTGAGATGCAGGCGGTGATCGAAGCCAAACAGAAGATCATCGACGCTCAGGTACGTCACAGTCTGACCTGATGCCCAGAGGCTGTAACGTTAACTCACAACAGGTTTATGTTTGGTTCCTGTCGACCGTCTCCACATCCTCCATCTGTCGGGTCATTCACAAAATGCACCTGCAGATGGTTTAAACAAACGTCTACATTAATGTCCAATCTAAAACACTTGAAGGACAGTTCACAGGTCTTCAAGTCCAGGTGTCGTATGAGCACTGGAACAGGTTTAATGAAGGTAACTAGAACTTAACTCTGGGTTTGACGTCTTACTGAGACAAATCACCGTGGTAACGTAACAGGTGTGTTCAACAGAGAGAAGCTCTGTTTTCTTTCTGTTCATAACTGACTGTTGTTCAGACACCTGATCTAAGCCCCGCCCCCTTCACTGGTCCCTTATTGTAATATTCAACCACGACAAACAGAACTTTTCATCTCATTTGAATTGTGTCATCAGTTGCACGTGTGATGTTTGTTCATTTAAACATGATTTTGCACAGTTTCTTAATGTGAATAAAACCATGTAACCATGGAAACGTACCCAGTGACGTCGCTACAGACTTTGTTCTGTTTGGTATAAACTCCTTCAGGAGAAACGAAGCAGGTTAAACATACACAGATAATACAGTCAATGAAATCAGAGACGATGAAATCAGAGACGATGAAATCAGAGACGATGAAATCAGAGACGAT
>JAPQRN010000236.1:5621-19166 GCA_037367275.1 Coranthus polyacanthus | reverse complement strand
AAAGAACCTTAAGTGCTCAAACAGTCTGAATATGTATAGTGTAATAGTCTAAGGTAGTCAAGCCATCACACGGGTGATTTAGAACCACAGGCTCCCATCACCAACAGCATCGTTTTAATCATTGTTTCAAAGAGACACTCCCCTCAATTTAGCGTGAGGTAAAGTACACTCATTTAGAGTAATAATTTTACACATCAACAACACTTAAGTCATTCATCACTTCATTCTCAGTGGAGGACATGATCTCAGTTTAGCCTTGGAGATTTATTATTTTTTAACAGAAGAGCTGTTTCAACCTAGAATTTGTAGTTTTCATATTCAAAAATTAATCAACAGCGGAGGAAGTCGCATACCAGAATGCACCCACCTCTACCAGAACCAACAAAATGAATGCTACGTCTCTACAGATTGAATCACTCACTGAATAAAGTGAGAGAAGCGTATTGTTTACCTACATCTGTATTATCATCAAGTTTTCTCCTTCAGACGAAAACTCGGACAACCACCCAACTGTTCATTAACAGCCTCTGTGTAAACTATAGGATATTTAAGCAAGATCTCCAACTGGAACATTATCTTTGTAGTTTAGATGACTCCATTTGGTGTTACTTGTCAATGTTTAGATGTGGGTCGAGTGGAATTCCAGTGTCTACAGGTAGATTTTATGGTATTGAATATGCTAGTCGTTCATGTACACTCTGTAGCTCAGGAAAACTCGGTGACGAGTTTCATTATTTGTTTGAATGTTATTTTTTTATGTTACAAAGACAGAAATATCTGCCTGCATATATACGACTAAGACCAAATGTGTACAAGATGGAGAAGTTATTTAATTTTAAAGACATTTCCATGCAGCGCAAACTTGCAAAGTTGTGTAAAGAAATTGTTTTTGCATTTGGACATGGGTGATTTGTTGAGATGTTTATCTTCTTACTTTTATTTATTTAATTTTTTATTTTTTTTTTTGCTGCAATGAATGGGATGATTTGTTAACCTCCTGCCTTGTTTTGTGCCTTGTGTATGTTCTCTTTCTTACCCCAGGAGGGGTCAAATGAGAAATAAACTAAACTAAACTAAACCCAAAATTACACTGTGTCTTATCTTACCTTACCTCAGTTTTTAGCAAGAAAACAGCCACAGTTAAACCACAAATTACCTCCACTTTCCTTACGGTATGTTCTGTCAATAGCTGCACTAAAGAGCTGTTTAGAATAGAGTTGATGGCAGCATTAGCTAATGTAGCTAAGTTATGCTAACCATGCAGGCACTGTAATTAAGTAAACATGAAACATTTGCAACAGTCATGTAGCTGTCAAGTCTTATGTCTGTAGATGGCTCCATTTTCACTTTATTTTAGTTAGTTTGTTCTAGATTATACTATGTGGTTATTTTTCTGTACTAGGCTTAATGCAGTACCCAAGCATCAGTATGAATACTAAAGTTATGTGTTTCTAACGTAGTGATTTGAACAACTGTTCAGACCTAAGATGCTAAATGTTATATATCATCTTTACGTGTCAAACGAAACACAGTCTGACTGGATGATGAAATTATATGAATTAGAATTTACAGTATATGATCAAAAATGTTAAAAAAGCAACCCAGTCTCTCTGAAATTACATTCCTCTATAACTGAATTGCAAATCCAATCAGGTTTTGTTGTAAACATGATGTCTTTATGTAAAAACACTGCATTATCTAATATATTCACAAAATGCAATTCTCACTTTATTATGTGATACCACCCAAAAATGTTAACACCATATGTAAAACATGGAGAGATCTGTTTAAACACCACTGCAGTAATCAAAACTACTAGAAATAAAAGCATGAATGAGTTTTTCTAGGTCATCCCTGAGTTTGGCTCTATTCTACACATTCTCACTCCCAACTTGTCACACACTGACAATAGGTTTGCTTGGTCAGGTGTCATTTTTTTGACATGCAGGGTAGTCCAACAGATGTCTAGACAGTGTTTCAGTTTGGTTAGGTTTAGTCACAGAAACAATTTGGTTAGGGTTAGAAAAAAGGGCAGTGGAAAGGGCTATGATAAGAAAGACAAAGAGAGAAAACCCACAAATAAACACAGGATGAAATGAGACATGAACCCTGGTAAGTGTCTAAGTCCTAGTGCTGTCAAGACCACCTAAACTGAGGCCGAGTCGAGACCAGACCAGATATACAGCAGGGGTATTATGGAAAAAAAACTCTTCAAGTATTACACCGATAGTATGATATGACCAAACCAGTTAATTTTCTTACCACAACAATGACATAACAATCATTTTTAAGGTGATTAATGCAACATATCATTACATTTTCATCATAAAAAAAGTGCAACTCCTGCATTGTGTAATAACCATTGCAATATGTAATAATCACAAAATGTAGGGAAATTTATTACATCTTGCGATCAGGCTTTGTATTACAAAATGCGACAAATTACTGCTAAATTTGGGTGTTTTTACATAATCAAGGGAAAATCTTGTTGACTTTTTGGTCTTTCCTCGACAGCCAAGACTTTTAGCATGTATAGCCACCTGCTGAAATGTAGTGCATAAACACACAGTCTAAACCAAATTAAACACAGCATTTTAAAAAAGTATGCATATTTTATCATTGTGTCCATTGTGCAGGTTTCTCGTTCAGCTCTTATTTTGCCACACTGTTATTTTGACAAGAAACATTATGATTTTTAAACATTCACTTTAAGTAGGTTTTTGGGCATTTCGTGTTAAAATGAACTGGAATCAATGGCTGTCTGGAGGGAAGGAAATCAATTTTGCAACTGAGGGTACGCCTGGAAAATGGTCAGCAGTCATGTGAGGTAGACACAATTTGGAGTTAATGGGCTACAACATTCAGAACCAGTGGAATGGTCCTTTAAAAGGGAAAATGTCAGGCTCCATTAGCTTTGTATAAGAGCTGTCTATATCAGATATTCCTTGAGCTTCTAAGTGATTCCATAATTTCCTCCTCAGAGCCCACGGGCCAGACGCCATGATCCTGGTGGACGGACAGCCTCTGCAGACCAACGGGGAGCTGGGACTGTCCCAGATGCTCCACATAGCCAGTCAGATCGCATCTGGGATGATCTACCTGGCCTCTCAACACTTTGTACACCGGGATCTGGCGACCAGGAACTGTCTAGTCGGGAACGGCCTTTTGGTGAAAATAGGAGACTTTGGCATGTCCCGAGACATTTACAGCACAGATTACTACAGGGTAAGCACAGGTTCACATTCATTTTCAACTTTTTCATCACATAACACAAAATCTCCACAGGGAATAGGGTTGATATATCCCCATTACTGTTAAAAAAATGTTCTGCTCTCCTGCTTTTATAGTTTCAGGTGATTTTGTTTGGTTCATTTCTTACGTCTAACGTTGCTAACGTGAACATTGCCCTCTAAAAGAGTATCACTTTTCTCAGCTGAAAACCACAGCATATAGTGAGTTATTTACTTCAACTGCATTACCGGTATTGATGAAATGCCTGAAACTAAAAAACAAGAGGGTCGAGAATGTTTCCCATCTATTCCCAGAGTAGTTCTGTTGTTAAGGAGTGTCAAATAAAGAGAATGGTTTTTTTGGGGGTTTTTTGGCTATTTAGGCTGCCTTCTTGATAAAGGTTGATGGTTGTATGAATGCAATATTCTTACACACAACTGGTGTTTCTGGTAACATTATATTTAACAGAAAATTTTCAGAGTTTAATCTTTTTTCTAAATCAAATCTTCACCAGAGAGTGATTGGACATGCAGAATTTATGAAAATGAGAATGGATCACCTACTGGATGACCCTTTGGGCTAACAGTAAAAGAAGAGGACAGTGCTACATGGCTGACCCTTACATTATGATTGACTCTCTTTAGATCTCTAAATCATTTAGCCCACAGCTGTTTTTTTAAGGATTTGATTGTTCTAATGAGTTTTGGACTCTGATGAGAAGTTAAATTTCTTTATGAGGCTCCCAGATGGAGAAAGTGAAGAAGCCTGGCTTTGCATTTCCTGTCTGTGTAGATGAGACTTGTCTTCATAGAGCACAGTACCAGTGGCTCAGAGGGATTTTCAGGAGACTTATCTCAACAGTGTGATTTTCATGGTGGGTAATAATTTGTATTTGGCAGTAAATGTCAGTGACTCCATTGAGTCCCATCCTCCTAAGTAGCTTCAGTGGACTGTTTTCTCTTTAATGACTGATCCACTGTCCCAGCAGGACTGCTTTTAGACTGCAGTAGAAAGGCCTGACTGACTCCCTGTTCACTTTAACTTGCATTTGTGGTAAACTGGTTCTGTGGTTCACATTCACATACAAGCTGATACATGTAAAATCACCGCTATCTTGCACTGTTAGTTTGATGGTTTCTGTCTGTAAATCACATAACTGACCAAAATGATCATGTGCATTTCAAAAGCACATCAGAACTTAAACTGTCTGTCAGGAGGACAGCTAAACCTAAGCCAAGTGAACACTAAATTACTTTAAAAATCTCTGAGTTGCAGTGCTTCTGAAATGCAACACATGTCCATCTTGGACTGTCGTCATGGTGATATGAAATTGCACACAAAACAACTAAAATAAGAAATGTGTTGATTACAAGATTAGAAATGGAGAGACAGGAGCAAGTGATCGTGATCATAGTCAAAATCATGTGAGAAGTCCAAGCAAAAACCTCCAAGGCTGAAAAATGAAGTTAACACTGAAGTACCAAAACCTGCAGTTCCTTGAATGACCACTTGGAGCTGGCTCCAAAAGTGAGTCAATCACATCAAATCAATCAAAAATGCTTATTTTACAACAGAAATAAACATGTGTACAGTCTGGTACAAAAACTTTTTTTTTTGTTTTTTTCTTATGTTCATTTCCCCGTTCATGACAAGTGTACAGAGCTAAAACAATGTTTTAAGTTCACTTTATTGTCCCTGAAGGGAAATTAAAGCTCTGCATTTGATTCACTCTAGTACACTCGAAGCAGTGGGCTGCCACTCAATCAATTCCTTGGTCAAGGGCAATGACAGGAGAATTAACCTAGCACACTTTTTTGATGGCGGGGGAAACTGGAGGATCAGTAGGAAACCCATGCAACACCGGGAGAACATGAAAAGTCCACATAGAAAGGTCCTGTTCCAACCGGGAATCAAACTCGAAAACTAGCTGTGCCTTAATTGTTTTTAAGGCTTAAAATTATAGGGAATGCTGTGTGGGCTTTGACTGACAGATTCCTGAGTCAGACATTCAGAGCTTAATTGTTTGTTTGTTTTTTTTCCTGACAGGAAGCTCTACTGTAGCTGTAGTTAAAAAATTAAACTAACCAGACCATCAAAGGATTATGTCATGTTAGTGTTAGAATTCATTTGGTACTGCATTATATGGTCTGGACGTTAGCCTGGTAATTAGACCAGCTAGCACTAATTACTGTGTTAGTTCATTTGACATTACCATTATCAAACATAACTGCATTTAACAGGAGGCTGAAATTACTTGTTGATCTTTAACCAAGGGACAAGGACCTTGGATCATAATGAAGCCAATGTGAAAGTATCTTAAAGTTGTAATGCCACTGACTGCCGCTGGAGGTGACTTACATTGAACTTCTCTCTAAAGATACTAAGTCAATAATTTTTTTCCAGGACTCACTCGAGTGTCATCCAATCTATTTGGATCCCCTAATAAGTGATCTGATGGTCCATCTTTAAATGTTTCCTCAGTTAATCAGATCTCAGGGCTAATAGAAGGCTTTGATGTCTGACGTGTTGGGCTTTGATTGACAGATCAGTTTGAAAGTTTGTTAGCCTACAGATTCAGACCTTCAGATTTTCGGTTTATTTACTAAAAAACATTTTTTACTGACAGACAGCTCCACTGTAGTTGTGATTAATAGGTTCCACTAGCAAGACTGTAAAATTACTTTTTTACGCAATGCTTCATGATAAGCTTACGGTTTTACTGAGTCAGTAAGCTAGAGCTCCTGTAGTTCCGCCCCTTTTCTCCAAATATGGTCAGGCACCAAAAAGCCAATATGGTGACAACCAAATCGCAAACTACAGGCTTCAAAACGGCAGTTCAGAAACCAATTGGTGAAGCTACTGTTCCTCTGTCCACTAATTATATACAGTCTACGTGTTTGACATAACAGTGTGGTCGATGTTTTTAGTAAGGTAACATTAACTTGGCAAGTTTCATCCCATGCTCATCCGCAGCTCCACCCTCTTATCCAAATATGGTCGCTTCTGGCTCCAAAGAAACAAAATGGCGACAGCCAAACTCCAGGCTTCGTCACAGCAGTCCACAAACCAATGGGTGATGATTTATACAGTCTATGGAGAAGGCACACAAACCAGTGTCCAGCCAAAAATGAGTGATGGAGTTTGACGAGATGTGAGCTGAACTGATTCTGTGCATGTGCTGAATACTACTCTACTCTCATCTCAGACTCTTCTCCATTGTGCCCAAACTACGACCACATCAAGTTTGTTGCTAGTGGTTATTAGCATAACTTAACTACATTAGCTAATGTAGCATTCATGTGGTACTGCATCATGATCTTTCATCTAGCATCTAACATTTATCAAGTAGCTGAAAATATTCAGTGACTTTTAACACAAGAGTTTTAGTTGTAAGTTGGCGTTAGTGTTAGCGTGGTAAAAATTGTTCTATGTGGAAAACAGATTCCTAAGTAGTCGAAAGTACATATGCAAAATCTCAGTTATTTAAATAATTATCCTAGCAGTTTTCAGTTCATTCCTTGGGTGCTGAGAAAGTCCCAACCCTGCACAATCCACACGTCCTTCTAGCTGTACTTTCTTATTAACATGCATTCACCATCTCCCATTCAGTGTCAGACAGCCAGACTGACATTTTCCTACAGTGATTCTCCTCCCTGTGCACAGTGTTTGCCTGCAGTCAAAGAGAACTCGGCAAACTGCAGCTCAATCTGAACAGACTGCACTTCAGCCTCATGTCTGAATTATCCGAGACACCCAGGATTTCAGGGTCACACAGAGTGCATGCCTAAGTCCTGAATGCTGATTTGTACTGGGATTCCAAAAGTTTATCATGTTAGAAAACCAACTGTGCAGTTTATCCACAAAACGTAGGACTTTGCACACTGTACAATTCAGCAAGTCAGCTAGAATGTTAAGTAGAACATTAACTCAGTAAACATTTCACAAGAAAAAAATTAGATGTATTCTGGTTTGCCCATTTCTGCATTCATATGCTGTTCTATCTTCTGTCTAGTAAAAAACACAAGAATATTCTCTGTTAACATAATAATTGGCAAACCAATTACAGTTTCAGTTGAATATTTTCCACCATGACACCATTCTAAATATATTTTAGTTCTGTAAGGAACAATTAATTAGAAGAGTATGACAATAGATATAGCATTAACAGCACCAAAGTCTGGCGGTTAGACTCCATCACTGGCAGTTAGACTAGCAATTATGTGTAGCATCTTTATAAAGTGTAACCTCATATGAAGAGGGCAGATATATGACAGGATATTTGACATCAGTGAAACTGGTGCAACAGAAGGTCCGAGTGGAAAGCAATAGCTGTGTTTGCATAAAATGTCACCAAATTTGAATCAAACCTTTGAAAAGTCGTAAAGAAGAAAATGTGAATTGCATGTGTTTCCATAAAAGCAAAAAAGCAGGCTGTGTGGTGTTGTCAGAAGGTGGCGCTGTAGGCTAGGTGACACATGGCCTACATGACATATTTCAAGACCATTGCCTTGTCTTTATCAGCAAAGTAGTTCCTATCTTTCTAAGTTGTTGCCATTTGAATTTGGTGTGGAATTTCAAAGAGTTAATTAGTCTGGCTCACGGGAAGTAGTGTTTTGGAATAAGCCTGCCATTGGTTAACTATTTGACTCAGCATTCTCCTCCCTTCACCTTAATTAACAACATTTAATTATTATTATTATTTATTATTTATAATGACTAATATTAAGAAAAATACATTTTCTTGTTTAATTAAATAAAGACTAATGTGGCTGCACCCATGAATGTTTTCTCAAAAGACCCACATCTTTTAGGTTTTAAATTAATTTCAGTTTTGTGTAATTTTGTCTCCTGGAATCAACTTGCAATCTGTGGTCAACTTGCTAGCTAACTTTAGCTACAGTTAGCTTGCTAGGTAATGTTAGCTGCTGTTAATGTTAGCATGACTGTCTGATCCATCAAAAATGAATATTTTGTTGATTAAAAAATGTAATCTTTTTATTTATTTTATTTTATTTGACTAACACTGCCATCAAACCACAAAGAACTGGTTTGAGATTAGGCACTGTGGCTCCAAAGTGGTTCAGGAACAGCCTTGGTGGATATGGGTATCACTAATTAATGCACAATTAAAAATTGATTGTGCTTATTGAATGTTAAATAAATAACACATTCACTGTGGAGAAATAGCTGTATTGAGACAAGGCAGAGAATGCAGAGCTGATGGGAAATCAGACAGCGCAGTTAGAGGAATGATGAGAGATAAAATGAGAGTAAGAGTGCAGGAAGGACGATTTGTCAGTGGAGCTCTGGAGGTCATTCATTATGTGAGTCTTGATTAGGAGCCACATATTTGACTAAATTAGTCAAGCTGCTTCATGATTTCACAGCAGTCAGAGAGCAGGCAAGAGCTGATGAAGAATGATTCACTCACTGTCTGATCTACACGCTGTCACATAATAGAGGAGACATTCTGGGTTGTATGTCTTCTGATATCTCTGCCATTAGTCATGTGTGATTAAAAGGAAAATTCACTCAGTGACAGGAGCCACACATGGTGACTGCCTGCTATATTTAAATTTTAAGTAGGCTGAAGTGGAGGTGGAACGTAGTTTGAAAAAGAACAACGCTAGCAAAATAAGTTTTAATTAAGATGAGATGTACACAACATCACCACCAAACACTATCATGATTACAGTTCTATAATTTACAAAAAGTACAAACAATTCATATTTCCCAGGAAGTGTGTCCTTCATAGTGCATTAAATCAATATTGAATTACTTTGTCAGTACCAAGAAGTTGAAGGGCTGTACGGTTACTAATCTCAGTGAGGCCTCATTACTTTGGTTACTGGGAGTTCAAATGTATTTTGTCAGATAAACATTCCTTCAACAGAAGGGGACAGCATTTTAGCAGAAAACTGAGGTGTTGCGTCCACTGCCAAACTGCTGAAGAGAGACCAGCAATGGGCAAAGTCTCCAGAATGAAGCCAATGCATAAGTATGTTAAAGTGTAATAACGGCCACTAGATGCTGCTTCAAAAAAGCCTTGCCCCGATAGTCTTCCATTGAATTCCTCTCTCAATTTTTTTTTCCAGGAGTCATCCTGGTCTCATTTGTTTTATTTGGACCTTTTAATATGTGTTGTTGGATTTTTTTTTCCTGACAGACAGTGCAACTCTACTTGTGGTTAATAAGTTACACTATCACTGTCAAATGACTTTGTTACACAGATGTTTGGTGAAGTTTACCATTTTACAGTGTCAGTACGCTACGTTTAGCATGGTGGTCATGTGATCGCATAACTGTGTTGTAATTGCCCGTTGGGGTTCGTGCATCACAGGTAGCACGCCCCTGAACTGTATTCAGCATTATAACAGTTTTGAGTGTTGTCTGCTCAGGCGTGTATCTAACAGATTCTAACTAGATCATGTATCATAAAAAGCGAGCACTTCTGGGTACATCTGAGTACTGCTTATCAGGTGTGTGACTGATACAGACTGTCTCTATTTGACCATTTTCACATGCAAGAAAAAAACACTGTTCTGTATAGTCTAAGGCCTTTCATAGCAATACTGAAATTAAGCATTAACTATGTATGTTATAGTATATGTCAACAGCTAAAACAATGATTTTGCATGGATGGATGTGGTAAGCGTCACTTCTTTATCAGTTATACATACTGCCTGTACTTTAATAACGTTTGCCATAAACAGATCAGTGCTCAGTTCATATGAGATTGGCTTGAAAGTGCATCTTCAATAATTTGGGATTATATTTGGATGCATTTTCATTAATTTTCATAATATTCATCATCACATTTTTAAGTAGTTCATTGAGATCTTCATTTCCATGTATATTGTACAATTCCTCAATACTTTCCCCTGTGTTTGTGTCTAGGTGGGAGGTCACACCATGCTGCCTATCCGCTGGATGCCTCCAGAGAGCATCATGTACAGGAAGTTCACCACAGAGAGTGATGTGTGGAGCTTTGGAGTCATTCTGTGGGAGATCTTCACTTATGGCAAACAGCCATGGTTCCAGCTGGCCAATAACGAGGTATATGGAGATTTAAAGTCATTATCCTTTATTAATAGAACATGAACACACAGTAACACTGAGCGGTTTGACCTTAAATGAGGGGCCCTATTCAGTGTGCACATAGGACTTTGGAGAAAACTGCTTATTCCCCACTGGTCAGACCATTTGCTGCGTAATTCCCATTCTCTGTTTCTTCACATTTCCTGTCTCTCTCCACTACCTCTAAAGACATAAGATGTCCTCCCCAAAAAAAGTTACATACTGTTGTTTTGGCCAATGTTTAATGCTTGTGCTTCACTTTAGTTCCCATGGTGTCATTAGTGGACAAAAATGCCCAGATCAAAAATTACCTTGGTTCTTTGGCAGCTGAAACAGAAAGAACTGGTTGAAGATTAGGCACTGGCTCTGAATTGGTCCTGGAACTGCCTCAATGGAAAAGACTCAAGGTGTAATAAACAGGAATATTTGTTGGAGGTTGGTTGCTTGTCCTCCATCTCTAAAATAGAGACCTGTGATTTCAGCAAATGGATAGTTTTTTCCAACACAGAGCTGGGATTGGAGTGGGGATTTGAAAGGCAGGAGACTCAGCAGCTGGTGTGGTAAAAGTTAACTCAGTGGGTATTGATCAACAAACCTTACCCCCTGCAGATTCATTCTGGTCACTAGGTGCTCCTGGGAAATAAAACAGGACTTTAGATAGTAATGTCGTAAAAAAGTGAAGCTTAGAGCTGCAGAATTCTCAGTGGGAACAGTATGACAGACAGATCTTAGAGTCACCATTTTATGAGGTGTCTTTTCTGTAGATGTGAAGGTCTGCGTGCGTTGAATGGAATTGTTCTCATATTCATGCACACTCTGCCTCCAGCTGTGTTATTTGAAATATATGAATGGGATCGCAGCAGATTCTGGTTTTGCATCTTTATGGTTTTCCACTGACTCACTGGGGAGCACAGACCTTGAGAATTTGACTGGGCTATGTGCAAAAATATCAAATAAGAAAAAAGCTGCTTCCACACCTGCACAGATAACTCAACAGTACGTTGAAATACAGAATATGACTCCAGTCCCCCTCCCTGCCTTTGTGAGTTGTCTAGATTTCATGAGGGAAATTACTAAAGAGAGCTTTTACCTGGACTCACCTCAGTATGTTTCATGAGTACATATATGTCTGTGTCTTTATACTTAGTTTAAGTGAAATGTACACTTTAGAAAGGTATGACAGCGCAGTAGCTGTCATGCCCCCTTTTAACCCTGGAGACTGTAGGAATGTTTTTAGAAGCCGGAACAGATCTGATGTGGCTTTCAAGCAAACCAAATGAATCCACACTTGTCTGCGTGTTTTCATGGAAGAAAACAACTATTTCTATCTCTAAAATAATAGCAAGAGACATGAGGAGCATGACCACATCTTCATACCTAAAGAACAGAATAGGTTGGATTTCCAATCACTCCCAAAACTATATTTATGCACAAAGAGATTTTTTTATGTTATGTGCCAATTTAAAATATACATAAAAACAGCCAGATGGGAAAGCTCTTAGTGCTTCTTAGAAAAACAGAAGTTCAGAGCACCTCTGACTGATTACTGTGAAGATAGATCAGTGCTGTCAATAGGTTCAAAATGGATTTAACTTCATCAGAGTAAAGTAAGCACAGAAGAAATATAGAACAAACAATATCAGTAGCAGATGTAGACAGAAGATCAGAAAACAAGGTACAACTCACAACTTAACTCAAGAAACACAGAATAAATGTTTATCTTTATTGGTTGTCTGTTTCAAATTAAGACCTGGCAGTACAGTATATGCTTATGTGTGGCATATATATCTATATATATATCTTTATATATATCTCTATATATATATATATATAGATATATATGTGTGTGTGTAACAAAACATTTGTTACCATGATGCTGCACATCTCTATTAAACAGCCTAAACCTTGTTTTTAATGTTATTTTCAAAATATAATATTGCAGATCTAATATTGCATCTGTGTGAAGATGAACACTCAGCAGCTAAAACAGTGCTTACAGATCAGTTATCTGGAATCTGACTATGACAGTGTTTACATGCACATCAGTATCCTAGTTTTGAGGCTTATCCTGATTTTTATCATATTCAAGATATGGCGTTTACATGGAACACAGACATCTGGATATTCATATCCCTGTATACATGATAAATATCAGTATCCCGGTTACTCATTGCTGCTGCTGTTTACGCAGGCACCTGTGATGTTACAATATAACGTGTTAATTTAATATGACATTTCAGTAATTGCCTTGTGGATTTGTCTTATTGGTGTTCCTCTACTGCCAGCATGGGAGATGAGAGACTCAGGTAAACATGTCCTCCAGCTGTCATTCTGTCACTGCCTCCATGTAGGACAAGGAGGTGGATGAAGATATACAGTCATGACTGATGAGAGGGTCATCATGATGGAGTTCAGTGACTGGTTTTAATATTAATCCACATCCACTGTGACCTGACTTGTTGCACTGTTTGTGTTGTTAAACTGATGTCCAGTAGGTTGTTTAACTACGGACTTGAAACATTCAGCTTTCTGATGCTATTTTCCATCTAATCTGCCAAGTATATTTATTTATTTATAGAGTCAAAAAATTATTTCTGCATCGCTTCAGAAGTGAGATGTTTTCATTGCCGCTGCCATGTTTGTATTTCTGTTATGTCATTTAGTGCCTGGGCCATAATCTGCATCTGTCAGAAACCGGGTTAAGATGTATACATGAAACAGTATCCTTACTTCGGAGTACTCCAGCTAGAGCATCTGGCTTTCTCAAAACAGGGATACGGTCTTATCCGGGTTTTTGAAATCTGGATATAATGGTTATATGTACAAACACAAAGACAGGTTACTTCAAAAACCCCACAGTAACCCGGATACTGATGTGCATGTAAACATAGTCTATAATGCAATGTAGCTGACTCTTCTAATAAAATGATAACCTGGCATAATGGTTTTGTATGTGTTTAGTGATCAAACAGCCCCGAGGGAACACATTTTCCTGTGCAAAGTGTCAGTGTAGCTGTTTTGAATGACTGCACTGAGGGAAACAAAGGGGAGATGAAGCATCTGCAAAAAGTGCTGAGTGTGAGGAAAACCTAATGGCCCCTCCATGGCAGGCACACATAGCTCAACACAGATTTCATCACTACAGTACCTTACGTTCTTGAAATGGAGTTACTAATAAATATTCTTCAGTATTACGACAGAAGAGTATTAGATATTCTTAAAACAATCTATGACCAT
>JAPQRN010000235.1:0-13303 GCA_037367275.1 Coranthus polyacanthus | reverse complement strand
GAGAGAGAGAGAGAGAGAGAGAGAGAGAGAGAGAGATAGGGAGGGAAAGTGAGAAGATGTGACTGACACACCAAGAGATAGAACGATATCGATATGAAGTAGAGACTGACAGTTGTGATCTGTGACATTGCCAACATTTACATCAAAAGATGAACACCAGGAAAATGTTGCTTTAATGACACATTTACACATTACATTTCGCTAACCTGAACATGAGCATGAAATTGCTCATCTAGTTTGACAGATTTCTGGGGAATTCTCAACTACTGTACTTTTGTACAATTTTCCGTACAGTTTTGAGGAACTCTGTACTTTTACTCCATTACTAGCATTTGTCTGTTGACAATCTTAGTTATATTCAGTAGTGCTACAATTATTATCTAATGAACTGATATAAAACATAACTATATTCAACTCAACTATACGTTAGTGAAATGTGTGACTTTCTTAGGTCCTGCCTATCATTCATGGTGATGTGGTGCAGTTTACCATTATATTGTGTTCTATTTAGTCCTATACTTAACACAATACATTTTGACTGTGGACAGTAAGTTGTACAAAACAAGCAATATGTAGATGTTTTTTTTCAGCCCAGCCTCACCAGGAAAATGACAATATGGGTTGATTTGTGAAGGAGACTAAAATGGCCAGTACTTCTTGGGTCACTTGGTGACTTGTTGTAGCTGTGAGTAAGTGTATGTAAATAGGGACAAAGCTTAGGTGGAGGTGGTTGGGGACGGATATGGTGGAGGAACAAACTGTGTGGACTCAGGAGAACACATGAGACCAGTGTTCATGTCCCCTTTCAAATCAAAGATAAATGCTGTATTTATTTTTTATAACGTCATCTTTTTCTAACCAACTTGTTTTTTGCTTAAACCGAACCAAACCTTAGCCATGACATTGTCATATCCTAAATGCAACAGTTATGACGAATTTTTAATACTATTTCTGGTATCTTGTATCTCCATAAATTTTGTGCATATATGTTGTTTTGGGAGCCCTATTCTGTTCTTTAGGTATGAGGATGTATTGCATTTTTGTCATTTTTCTGATTTATTGATAAAATACGTATGACTAATGACTTGTCCAAATAAATATTCAGAGGAACTGATATATAAATATTGTTCAAACTACACAACAGTACATACAGTAGTTAGAGCTGGCCATGTCTCCACCAACTATAACATTAATATGGTAATATTATGTTGATCCGTTAAAATAAATATCAGTTCAAATAAAAACTCCAAATCATAAACCGTTTAGCAATTGACAGCTCATCAGCAACCTAGTCGTCAGAATTAATTTTTGCCATTTTACGTCTCTGTAACAATATATCAGTTGTTTTGAACAAAAAAATATCTTTCACATCACTTCTCAATATGTGAATATTGTGTATTGTCTCAATACTTGTATGTCCACATTATAGTGTTTCAACATCTCATGACCCTTTTCAACTGCCTGTAACAGAAATAATGTTCATATTTAACTTTGATTTAAATTTTTTGGTTAGGTTTAGGGAAAGATGCAAGGGCTTGATTTAATATAAAAAAGGCATCAAATTTTTATATTGAAACTAAACCATGATGTTTTGATCTAAACCTTGACACCTCCAAGAGCCAGTGAACTCCATTGTCTGTCCTAGATTTTGTAAATCCACCACACCTACCTCCTGTCTATGGAAAAAAAAGTACTGGATCCTGACAATGACAAATGATTAAATATATTCATGGTTTGCAGTGCATGTACAATGGTAACATTTCTTTTGACAAATTACATTGAGATTACATGGTTCCATAGTTTCCAAAAATGTACAATGGAAACTATGTTGAATGAATCAGAAGTGTTCAGAGTGGCAAATTAAAACATATTTTCAATTTATTTTTCCTGTGTCTCTCTTCACATCTTTGGTAAGGACAAAAACACAAGTGAGGCAAAGAAGGAGACTTTGGGGACAAGTGAGAAGCGCATGTGACCAACACTCGCACTGACACTCATCTCCACTGGCTTGTTGTCACTGTATAAGTGAGTGGTCCCACAAGTATCCTTAATGACTGTCCTTGTTCATCAGCTGTGTTGCCTCATTTGCATAGTGAGATTCAATCACAATGGAACAAGAAACAATTGACTCTCTACTCTTGCAGGTGGAAAATAGAAAAAATAATCTAGATGCACATGACATGCATTAATGTCATGTGAGAAACATCTGTCTTTTACAGATGATCTTTTCTTTGCTCATGTTTAAGGAAACACTTGATTTGACTCCAATCTCCATCAGAGTTTCACTCGTCATGACTTAAGCAGCAGCTCCTTTTTGTATTTCTCCGTCCTCTCTCTTTAAATGTCTGATCTCTTTTTCTTCCTCTGTGTTCCATTTGTCCTCTGACACCATTGTAAGTGGCTTCACTTGCTCTAGTTCTTTCAGGGCAAGAGGGGTGGGTGGAAATTGCCTCCCTTAATTGAGTTACCTTGCATATCTATTCCCTATTCCCACCCGATGTGATCAGCACGCACCCCACCCCCGCCTCTCTCTCCTCGTGCTGTCTCTCTCACTCTATCAAATTATCATTTGGCTTGTCAACAGATTTGGAGGTGAAGCCGCCTTCTGTTCTCCTCATTTTAACTTGGAGGCTGTCTAGTACACAAAGCTTCTATTTCATCATCAACCTGACCATACCATCCGATCCCAACAGTCCACTCCTTCTGCGTTCTGCTGCAAAGAATAACATGTAAACCCTGTTCCACTGTAAATTACAAAACAAAACAAAAAACTTTTCAAATTTTTTTCTAATGCAACCCAGTCTCCCAGAAAATACATTAATGTGTAACTAAATTGTAACATATATGTAAAATATGTTGTCCAAAAATGTAATGCTGTCTGCATAATTCTTTGCTGCAAAAATTATTAGTGACTTGATTATTATTTGTTACAAGGAACTGTAACTGTACAAGGAACTTTATCATTGAATTATCCTGTAATCTTTCCTCAGTGGACAGGAGGTAAGAGTCCTGGACTTTGACACCAGAGACTGGAGCTGACATTACAACTCCTGTTTTTGTTTACAGTTAGGCTTTAAAAGTGCTGTGAGAAGTTCATGGTTTGATTTAAATATGAATAAACACATTAGGAGTTATTTTTTTCCACATCTTTTTTGACTTTTTCTGTATTTAATCAAACCCCGGCATCATTCTTTGAACCTAACAAAGTGCTTAGTCTAACCCTAACCATTAACAGTTTAAAAATGCTGTCATCACAGCCAGCAGAGGCTTTACATCAATTTCTGTCAGTGGAAAATAAATTAAATACATCATCTGTGAACAATTTATATTTATGCTAAGGAGTATCGTTTTTGCAGCTTTGAAATTACATAAGTTGACAACCTTTAATTATTAGGTTGAAACAAAACAAAATTACAGTTGCAATTTCAGCCTGGGAATAGGCTCCAGTTAGGTGGCAAATAGCTGACAAGCAACTGAAGCATACAGTATTTATCCATATGTAGTTAACATGTGTAGCTAATATTTGGTAAATCTCTGGTACAGAGAAAGATTGCTAATGTTACCTAGTGTCTTTGGATGCTGCTGTTACAGATAAAGTCTTTGTTGTGTACATTTTATTCCAGAGGATTTGGCTGATATCTCCTCTGGACAAGGACAGCTCCTCCTGCAAAAAAATGTAAAACTAGAAATGAGTCAAGTAATGAGTCTGAACCTGGTCTAATAGGAATAACAGAACATTAATAAATGGTGGAAAAAGAACGCACTAAGTGGTTTCATCTGTGTAGGTTTCTCATCTCGTTGATGTAGAGAAAAGGCAGAAGGTACTCTCTGTGTAATTATCAGCGGCAGCTTGTCTAGTGTTAACTAGTGATTCAGCAGTGTGATCAAAGAGGAGGTGAGCACGGCTGAGTGTAAGGGTTACACCAATCAATATGCACTCATTAGTAAGAGCACAACGAGAACAGAGAACACAGTCCAGAGCTGATCAGCAAGAAGTCCCCCCTCCCCCACTCCTCACTCACACTTCTTCCTCTTCCTCCTTACAGCATAGAGATGAGATGAGCAGCCACTTGGCACTTTGCCGCTTTTCTCCCTTGGCCTTCAGTCTTCACATCATCATTGTCATCTTGTCAACTGCCTGCTCCAATCCTAACCCAATTACCAACACGTTTAACATTTATCTTAATTACCCCCGCACCCCCTTCTTACCCCATCTAAGTTAATTAATGTAATCAATAATTAATTTAAATATCACTTTTTAAAATAATTAATGTTGCATTGCCACTAATTAGCCATGCTAATTAACAGAATGTGTCTGTATCCCCTCTGTGTATGTCACAGATCAAATTCATAAAGTGTTTCAACTATTGTTTACAGGCGAGTCCTCATTATTGGCTCCCACCAACTCACAGGGAGACTTTTCCTTCTGTTTGTTTATTTGTTTGTTTATTTCGAAGAGGAACATGCAACCTCATCCTGTTGCTAAGCTGCACATCAGTTAGGAGCTTTAATTGTGTTGTCTTTTGTATGTCTCCATATCTGTGTTCATTATGATTTATAGGTCGCCATGTCTCATGCTGGGCATTCTGCATTTTTCTGTTTTTGTTCATTCCCTTTTTCATCATCTCACAGTCCTTGTCCACTGGAGTTTTGTTCCCCCTGTGTTTTCCTCTCTTGCCTTGACATTTAGTCACAGTACAGAAGATGCTATTCTCATGTCTTGTTCCACCTACAACACTGCAAACAAAGAGATATTGAGGTATGATGATAGGAAAAGAGCAAAATAGTTATCTGATTGGGAGTGTGTGTGTTCTATGGCAGAACAGATGGAGCTGATGTACACAATGTGAGTCACTGACAGCTTCTTTACTGCAGCACACAGATTGTCTGTTACCCAGACAACACATATGACAGGAGGCCTCAAGTGGAAAGTGATGAAAAGGTGACACTGTAAACTCCAACTTAAACCAAGTCCAGTTCAAATTAACATGTGATATCACACCTCACTACACCCATGAGTTACTGGCTATGTTTTAAATGGTGGCGCATACTTGTAAAAATACCAGCCTGACATCACCACAATAACAACAGTATGGATCGACAAGTGAATGGGATTAAACAGCCCATGTTTACATATGTCACAGTTGTTTAGTGACCTCTTGCTGTGACAGCAACCAACTGATGTTACAGTTGCAGGGGCCAGAAATCAGGGGAAGAAACGCTATGCTCTGAAATTATAGATGAACTGACACTGTTTCCATCACATAGAGCAGCAGAGTCACGTCAATCACATATTTAACCCACCTACCATTCTGAAAACACATATGATAAGACAAAACCTGTGCAGAAGTTTTGTTTTCTCTCAAACTTCAATTATAATATGCTCAAAGGGAATTGTGAAATTCTTGCTTAATGAAGCCAAAAAAATATTGTACACTGAAGCTCTAAATAGGGACAAACCTTAGAAGGAGGTGGTTGGGGAAAGATTTGACAAAATAACAAACTCTTTGGACTTAAACACGAGACCAGTGTTCATGTCCTGCTATAAACTGAAGGTAAATGCTGTGCTTTTTTTTGTTAAGGTAACTTTCTTCTTTTAGGCAGAAGAAGAAAGCCAGCCCTAAGCCTAACCCTAAGCCAGTTTAAATGAAAGCAAACCTTGGCGACATTGTCACGGCCTAAATGCATCAGTTAGTTATGTAGTATTCTTTAATGTTATCAATGGAATTTTCGTCTGCAAATTTTGTACATGTATGTCATTTTGGGAGTGACAGGAAATTGATCTATGCTGTTGTTTAGACATGAGGATGTGTTCTCATTTTAAAATAACTAGTTTTATTGATCCTTAAAAACAGTCAATTTTCTCATTAGAATTATAATCTATTAATTTAACTGCAACGCCGACTGCAAAATTACAACTAACATCTGCCAGAATAAAATCTCAGCTGAGCTGACATGGAAAGATGGTCTATCTTGAGAAACTTGGTAGGATTTACTAATTACTAACTATATTCCACAAATTAAAAAATAGTTTTGCAAAAGGATTGTTAAGTTTATTTGTCCCTCAAATATTTAGAAACATATCTATTTCAAGGCACAAATGGGGGATGTTAAGTCTGTAATTTATCTACATCACTGCAGTAAAAATGTTTGATTTTTAGTATGTATGCCATTAGAATTGTCCTGAATTTATCCTTGTCAGGACTTACAGAGCAGTGTGTTTTTCCAGCACCTCACATTTCAGAAAATACCTCACAGGTGAAGAGTGTGCAAAGTATACTGAAGTAGTTAAATGACAAAAAATGTACAGAATAATAATAATAAAAAGTGAAGACAACAACAGTGTGATGGCTGAATACTACATAAAAAAGTCACTTTGATTGCAAGACAGAGACATACAGTATCTGTCTTTGTTTCCCGACAGCTGTGTGCTAAGCTAGCAGCCCCTAGGAACAAAAAAAAAGCTTAAATTGGTCAGACTGGCACTATATTGTGAATGCAGCTTTGAAATGCATATTGTAGTCAGACTCTCTCTAATATTTTAGAGCTATTAGCAGAAACTTGCAGATCTGTATCTGACGGATCATTTTGTTACAATAATGTTATAGAACCAGATATTTTAATCTCAGGACATAGATTACAAGTTGTCACAGAATTCAAATATTTAGGATTACACATAGATTCAAACCTGAGCTTCAAAGATTACATTAAATGAGTCAGTAATTAAAATAAAATACAGTTTATCGAACTTCAGGTTCTTCAGAAACTTGAAAATATCTGTTTAGTGTATACAATTCTGCATGGCTTAGTGCCTCCTTCTCTGTCTGGGTTTATCAACTTCAAATCTACCTCTAACAGAGCTACAAGAGGTGCAGCAAGGGAGGACTGCACAATGCCATTTAAGAAAACTGCATTCAGCCAGGCTGTCTTTTCCTTTAAAGCATCACATCACTGGAACATAGTACCACGACCAATCAGAGAGTCACCATCACTTCATTCATTTAAGTTTAATGCCAAGAAATGACTTGTTGACACTCAAAACATGAGCATTGAAATGATACTCATCCACTTGTATTAGTTGTTTGCTATTCTCATTTTATTTAAATGCATGTAATGTTTTATACATGTATTTTTATCATTATGGCATATTGTGTGACATTTACATTAGTTTGAATGTTGATTAGTGTACACTCTCCCTTTTTAAAAAAAACCAACAACATACACACCACCATGTGGGTATTGTTATCACGTATAGTTGGTCTGTCTGTCTGTATGTCTGTCTGTCTATGCCTATAACTTTTTGGGTAGGTCTCTACCATAGCTTGGCCCTCCTTGATTTTATAATAAGTAACATTGATGGATTTATATCCATATATTCCATATCTGACATCTCTCCTCTAAATTTTTGGCTTAGGAACAGTGAAAAATATGACAACCCCCTTTCAGCTGAGGATATCTGCTGTCACTTCTTCAGCATTTTCACTTGTTCTGAAAGTTTTACAGGCCTCCTGTGCCTATAGTTAACATAGAATTGAACATTGGACGTTCTTGGCATGGATCAGATGACTGGAAATGCCACCCTTCTCACTTGGTGTTTTAGTGGGTGGTTAAAGATCAGGGACACCTCTGGGCCCCATGAAAACAGATCACTTAGGATCCTGTGACACCATATTATCTATAATCAGTGCCCCTGGTACCCATGAATGTAAAGCAGGCTGTTGGTGAAGTCATGCTGCCTGACTGACTTTCATCCGATTAGGAAGTGAATGTTTGAGATGCTTGTCAGAACTCCACAGGGGAGTCAGTGGTTAAAAACAGGTCTGATCCCAGCAGCCCCCCACCCCCCTTTCCTAACGCTGTGGGATGCTTCCATTTAAAAGGCCATTACTCCTCATCATGTCAGGCTCAGAAAGAAACCCAATATAGAAAAGAGGGCATTAGCATGTTGGAGCAATTGGCTTAAATCTGCAGATTACAGGACTTTAATATCCAAACCCCACAAGCCAATATCTGCTCTGCTGCCTTATATCACCTTGCAAAATTTAACCCTTGTGTTGTCCTCAGAGGTATACAGTACATCTCATGCAGTGTCCTCTGTGTAAAACTGTCTCGCTAATTATCACATTTAGTGCCTTGCGCCTACACATGGTCTTTTGCATACACTTGCTGTTATCCTCATACATATACATCATCCCATGTCCCGCAAGTCAAACTGTCCCAAAACAATGTATAATTAGCACTCAGGGCTGTTTTTTTGGTGTAGATCCATTCTCCTCATACAATACACATCATCATTCCGTGTCCTGCGTATCAAAACTGTTCCAATTTGAACTAAAGTCATTTAGGAGCATTGACTGTCTGAGTTTTTCAGAGTTGAAGAAATTTTTGAAGTGGAAGTCACATTGTGACCCCTCAGTCTTTCTGTCACATTGAGCACAACGCACATCCCCTGGTTCTTCTCCATTGGTCTGCTTCCCAGTGTAGACTTGCATCTTCCAAGCGTAGCTGGATCTTGCTTCGCCAGGCTTGCTGGGCATATACTGTCAGAAGTGACAACAACCTTTTTTTTAGAGAGAGAGAGAATAGAGTATTATTATTATTACTATCATTATTATTATTATGATTATCATTATTAGTGATAATCATAATAATAACATATAAACATATACACATCTGAAGGGCACCAGCTGCTCGTCCACTGTCATTTTGGGTCCTGGATTGTACAGGTATGGCAACCGCGCTGCCCACTTGTCCCAGACCTCTCTTATGGCTGCCAGTTTGTCCCTGGCAAAGCTCATGGGTCTCGTCTCATGGTCGTCGAATCATATCAGTCTTGAGTAACTAAAAGACCTTGAGTGGCATCGCTGTGCAGAAAATCACCCTTCCGCTCTACATGTCCCATAGATTGGCTGCAGCCTGGTTAAACTGGGATTTCAATATTGCTATGAAAGGCCTTAGACTGTACAGGACAGTAATTTGACCTTACTCACAGGCCTAGTATGTGAGAGTGGTCAGATAGAGACAGGCTGTATCAGTCACACACCTGATAAGCAGGACTCAGATGTACCCAGAAGTGCTTGCTTTTTATGAAACATGATCTAGTTAGAATCTGTTAGATACACGCCTGAGCAGACAACACCCAAAACTGTTGTAATATTGAATACACTTCAGGGGTGTGCTACCTGTAATGCACAAACCCCAACGGCCAATTCCAATATGGTTATGCGATCACGTGACCACCATACGGGGCGATATTCTGCCCAAGTAAAAACTTGTAACCAACTGAATTTGGGGCTTTTTTGACTGAGATCCTGAGGGAACTCTGTCACTCTGAGCCCAGCGCTGCATATACTTGACCTGTGACCTAACTAAACTGCTTCTGAGACCAACTGATTTCTCCAGCTAATTTCTTGGGCTGTCGAAACAAAGAACCGGGCCTAACAGCCTCACCTCGGGACCTGTATACACTAAAATCAGCAGCCGTATATAGGCACGCAGGTGGGTTTCACCATGCCGTTCCAGCTATCCCCATATTTTCGAGAGCCCCCCAGATTTGTCATGTCCAGGATAATTTGTTCTGTCACGGGCGTGATGAACAGACAGACATCGCCTTCACAACATGAATGTCAAGGTGATGCCATGTGCATGGGAAATCACATAGGTTGTGGGCCCTGGGGTCATCATTGGCATCAGTGCATTTCGTTCTACCGTTCTGTCCCGTTTGTGATACGCTAACGAGGACCATGTTATTTTACTGTTTTTTGACAGGAAAGACTCCACTCGAGGCACTTCTACTTCTTCGTATTCTGCATCTTCTTCTTCAGAAGACAAAGAAGCCTCATGCTGCGGGTTGTATTCCTTCCCGTCTTCTTGTTCTGACACATCCAATAGTCTTGTTGACCAGTGTAGTGTTTTTTTGTGACTAAAGGACAAATCGCCCTCCAGAATACGCTGCTATCGTGAGCCATTATGACCCACCCTAGGGCTAGGGCAGCAGGAGGTCACATCATGATGTGAAAATCTCTCAGTTGTAGAAAGAGTGACATTTCTGTTGTTTCAGTCAGCACTTAGGCTTAGTTGCTAATAGCAGCACTAGAATATTTACAACACGAAAACGTTTGTCAGATAGAACCACCCCATTCCAATTGCTGTCGAAAACGTAGACCCTGGAATTAAACTGAGGTGTAACTCCTGCTCACTGTGTAGTGTTGTATGCAACCTTATAGTAAGATATGACTGGATGTTTCTTATGTCAGGTTTGGCACAGGTACAGGATTTTACCTCAGGCATTTCGGCTGGAAACGTGCACTACTACAGGCTCTTTGCAATACCAGTTAGAAAGAAAAAAACATCTTGTATTTCAAATTTAATTTTTATATTTTAAAATGAAGATATAGTAACGACTCTTTTAAAAAAAATAAATAAATAAATACCTGGTTATGAAAAGAAAATCCAATGACCAGTACACACTACCCACAAAACATACTGTACATACTTCTACAGTTCTGTGAGTGCAATGGCTCAGGATTGCTGTCAGGATTGATAGCCGATTGAGCCTTTAATCTGGTGCTCGCCCTTAAATGTGGCACAGTTCACTATTGTATCACTCAGTCACACTCTGTGGGCCAGTACATACACATATCAGTGTGGCTGTGGCCCTTTGTGTGTGACTGGTTGCAGCAGCTTGGGAAGCACAGCCAAAAGCAGGCCGAATTTAATGACATGGAGGACAATTATTGTGCAATCCCGTGGAGACCGATGCTAATTTAATAAGTTCTGAGTGTATTCGGTGTGCCTACCCTCCAGCCTCATCAGTGAGGTTTTCACAGGGACTACCACCAGACTGCATTTTTTTCCCCATCTCTCTTGCTCTGTCCTTCCATTATGATAAACTGTGGCTTAATTAATTTCATAGGGTCAGGAGTTATTACCACCTCCACTGCACACACTTTATTAGCAGGAAGAATCACCTCCATTATGATTTTTTCTTTTTCAGTGCACTTACTTTTGAAGATTTTGCTCTCAGGCCTCCTCAGGTGCACAGTGAAGTGAACAGCAGAGCAGGGGAATAGAAGTGATTTATGCCATGATTAGAAGCAAGCATGGGTTATACATAGTACATGTTATTATTGTATGTTTTACTATGCACTACATTAGCTTTTATTAACCTATGACTTTTACCTGTAGCAAAAATAAACTGAGATCGAAGCACATGATTTCAGAATTTTGGTGCAGTTCATTTATGATGACACTACTAATCTGTTGGCAGAGCAATGACTGTATAACATTAATATGATGCATTAAGATATATAGAGAGCTTTTAAAAGTACAGGGTTCATAGAATCTCACTTTGTATAGTATAACTATTGCATTTTTAAATAAGTGAAACAAGAGCAGGTCTATGCTTAGGCCTCTTCTGACCCAAAACTTACTAAGCTCATCTCGCAGTGAATACGTGCTGCCATAATATCAACAACCAACAAACAACAATTGACATTTTTAATGCCTATATATGAGTACATACTGACAAGTGTCCTTGTGGATGCTTGTACCATGTGCATAAACCATATATATAGTGGATGTAGAAGAGTGTGACATTATACAATGATTGGCACAGGGGTAGGCTGACCCAACCAAATGTGGCCCAGAATACACACCCTCAATGCACAACATTTTTTTTCTGCAATGCTTTGAGTTGAAAGGAGTTCAACTTTTGGAACAGTCAGTGTCACTTCTCTCCCAGTCAATCAAAATCAAGAAGGGGCGGAACTTACAATATCAACACTGTCAACAGTGATGGAGGAGTAATTCATTGACACTGCTTTATAATTCAACATTTAACGATTACTATGATCTTATAAAAAAACTGAATGTCCACATCCATTATGTTTTGGAAACTTCACTGTGTGAACAGGACATTTATACATGTCACTGTGGTGCAGCCTCAGACTAAAACGCATATATCTGATTTAATCACATAACCTACTCTGTGTTACTATAAGGTATTTCAATAAACGATTCCTATAAACATGCCTCGTCTGCTGGGGTGTCATTAAATTTAAAAAGTACTTTCTGGGATAAGACTGTTCTCTGTGTGGTATTATGAGCACCAACTGTCTTATTAACTGACAGAACCTATTTGAAAATTTGCTCTGACAATTTTGTCAAGATTATCCAGATAAATTGGTAGATTTTAAGCAAAAACAACTACAACTGAAAAAATAAATAAATAAATTACTTTCTGTGAGCCAGCAAAAGTAGTATTTCAAATTTTGTAATACATAAAAGGCATGAACATTTGTATAGTTTTCTTAAGTCATTTATTTATTTATATTAACAATAGAAGGAAAAGAAGAAAGAGGAAAAGATAATACCTGCTAAAATTTGATTCCTAAGGGAATTAGAAATTACAGCAGCAGGGTTCAGGAACTGAGATCCCATGGTTGGATGGTTCCTTTGTGGTGTGATGTAAGCAGAAAGTAGGGCAGCTTGAGCCATGTCAAAGACCCTTAAGAACAAGACGGTTCACTGGAGAGTGATTTCCTGTTCTCCCTTCAGGAGATTAGCAATTTTGACCAATTCTTTCACCCCAAAGTCACCCAAGTAAATATTGGACCCATTTTCCACAAGTCACGTATCTTCTGAACATTCTGACATTAAAATTACATTTTTAAGACGCACAGATCAGGAGAAAATTGACTTTGTTTGAGGTCTGTCTGTCTCAGCAACAAACTCGCAAAATCTTGCAACAAAAATCTCGAGCTGGAAAATAAAACAAGTGATAATTCTGATAAAATAATGTTACTTGCCAGTAAAAAACATGGTATTAGTGTATTAATTGTATTTAGACCTTATTATTCTACGTTCATTCATCCACACAATGTTCTCAACCCTTCCAACCATGCCCGTTTAGGAGACAGGAGGTGAACCATTTCATTTCACTGACGAAGCATACACTGCACCATCTTTGTAAATAGGGGATCTTTGGCTGTGTGGTCAAACACAGAAGTGGATGGTCCCAGGATGTTTACATTGGTGTTATTTTCTTGTGAACTTATTCTGGCTATTGTAATGCTCTTCTGTCAGGATTGTTCAAAAAAAGTTTCTGACTCCTGCAGATGGTGAAAAATGCTGCAGCTCGGGTTCTGACTGGAGCCGGGAAATATGAACACATTACCTTGGCTTTTCATCAGTGACTTCAATTCAATTCAATTCAATTCAATTTCATTTATATAGCCCAATATCACAAATCAAGATTTGCCTCAAAGGGCTTTACAGTCTGTACAAGGTACAACACCCTCTG
>JAPQRN010000234.1:0-19202 GCA_037367275.1 Coranthus polyacanthus | reverse complement strand
AGAATAGTAGTTCAGTTGACAGACTTAGCTAGCTAATTCTAGCTAACTGGCGTTAGCTCAAGCCTGTATGCTGCTAATGCTGTCAAAACAACGGGTTCCCATAGCACTGCTAACGTTGGAAACTGACTTTCAGAACATGCTAAATAAACTAATAATAACAACTGAAAATATACTTTACCTGTACGTGTTTTTTCAGATTGGAAGGAGAATTCTTGAACGCCAGAAGCTCGTGGTTTTTAGGTTGGCACAAAACACAACGCATTCGCCATGAGTCATTCTTAGAGCCGACAACATTGAAGAACTCTCTTAAATAAGGCTATGGATGGGGAATGTCTTGCTTCGCCGGATCTGTTCCGTCGTCGGCGGTAATGTCCCCTGGTTCACCTTCTTCATCCATGTCACCGCTGGTGTTTTTCTCTGTTCCACAAACCATACACTTGCTCAACGCCCTCTCGACGCAGTTAACTTTCCCTCTCTGTATTGTTATGTCTTTTACGTCATGTCGTCATCCGCAGAGGTAGAAACAAGTAACGAGTGAGTTTTGAGAATGGAAGAAGATATTTGTGTTCAAATGTCTTCTTGTCCACGCCTTAATTAATCTAAGTCTGAAAGATCACTTTGTCTATAAGCTAACAGCTTCCAGCTGAACTTGGAGCTTGCATCTGCTGAGGTTCAAAGAAGAGTTGCGGCCACCAGTCTTCAGAGTCAGGACAAGTGTTTAATTGTCAGAACAAGTTAAACACCAGGAGACACCCCGGGAATGGTCTGAGGCAGTCTGTGAAAGTCCCCAGTTTATATACTCTCTTCAGGAGCCCAGGGCGTTACTTTAGCTAACTCTGGGCTCCTCCTTCGTTTTTGCCATCTTTTGGGTGCTTTCCACCCTTATCTTTCGGTAACTGGTTATAATGGTGTCTGGCGCCAATCATATTCCTTTTTTATATATGTGCACACACACTCCTCCTCTATTGGAGGCCTCATGTGTGTGTGTTTTCACGGTTGCTATGCCATCTGTAGGGTAAATCCAGTTACCTGTGTCCAATTAGTATGGGTATCGAGTTACTTAGGTATTTACCTTCTAACTATAGCCCACAACAGGGCCGCCGGCCATCTGTTCATATTTGACCTATGAGTCATTTTATTTCAACAGTAGGGAGTAAAAGTAGAAAGTCGTCAGAAAAATAAATACTCAAGTAAAGTACAGATACCTGAAAAATCTACTTAAGTACAGTAACGAAGTATTTGTACTTCGTTACTTCCCACCTCTGAGGGGCGGAGCCAGCAGCATTTTCTGCAGTTCTTTTTCAGTTAATTGATGTCTAAGTTGAGAGTCACTGGCAGTTTTGTTTTGGGTCTTCATTTGTTCAGTTAGTTTGGATGTTTTTCTAGTTTAGGGGAGAAGCCGGAGTCCGACCGCCCACTGCTGCATTTTCTTGCAGGCTTCTCCCTCTTTTGTTTCTTTTGCTGGGACTCTCATCCCTCACTTCTGTGTGTTTTGTTGTGTGTACTATTGTTTTGCATTAAATCTGTTTCTTTGATACTAGAGTTGGTTTCAGTATCTTATGTGTTATGGTCTCTCTGAGCCTGATGTGTTTTAGTTAGTTAGTTGGAAAGTTTATTTTGAACATAAAGAACAGTAACAAAAGAAAGCACAAAGTCAGAAAATAACAAGTTATGTTCAAAAATGAGAGAGAAGAAGTTGAAACTTATTAAATCCCACCCCTTATCCCTGCTCCTATGAAGTTATATATTCATATCCTTCACTTCCTTAATAATAATAATAATAATAAAGATAATAATATAACACAATAATAGTAATAATAATAATAGTAAAAATGATAGAAACAAGAACAGTTGATGTAACAGTAACATAACATAGCCAAAAAAATAATGATGAAAATAAATAAATAATATCTGATGACACTAAGTGATATTTACAACACTTCCTTCCTGTATCTTGTGAAAACATAATTCTTGTTTTGAAGTGGTTTATGTTTAAACATTGTTTTAAGTCTTTAAGTTTTTTAAGGTCGTAACAGAATGAATCGGGGCTGCAAAATGCAAAACTACCTGTTTCTATTTAATTTCATAGTAGTATTAGACTAAACCACACATCAAGAGCCAATCAGGTTCTGTCTTTTTGTCATATTGATGCAGTTCTTAGACAGTGATAGAGATTGAAAGATGAGAAAATGTGATACAACACAATATTTATAAGAAACCTCAAGAAGCAGAATTTTACACTGTGTTTTGAAACGTGTCTCAGCTTCTGAAAATAGTTCAGATGAAACCAGACAAGTCTGAACAAAACAGATGCATGTGATTAATATAAGTGACGTGCGTCGACAGAAGAGGAGTTGATTTGAAGTTCATCTCAGTCTGTTTCCACCTGGATTTAATTAACTTTAAAAACATTTACACAAAATTATAAAACTATAAAACTAACCCTAACCCTAAGCCAAATGAATTTGATCAGATTACATTTAGATTTATTTGACAAAAGCAAAACAAAACATCACATGCACCGCAGTGATTGAAGTGAACATGAGATAAAAATCAGAGCGAATGAGTCACAGCTGATGTTAAAATAATTCACAATGCATCATTTACACTAGAACTGATGGAGACACAGTAAAGCTTAAACACAGTGAATGACTACTTCATTGTCCAATCTTCTACTTTTTGCACTGGGCACACTCGTACCTTGATAAGGGAAGTGGTGCAGTCAGAATTCTATTTCTTGACTTCTCAAGTACTTTTAACACCATCCAGCTCCTTATACTACAGGACAAACTGGCCAGGATACAGGTGGATCCATACCTGCTAATGATAATGGTGCACCTCAGACTGTGCTGCCCCCCTCCTCTTTACCCTTATTTAGCAAACTTCAGTGAGCTGTATCACATCCAGAGGCTGGTGATGACTCAGCCATAGTGGGGTGCATCACTGCCTCTCCTTGTCTGAACCCCAGAAAACCTGCCTGCCTTCTGTCCCCGACCACAAATGTTCCCTCAGCGTTTTGGTCTCCTGTCTCACTGGTGGTTTTCCAGCGTGCTCTGGCTTCCCTCTCCCTGAGTAAGTTTCTTCGCCTTTGCTCCTGTGCTCACTTGAGGTTGCTTGCTGCTCTCTGCCTTGTTTCCCGTGCTCTGGCGTGGTCGTCTGGCTTCTGTGTCCCCACTAGCTCTGAGGTTCCTCGACCAGTCTCTGCCATGCCGTCCACGCTTCCTTGCTGGCTGTCCTGTTTCACCAGACGGTCTTCCTAGCTACATGCCTCGCCTTCCTCCACTGCAGATTCAGACTGCTGCCTCCGTAGATTGACCTCATACTCGGAGGCTAAGCTTAATCTGTTGTGTTCTGTTCTCTTTCACACAGTTCTGAGTTGAATAAATACCTATTTGAGCACACAACCAGCTCAGATCAAGGGGGCTGAGGTAGAGGTTGTGGAAACCTATAAGTATCTTGGGCTGCTGCTGGACAGTAAGTTGAACTGGACAAGTAACACTGACCACATGTACAAAAAAAGGTCAGAGCAGGCTGTATTTCCTCTGGAGGCTGAGGTTGTTTAACATCTGCAGTAAACTACTGTGAATGTTTTATCAGTCAGTGGTTGCCAGTGCCCTGTTCTATGCTGTGGTTTGCTGGACTGTTTGAGGCTGGACAAGCTGATGAGGTGGGCTGGCTCTGTCATTGGCATGGAGCTGGACTCCTTGATCGCGGCGGGTGAAAGGAGGACGTTGAACAAAACTACTGGGCATTGTGGTTGATGACAGCTACCCTCTGCTCTGGAGGGAGGGTAGGGTGAGGGAGGACTTAAGGCCTGTACATATAATAGTGGTTAAAGTAATAATAATAATGGTTTATTGTTAACTTGCACTATGTTTAATCAGTACAATGATCTTAGGTGTTTTTTTATGTCAGGTAGTGCATGTGTTACTTTTTATAACAGGATTTTAGTATCCCTATTTATTTTAAGTATGTTTTTATATTGCACTTTATAATCATCTTCTTATTGTATTATCTTTTATTATTGTCTGTTGCTATTTATCTGTCTGTCTGTCTGTTTGTATATCTGTATGTCTGTCTGTCGGTCGATCAGATTACTGCTGATGAAAAACATGAAAAACAACCATGTCCAGACCTGTTGTGAAAGAGAAACTCACTGACGTAGTAATAATTATGTAGTAGGAGTTTGAACAGAGTCAGACACATTTAGAGTTAGTTCAGTCTATAGCAGCTGAAAATCAAAACTTTAAACCTGTAAAATGAATCTGCAGGAGAAAGTCACTTTGTACATGTGTAAACATTAGAACAGGTGTCACGGTTTGCAGTTCCCTCGCTCCCTCAGTAATTAGGATCATCTGTTTCACCTGCGGGTCTGTCTATATATACTCACCTCTCCTCTGTTTCCTACATGACTCTCCAGCGTTTTCTTCGGATCGGACCTCTCATTTATGACCCTGCCTACCCCCGACCATCGAGCCTGTCTCCAGCCCGGAATATCGGACCTGCCTTCTGTCTCCTGAACCACGTCTCCAGCCTAGCCCCTGAAGACCCATTCTGCCGCGGGTCTAGGACTTCCGCATTCTCCTGTTTCCCCGATCCAGTCCGTCTGCGCCGGCTCAGCTCTCAGTCTCGCTGACTCCTGCCGTCGGGAACGCGACACCGACGGGATTCCCCAGCTCCAGTACGTGAGTGCTACCCACCTGCCGTCGGCCTCAAGCTCCGCCAGGCTTCTCACGGCTGTCAGTCTGCCGCCTCGGCGCAGCTCGTCCTCCGCAACACGTGGGGCCGCGGGTGTCGAGATGATCCTGCCTCTGTGTTAAATAAAATCCCTGTCCGTTCATTCCCGTTGTTTCGAGTGTTGCTTTTGGGTCCACGCCTTGTGTTCGTGTCAACAGGTGGATTTCCACTCACTCCAAAAACTACAAACATGGATTAAGTTGCAGACACACAAATACTGCTCATACATAGTGTTAAAAATCCTACATAACTGTTGTACTTAGTCTGTGATAACGTCATGGTGAAGGTTTCCTTTTCCTTCAGTTGTAAACTGTGTTTAAGTCCAAGGTTGGTCCGTCTTTAACAACGTCACGATCACATGATGTAAACATGGGTGGATTTAATTCTTTCACCTCTTGTTTTTGCCATTTGTGACCCCGAACTTCTCAGTGTGAACTTTAAACTCCTTCACACCTGAATCTGTTTCTCAGTTTAATGTCACACATTTATACAAGTCTGTTTGACACAAACTTGAATTTCAGATTGATTTCACAGATTTAAAGTTTGATTTTCAGCTAAAAACTATTATATTAACCATTTATGAATCCATATTGTCTACATAAAAGCTTAACTACTTTATATGTAGATGAATTGAAAGATGGGGGGGATAAAATATTCACTAAAGCACTGATGAGGCCTCTATATGAATCTCATGATAAACATTTTAATATCAGTCAATATCAATTATCACAATAAATATCAAATCGTTATTTTTTTTTTACAGTTTAAAGGGTGATTCTTGGTCAAGTAAAAATTGAAAGCAGACAATTTGTTTGAAATTAATCATAAGGATGAAAACAATGTAAAAGATGAAGTGACATAAGAAGTAGACAAAGATTTATTTTTTAAGATTTTGATAAGTTTGATAAATGAATCTCTGTGAATCTTAAGGCAGTGAGCTCATAGTTTCTGTCTTCATTATCACATGTTATAGTTAAACACTGAACTCACTTTGATATCTGCAGGGCAAGATGAAAACAGCAGAAACTTCATCCCTGTCCATAGTCAGGTTCTTGTATTAGTTCAGATTTATAGTGACAGGATATTTTACTTTCATGAAAATGTGTGCAGATTTAATTAGGATATACTGTATGTTCCCTCTTTCATATGAAACCCTAGCCCATTTAAAAGATGATGATGATGATGGTCATAAAACAGTTAGTTCTATCTGTAGAAGGTACAGATGATACAGTAAGTGAATAGCATAGATAATAATTATAACAATGTGAATTTATGCTCCTTATAATCTTTTTCAAGAAACGTGGCAGCAGTGTAGAAGCTAACTAACTAAAACATAAATAAATGACCTGAAAATCTCTTATCCTGAACCCCCCGAGTCTATAAATGTATATCTAAAATACCACCATGCTTTGTGTTCCGCTCCACCGTCTGATCCGCTGATCATGGGTTCGGGTTGATCCACTTCATGATGATGATTCATTAACCTGTGTATCTGTGGAGTGGTTTTATTTAATGACTTTAACCTTTTGAATAAAATCAAACCACGTATAAAAATATCTGCTGTAATAAAATGTTTCATAACAGTTTCATTTGATCTAAACACTTCTGTTAAAAGTGTTAATATAATCTATGAAGACAGGTTGAAACTTCTGTTCTTCATATTCACATGTATATTTACAGACACATGCACATGTTAAGTAAATAATATACAAATAATACACTGGTTTTCCACTGATAACATTGAAATAAAGGGATTTAACTTGTTTAGTAAAGGCCTGATGTGGACAAAAAACCTTGTGGAAGTTGAAAACATCTACTTCACAAATAAACACTAACAATCTGAGGTTTTGTTGGATTTCACAATGAAAAACACCACATTTTACTTTACTATAGATATTTCAGAAAATTAATCTATTCACAGGGGAAGAAGATGTAAAATGTGTTCATTAAATGAAGAAGATGAAATGAGGTTCTACAGAATCAGAGGATGTTTGACACCTGACACTGAAACACAATGAACCAATCTGTTTAAAGGCTCAGTTTGTAATATTTACTGACATCTAGTGGTAAAGTTACAGATTTCACCTGTACTCACAGTTCAGTTAGTTGTACACCAGACAACCTTTCACTTGATTTCAGTGTCACACACATTTCCACTGTGAGAATAAAAAATAAAAGGTTTGCTGGAATTGAGGCTCATGTGGATCATTTGGTCTAAGGTGGTTCATAAAACTGAGTCCGAGTCTGAAGTTGATGTAAATGTGAGAGGGGGTCACACTTCGGTGCTTTTAAAATCTTTTAATATCTTAAGTCTTCACGTGTGTTGTAGGCATTCGAGATGAAATTAAAAACAGAGTGAACATGAAAACAGCTCCATTATCATTAAAACTGTTAAATATGATATTATTATGAATGACTGTTCTGGTTTGATTCAATCTGTGTTCACATCTGTTCTTCACATGTATAATAACGTTGTCAGTTTGATTCAACCTGTATTTGACAGTGAACTGGTTCAAGGTGAAGGTACAGCTCCACCTGCTGGACATTATCTCACATTACATACAAACTTTAAATTAAATAACTTGTACTTTATTGATTCAAATAAAGACAAAACGCATCACATCACAGAAATAGACAGTAAAATCACATGAAGGTCACGCCTTCAAAAACACACATGATCCACATTAAATGTGGTTCTGGAACGTGTTCATGGTGTAAATGTGTAAATTCACGTTTGACTTCACATGTAAAACCCATGTTACAATGTGGTTTCACGTTTCCTACAGATCACGCATGATCACATGTTTTTCACATATGGACACGTTGTGGAAACATGGACATTTCATGTGTTTTTTACTTTAATACGGTAAATAAGACTAAAATAATAATGATAATAATATGTAATATAATGTAGTAAAAATACAATAAACTCAGTAAAGTTAAGTTTCCTTTAGTTTTATTTAGTTTTATTCAGTGGTAGAAATTCTCAGATCTTTTACTACAGTAAAAGTACCACAATTACATTCAACCGCTGCGTTAGTAGTAGTTCATAGTATTAGTAATTACCAGTCCTCATTGATAGAATATTGATCATAGTTAGTACTATATAGTATATATTGTATATTTAGTTGTAGCAGTATTATAGATGTATTGATCGTATTATTGCTAGTATTATTATTATTATCCTGTAGTACCGTACTCGTCCTATCGGTGTCTCTGTTGAACTGACTCGTTGTTGTTTTTTGTTTCAGAAACACCAGAGAAGAAGAAAAGGGTCCTGAAGAAGAGAAAACATCAGATAAATCAGTGTTTTGTGGTTTTTTCGGGTGAGTTATTTTTAAATGAACCAGTTTCATATTGAACTCGTGTATTTAAAAGTGTTTCTGGTTCAGTTTAAAGTCTGTAAATGTTTAATTTATGACCGTTTTCCGCTGTTTCAGTTCAGTCTCTGAGACGTTTAGCCTTTAGCACCAACACTCCGCTGTTTATCGATAACCGATCAGTTTATCGATAAATTCTGTCGCACCGACCGGGCGGGGTTCTACCGCAGGTCCGCGGACTGGTTTCAGTCCGTCTGGTTCAGTTAGAACCGGACTTCATGATGAAAACAGAGAATTTATTGTCAGTTAACGAAGAGTTAGCGGTTTATCAGGCCTCAGAGGAGTAATCAATTATCACTAACTGTCTGAAGGATCGATGAATACCAGGATTAATCAGCTGAGTGATCAGCTCTGTCTAACAGGATTTATTCACAGCATGTAAGACTAAAAATACCTGCGTTTTCTGTTCATTCCGATCTGTTTATTTACATTAATATTCTTTTTTTTTTTTTTTTACCTTTTACAGGGTTATGGATACATTGCTCTACAGCAGAATAAACTGATTATTAATATTATTGTTATACACAGACATTTCCACCATAAACTGATTCAGAAAAGACACAAACTGGTGATGTTCTAAATGTACAGAACCTGAATAAACAGATGTTCCATGATTCCATTAATACAGAAAATCTGCACAATATTATAAAGTTAAAATATATGTATATTATTATTATATTTATAATAATTGTTTGTTTTGTTGTTATTTATATCATTTTCTTTCTTGTCCTTGATGAAGACAGTAAAGTTTGACTGGTTGCCATAGTAAATTGTCTACATCACAGTGACCTTTAACCTTTGTGTATGTCTGATCATCAGGTACTCTGTTGCCATGGAGACAGCTGTTGTCGAGGAGACACCTGCTGGTGTTGCCGTGGTGACCAGCACCTCAACAGACCAGACTAGCAAAGAGCTAACGAAGATGCCCAGGACCCGCCCACCAAGACAGAGAGGGAGGCGGGGCCAGAGGGGCAAGAGGCGGGGCCCCACAGACAAGAGGCGGGGCTCCGGGGAGAAGAGGCGTGGTCAGAAGGATAAGAGGCGGGGCCAGGAGGAGCAGAAGGAAGGCGTGGCCGTGAAGCGGATCTGGAGTGAAGGGAAGCGACGCTGGGATAAAAAACACTACTGCGTGTTCTGTCGACGGCCACAGGTGAAGATTGCACGACACCTGCTGAAGAAACACGCCAACGAACAGGAAGTGTCGGCCGCCAGCGAGCTGCCGCCGGGATCGAAACAACGCCACCTGCTGCTGGAACAGCTGCGCTGCAGAGGAAACTATCTGCATAATATAGAGGTGAGTTCAGCCCGTGTATATTGTGGTTACACATAAGGGTTACAAATAGGGCATTAGAAGGTGATCATAATTTGTCATATCTACCTTTCAGAGGGATCATACAGATTGTGTCATTGAAAAAAATAAATAACAGCACTGTCAAAACTATACACCTCAGCTGACATTCATTTTAAATGGCCCATTTACCAGTGTAATTAAAGTATTTTACAGAGAGTGTTGCAATAACCCACGGGTTTATAGCATTACCATCGCGAGGCTAACGTGTCTGTCTATTTCAGTCTCTGTCTAGTGATTCTTTAGTGTCTTCACTAAAGTGTTCAGTTTTAGACTATTTAACCTGCAGAGTTTGTGTAACGTGTTGTTTTGAAGAAATACTGACATGAAATGATGACTTCAGACAGTGAAGAATTAGCGTAAGTCTGTAATCTGCTGGTTAGGGTTAGAAAAATTTAGATTCATCATAAAACTTTGTTGGGACAGATTAGGCCACAGTCGATGTAATTAATGAAACACTACAGCATCACACTACACTACACGACAGTACTGTACAAAAGTATCTTACGCCACCATTAGGTTTGTTGTTTTAGCAGGTTATAATGGCTACATATCTACATTTATCAGTTTCTGTAACCGGGAATTTACAGAACATACAGTATACCACCTGTGGACAGGTGTTGTAAATTAGCGTTCTGCTACAAGCACTTAATACAGAGCATATGGAGCTAATTCATATTGTATGTTGCAGTCCCAATGCTACTTTCATGCCCATATCAAATAAATAAATCAAATCAAAAAATAAACAGCATTAAAAGCAAAAATGTGAGAAAAAACAACAGTTTCTACAGACCAGGGTGCCAAGTACTTAAGGTGATCTCCCTTGACATGTCTTGAATGTCTTGACAATATGAGATTTACTGCACTAGTCTATGAGTGTTTCACACCAGGTTTCATTCAACACGTCAAACGTTTCTTGTTGTTTGGGCTACTTTTTGTCAAGTAGAAGCCATTTAATTGTGTTTCATGTGTTTTTAATACTGTATAATCTTGTATTTCCTTCTTGTACCTAAACAAAGAGACTGACAAATAAATATGTTCCTATTCACAACGCTGCAAAAACAACACAGCTGAAGGTGACTTAAGACTTTTGCACAGTACTCTATGTACAGTTAGGAAAATTTGGACTTGAGTTTAACCCTCCAGAAACCATAAGAAAACTTGTTATAGTTTGGTTGTTTTAGATATTTAGATAGTGGATCGTGGTTTTACCTCAAAAGATCGTCATGATCTTTTTGCCAAATCAACCAGACCTAGTTAGTTTATAAGTAAGGGTTCCATGTACAGTTTAACCCTGAAGTCCAAAAATAGAATTTAAAAGTTTAAAGAATAAAAAACTTTTTCTCTGCTGTACTGAGAAGTTGCCAGACCATGACTCCAAAAGAAAGGTTTTTACTGAATTGTGAATTTTTTGTACTGTTATACCCATACTGAATACCTATTTACCTGTCTGAATACCAGCCTCTCTGTCACCTGTCTTGCCAGCCCTAACCCTGGTCAGGTGATCTGGCAGGGCTCTGGGGAGACCGTCCCATGGCAGTAGACGTTTATTTGACTGTCTGTCCTCTTCCTGTCTCTCTCTTCTATACTCGTCTGTCTCTCTGGTCAGGTGATCTGGTGAGACCGTGCCATGGTGTCATCATTCAGTAGATGTTCCTTTGATCTGTCTCTCTCTATATCTGTGTCTTTTGACCTGTCTGTCTGATTATCTGTCTATCTCTCTCCTCTACCTGTCTCTTCTCTACTCTTCTGTCTCTCTGGTCAGGTGATCCGACAGGGCTCTGGTGAGATTGTCCCGTGGCGCCGTCCTTCAGAAGACGTTGATGCGAGGAACTACCTACCTTGTCCCCTGTGTCTCGGTTTCTTCCTTCGTGCTGACCTCTGGAAACATCAGGCTTCCTGTCTGAAGAAGATGAACTCTGACCCCTCCAAAAGCTCTGCCTCCAACACCGTGACATCTGACCCTGTCAAAGACACCAGCTCTGAGTCCACAGGTGCATGTGCAGGTGACCTGGTGGATGATGACGGAATGTCCAAACTGTCTGACACTTCAGGAGTCGACCAGCATGTGACCTCTGAACCCAGGATCAAGCGACACATGACCTCTGACCCTGGTCCAGAACACAGTGTGACCTCTGACCCAGAGGCAGAGAAGCCCCGGAAGCGATTCAGGGTCCAGGCAGCGGCATCTCGGCTACTGCCAATTTCAAGTGGAGCCTCAGAGAGCTGTAGTGAAGTCCTGCACCGGATGAACCAGGACCTGGTCTCACATCAGGTTCGTATGAACATATGTCTGTACATACACCTGTAGCCAGTATCTGTAGACACCTGTCTGTCTGAACACCTGTCTCTTTGAATATATGTCTGTATTTAGTAGGGCTGCCACAAACGATTATTTTGATAGTCAACTAATCACTGATTATTTTTTCAATTAGTCAACTAATCGGATCATATGTAAATTGAATGTAAAACATACAGCTTATAGCACCAGCATGAAGCTGCTCGTTAGAAAACATTAGCGTTACCACATTTCCTATTCAAACACATCACTGTTGTAACATTACAGAAAACACATGAAATAAGAGCGGCTAATGAATCAAATCGTCATCGCTAATGTTAACGTTTACAGCTATATGAGTAAGTAGAAAGTTAGCTCTCTGTTTATGCTAATATTAGCAGCTAATTAGTCAGTTAGCTTACCGAGATGATGGTCCCTCTTCATCGTTGTCACAAGCCACAACGTGCTTCCTTTTCAGGTGCTCGTCATTGCAGTTGTGCTGCCGTGGAAGGCAAGTTCTGTCTTGCAGATATTACATTGCACACTTTTGTAATTTTGTTTTCTTAAAATGCTCCCACACTTTTGAGTTCCATTGCCGCTGGGTAGCCATGTACCAGAGCCCGTCTGGTATAACTTCAGGTGACATTACAGCTGACTCCAATTACCACTACTGCGCATGTGTGTCAAGGACAGAAAGGCAGACGTGGCAGTGGAAGGTGCCACAGCAGTTTTGAGAGAAAAACAAAGATTTTTAAAAAAGTGACACGTCGACTATTAAATTAGTTGTCGACGATTTTAATAGTCGACATAATCATGACTAGTCGACTAATCGTGGCAGCCCTTGTATTTAGACCTGAAAAGAACCTACAAATTAACCCAGAACAAAAAGAATCTGTACATTATCCAGAACTAAAAGTATTTTCAAATTAATCCAGAAAAAATCTTAACATTAATCCAGAGTGAAAAGAATCTACACATTAATTCAGAATGATAAGAATCCAGACATTAATCCAGATATTTACTATGAGTAGGTCTGTAGACCTGACTGTCTTGCCATCTGCTTGTCTTCCAATCATTTCGCTGTAAGATAACTTGTTCTAAGCTGTTCTCATTTCACTGTGCAGGTGAAATCTGATTGGTTAATCTGTAAATATGGTAACAAGCTGATTGGAAACCAGGACGGCAGCCAGAGGAGGTACGACTATGTGAGCCAGAAGCTGAGGGAACTTGGCAGGTTTCTCCTAGCTGCTAAATCTCTGGACTCTGGGATCCGTACTCTCCAGGACCTACTGGCTCCGGGCCGCCTCAGCCTGGTGCTGTCTGCTGCCAGAAAGGCTTCTGGATACCGGTGGAGTCGTCCACCACTGGCCGTAAAGACCACGCTGAAGACCATCTGTGAGATTGCCATTGGTGAGAATCTGCAGGATGGGAACTGGGAGGCTGCAGCCAAGACCACTGACTTCTACCACTTGCTTGGGAGGGATTGGGACAACCTGGAGCTGCTGAGTCCCGTCCCCGACAATGGTAACACCAAGTCCAGTTAGTCCAGTTTAGTCTGGTTAGTCCACTTAAGTCTACTTAGACCAGTTTAGCCCAGTTAGTGCAGTTAGTCCAGGTAATCCAGTTTAGTCCAGTTAGTTCAGTTTCATCCAGACTGTGCTGAAATTTGTTCTTAAGAGACAAAGGAAGGATCATATCTGTGATTCTGTTCTCTGATGGCCATTCAATGCATTTAGTATTTAGGCCTATGTAAACATCCAGGCTCAGCTGTACATATCTTCTAACCTGCTTTTTACCCCAGATGCTCCAGCGGGAGGAATTAAGCCGAAGAAACGATCAGTCCAACCAAGGAGTCAGAAGGTGAATAAGGATTCTCAACAAGATCCATCTGATTCAAGACCAGGAGGTGAGTCCTGAGCCCAACCTTTGGTCCTGATAAATTGAAAACTGTCATGTGATCCTTTGTGTTTACTAATTGCTATTGCCTTACTGTCCAATAGATGACACTGTTTAACTCTCTCTCTCTCTCCTGTCTGTCTTTGTCTGTAGTTCTTTCCCAGAGCAGTAACCGACCAGTGACCTCCATAATTTCACCATCTCGGCTTCCAACTCCCATCACAGGTGACTCCTCTGGGGCCAGATCTTCATAAATCCTGGGCTGAGTTTGCCTGAACTGTTGATAATGTCCTTTATGAAAGTAAAATGTATAATATCTGCTTGAACCGTAAGAACCTCAAGAACCTGCGTGAACTTTAAGATCCTGTCTGAGTCTTAAAAACCTGCATTGTCTTAACCATCTTTCTGTTGGTTTTTCAGTGCCTTTGATGCCTAGGAAGGTCAGACGGCGCCCCTGGTCTTCTGCAGAGAAGGAGGCAGTCTGGAGACAACTGGGAGTTCATGTTCTGGTCCAGTCAGTGCCTGGAAAGGAGGTATGTCAGCGCTGTCTGGACCAGGAGCCTGTTCTCAGAGGACGACACTGGAAAGACATCAAGAACCAGGTGTACAACCAGATCCAGAGCCAAAAGAAGCAGCAGTTTCACGCACAAATGGACTTTCAGGAGAACCAGGAACAGCAAGATCAGATCCAAACCAAGAAGAAACAGCAGCAGCAGTACCAGGCCCAGATGGACCAACATGGAAAGAACCCCACCCAGACCCAGAAGAAACAGCAGTACCATGCTCAGATGGATCAAAATGACCAGGGCCACATCCAGAACCAGAAGAAACCGCAGTACCATACCCAGATGGATCAAAATGACCAGGCCCTCATCCAGAACCAGAAGAAACCGCAGTATCAACCTCAGCTCGACCATCAAGACCATATTCAGGTCCACAAGAAGCAGATGTACCAAATGGACCAGGAGCCTCAGGGCTTGCAGATCCCCCTGGACCGGGACCCTTCCATCATGACAGGTTCCACATATGGACCTGAAGGACCGCATCGGGTCCCTGGACAGGCACTGCTGGAGCGGGAGTCCACTATCAGTCCATACCAACTTTCACATAGGGTGCCAGGCACTCACATGGACCAACTGCTATCCAGGACTGTGTGGACTGATGAGACTCTGGCCCAGAATTACCCAATCAGCAGGCAGCTGACCAGTAACCTGCTTCAAGATCCATCTCCAGGAGGACCACCAACATCCAATCCACACTCTGGACATGTCCACTTCTGATGGACCATTTCTGATGGACTAGACCACTTCTGCTGGACAGGACTGCTTCTGATGGATTGGTCTTCTTTTGATGGACAGAGCTCCATCGATGGACTGGTTATGCTGAACAGGAGCACTTCTGATGGATGGGTCCACTTCAAATGGACTGATCAAGTTTTGTTGGTCTACACCACTTAAGAAGGACAGGTCCAGTTCTAATGGATCAGTCCAATTCTGATGGACAGGACCACTTCTGAAAGACTACTCTAATTTTATTGGTTCACAAGAGACTGGTCCACTTAAGAAAACAGGCCTGGTTCTGATGGATTGATCCAGTTCCAATGGAGTTCCTTCTAAAGCTTCCTGAACACTATTGATGGACACTTTGAACACGTGTTGTGTTCACATGTTCAAATATAAGGAAGAGTGCTCTCTGTGATAAATCCCTGAACTTCCTGTACAAAATAAAACTTCAGCCCCTGCAGACCTGAACCAGCAGCTGTATCCATGGAGACCACTGTCCACCATACTGAAGGGACAGATATGCATTTAGTGTAAATTTGATATATTTACCTGATAGATTTGTTCTTTAACAGTTGTGTATTTCACCATATCACCATCCAGTGTTATAGTTGTTGTCACTCTGTGTTTCTGTCAAACTGACGCTGAAGCAGCTGTAAAGTCTGCTCTGGTTTTTGGTTTGTTTATGGACTACACCGTGTCGACACTGAAGCCATCATCGCTGGAGTCTTGTTCATAAAAACACACCTGAAGCCTTAAACTGTCCTTCTATGTGCTGTGTAGACATGACGTTATACTGAACCATAAAACCCCTTTACAGTCACTTTTTTACAGTCACTTTACTTAATGTCCATCATTCATTACATTCACTGTCTTCACAGGTTAGAGAACACCCAGGACCACAACGGATTTGGGTCCACAGTGATCAGGTCTGGTTCTGTCTGAATATTCTTTAAACTGAATCTGACTTTCCAACAACATGGTTCTGGTTCTGGTCTGGCGCTGGTGTGGTTCAACTTATGAACCTTCTAAGAACGACTTTGCTTTCCCAAACTGACAAGTAGCTATTGGCCAATTAATATTAGCCAAACAAACATAGATACTAATTTCTCAAATCAAAGTTATGTTCAAACAAAGTTCAAAACTAAACACTACTCTTGATCCGTTTTTTAAAATGTTTGTCATAAAGTTTAGGGCTCTTTCACCTCTACCTCATTTGTTCCAAACTTTCACAGTTTTTAGTTTTATCTTAACCACATGTGCAGGTTATGATCTTGTTTATCAGACTCATGGATAGGTTTGTGCAGACTATGATATGGACCAAAGAGGTGGTCCAGATCAAACTGACCCATGGTTTAGTTCTTTTACAGTGTGAAAACACTTTTTGGATGGTCCTGACTTTGAGACCAGTTACAAAATGTTACAGAAGGCTATTGTCACTTAAGAACACAGAAGAACTTAAGTCTGTCCATAAACCAATCAATGTCATGTACAGGAGATGCATCACACGTAGATGATGACGACAGGACAAAGGCTTGATATGAAAAGATGTTTAGTGGGAAAGATAAACTAACTGAAACAAATGTAGACAATATAAAAAAACCCATTAACCTGATTTTGGACTTAGTGTGTCTTGTTGGTCCTGATAATCCCAGATCCTGAAGTTAGCTTGGATTCGTCATATATGGTGTTACTTAAGATTCAGATTTCCACAGTGACAGTTTTCATGTCTAGGGTGAACATTTGGATGAAAACTCCCTTTTCTCACAGATCTATAGTGCAACTATTACTGGTCTGAAAGGATATGTGGCCTTTTGAGCATTTAATCACTGGGCTGGATATTTAGGGCTCATATATTCGTAATACATGAGTGGATATCTGAAAAGATGTGATTTCTAGTCATCATGATAATTGTGGATATCCAAAAAACATTTTTGCTAATGAGTGTATTTGTGATACTCAAAATGACATGGAAATGTGTGGAATGGTTTTTCATTTTAGATATGTGAATTTTAATTATGACTAGTAATAACGGGATGGTAGATATGCGTGAAATGGGAGTTTTTCCTGTCACAATTCTGTTACAGATAGAATGTTCATTCTGAATATCAAACATAACACTAGATACAGTATCTGAAGCTGAGAGTCAAATACACATGAATGATAAAGTGATGTAATCTGACTGAAGAATGGAACAACACATCTGTAATCATAAACAGGTGGACGTCATGACAAAAATTCAGTTTTTTGACCTTATTCTGAAAAAGTCTAAATTCCTAATCAGTTGTTTGCATGTCTAACAAAATGGATATTCCGCTAATATTCCTGTTGACATGCAACTGTTCATACCCCATTAAAAATAGTCTTTTATCAAAGTTTTCCACTGGGGGCACTCAGCCTCACTTCTTTCTGGAAAAGGTTGCTGTGTCACTATTTGTTCATATTCATAAACGTGTTATAATGTTTAAAGTAGATGTGTTTCTCCTTACGATCAGGAATGTGGACTTTTCTTTGGATTCATCCATGTCTACCAGAGAGGATCTTGTCTCTACTCCATTTTATCTGAAACAGGGGCTGCGTGTCACAACATGCAGTAAAACACGCAAATTGTCATGTTTCTCTACAGCTCAGATCAAGAAGACATCTTCATAAAGTGGCAAATAATAATTAAGTATAATATTTACAACAAAGTATAATATCCAGCAAATGAACTATAATAATTAAGTGGTAATAATTATAAAGTATAATGAATCAAGTATAATATCTATAAAATAATGTAAATGTACTAATAATACCTTAACTACTACTAAGTACTTTTTAATGTATTGTAGTATTTCAGTGTAGTATTAGTACTTTTATGGCAGGGTTGTCACAGTATTAGTAATTTTATTGTATTTTCACAGTATTTGTACATTTACTACAGTATTTTCACAGTATTACTACTTTTACTGCAGTATTTTCACAGTATGTAGTAGTACTTTCACTACAGTATTTTCACAGTATTAGTACTTTTACTGCAGTATTTACTGTACTTTTGCTTTATCAATGGGTCTGAATTATGATAAAATGTCACATGATGTCTGGCAGTTTCCCAGATAATCCGATTAATCCCAATAATCTAGTCGATCGTTAATGAGTCGGTCAGATGCTTTCAGTGCTGATGCAGTGTTTATGGGCGGGGCCTATCCTGACGCAGTCTCTCTCTCTCTCTCTCTCCCTGTTTTGTCCGTCTGCCTCTCTCTACCACGCACACTCTCTCTCTCTCTTTCTCTCTCTCTCTCTTCTGATAAGCAGTTCATCGATCAGCGGATCGATTCTCTCTCTCTCTCTCTCTCTCTCTATCTCCTTCACTCCTGTCCGCTCTCATCCATTCGCTTTAAACCAGCTAGCAGCTCGCAGAAGGCGGGAGGCGATAGGTTAGCCCGCACTGTCTTCATCCTTCATCATCATCGCGCTTGGATATCGCGGCGGCCCTCCATCTTCACCTCCATCCTCTTCATCCTCATCCTCATCATGTCCGGATCAAAGCAGGAAGAGGACCGCAAAGGCTCGAGCGATTGGCGGGAATTTTTCTGGAACCCGCGGACTCACGAGCTGCTGGGCCGAACCGCCACGAGCTGGGGTGAGTGGTGACGTCACTGTCGGTGTCAGTGAAGCTCTCTCTGTCTCCTCTATCTCTCTATGTATGTGTTTATCATTAATGTGACATAAAGTAACAGTTGCCTGTGTGTGTGTGTGTGTGTGTGTGATGTACAACCTGTTCTCTTGTCTCTGTCTCTCCGTTTCTCATTAATGAAATGTTCACCTGTCTGTGTGTGTGTCTGTGTGTGTGTGTGTGTAATGAACAGTCTCCTCTCTCTGTCTTCTGTATCTCTCTGAGTGTTTATCGTTATAATGTAACATTTACCTGTAAGTGTATTTAATGGCCAGTGCTCCTCTGGTGTGTGTGTGTGTATAATGTTCTGCTCTCTATCTCTCCATTTATCACTAATGTGTGTATATATGCTCCTTCTCTCTCTGTATCTCTGTGTATTTATCATTAATGTGTGATCTTCACCTGTCTGTGTGTGTAATGTACACTCTCTTTCTCTTTCTTTCTTTCTCTCTTGCTCATTGTAAGTGATGCTCACTCGACCTCCGTCAGCCATGTCCTGTCTGAAGGTCACTGTCCCTCTCCCACTTTGTCTCTCTCTCTCTCTCTAAAGTCAACTCTATCTATCTATCTATCTATCTATCTATCTATCTATCTATCTATCTATCTATCTATCTATCTATCTATCTAT
>JAPQRN010000233.1:3141-17473 GCA_037367275.1 Coranthus polyacanthus | reverse complement strand
CCATTGTTAACCTGTGGTTTGAAATAAGCAGGTGAAACATATGTTAAACATTACATTTTCCTGAGAAACTACAGTTCCATCTCATATGTTACAGGATTTGGTGTGCAAGTACAAAAAATATATAGTCTGGGGAAGAAAATTGACTTTCCTTCTCTACACTTTCTTTGATCATATGACTGTCCCCGGATCCCAACCATACCTAGTCTCCCCTACGGTCCTTATCTGAAGTCCTTGTTGTAATTAGTTGAAGTGTTGTATATGTAACATATGAAGCATCTTAAATCATAAGTCCTACTAATAAGAGCTCGGTTTTGGTTCCGTCTGTTTTTCACAGTTTTGCACACACACACACACACAGAGTTGAATCCATTTGACTATGTTTGGCTACGAGGCAGTCGAGTGCCTTGCTCGAGTGCGCTTGGACAGCACTTGTTGGACGACACAAAGGCACCGCTCACTCACGCATAACAACACAGACATATGGAGGAATGTGAAACAAGTTAGGACAAATGTTTGATCTATGCAAATCGTCTGTATGTTTAAACTGCATGCTCTCCACTGATGTAACACTACAGTGGCTGGCTATCTGTTTATAGTAACAACAGACGCACACACACACACACACACACACACACACAGAAACACATTTGGGATGTTGTGGCTATGCCTGAATGCAGCTCGTCAGTGTTACTGCTTTAATAATCAGTTTTAATGAGCATCACTCGCTGTTATTCCCTTCAGCATGATTCTCTCTCTCTCTCTCTCCCTCTCTCTCTCTCTCTGCATGTGTCTCTTCATTGCTTTCTCTCTTAAATTAACCCCTTTTTCTTACTCACATCCTTTCTCTCGCTCTCTTTCCAACACACACATGCACAAACGCACACATATTCTTCCTCCGCAACTATCCCCTGTTGCCCTCCAGCTCCCTCTATTCCCTTTAGTTTGAAGCTCAATTAATGCCCTGTTCCATATCTGCTGTACTCAAACACCCTGTGGGTCTCCACCTCACACACAAACACACACATAATGGGACCACACATTGCGATATTGTGTCATATTTTGTTGGTTCAAATTAATTTCTGGTATCTTTGCGCAGGCACCCATGTGTATAGTAGAGTGTGTGTGTGTGTGTGTGTGTGTGCATGTTAAGGTTTTACCAATATGCCACATGGTTAAAAAAAAATGATCTTAACCTTTTCATGCATGGGTTTTTGGGGTTCTTTTGTCCTGCCTCGTCCGCTGTGTGAGTTTTTGACGCGCCTGTTAATTCTCGTTCTCGTGCTTGTCACATGCTCCGTCACTGCCGCCGCTTGTCAAAACTAACTGTACAAGTCGATCACCCGGAGGACACACAGCAAGGATAATAGGTTTCCTCAGTGACCTCTGACTTTTAGAAAAGAAGCAGCCAGCGATGTGTTTCCGCTGATGAAATGGCTTTTTGAGCCGTCTGTTCAGGTATATGAGGGTGGCAAGTTCTATTGTAGATGGGGGTGTGAAATGTACTTATGCTGCAGTTTTTAGATGCATCTGGGGTGCATCTCTGTAAGAAGGTGTGTCGGTCGGTTCCCATTACATTGAAAATGCACAATCTCGGGAACGGCTCCACAAAATGCCTCAAAATTTGGCACGATGTTTTTGGACTGAAAAGATTTTGGTGCAGGTTCATTCTAATGAAAGTGATATCTCAGAAACACCTGGAGGGAAGGTCTTCAAATTTGACACTTAACCTTTACTCTGACTCTAAATTGCACTTCCTGGGAGGGGCAGGGTTGAGCCTGACCTATCAGGTCTCAGCTGATTTGACAAAAGGCCTGCATCAGGCCCAGCCTCCCTTTGTTTGTTGAACCAGGCTGCTATACACATATTTGCTTCCTGCCCACTGACCAGCGATAGATGCATTCTTAAGTAAGTTGCTGATTAATTTTTGATTACGATTTGTTATCTCCATATCTCCAAAACGTACTGCCTAATAGTTAGATTTTTTTTAGATTTCTGTAAAGTTTTATTTCTCATTGCTGTTTCCCTTTGTTTAGAACTATAAGCACCTACGCCAGTCAGAATGGGAATGTGATGTAACTCTACTGTGCATGCTGCTGGGATTAAATTAAATAACTCGAGCAAACCACCCTTCCCGACCTCGTTCTTTACCCTATGCCAATGCAGAAGCTCTAAACATTACAACCACAAGCTAGCATTTCATAGCATTTTTTACAGATGAGCTGATCAGAATTTGGTCGTTCAACATCAAGGTTGCTAATTAAATAAACTAATGGTCGCTAAACTAAAAGGTCTGTCACTAATTGTAGATTGTTCGTAGTTCAGAGAACTGCGTCAACAGTTTATGATGCAAAGGTAGCGGGCGAAACAGTTCTTATTAGAAGTGTCCACTAGGGTGTTCCCTAAAACTTCTCAATATCAACCTGTCCCTGTCAATTACATTTTTTTCTTTTACCAAAAAGCCAAAGCAGAGGTCTTACTATAGCAATAACAATAAAAATAACTAGCTCTGTTGCATCTAGTTCCCTCAGGAGGTCGTTCCAGTAAAGCCTTAAACTGACACACCTCGATGGGATGCAGTCCTTTAGAATCATACCGATTACACGTGTGTTTTCTTATCCTTAATCATTGAAAACGTCTGCTGTGAAAAAGGTCTAAACAATAGACATCATAACTAACACAACCTGTCTTTCAGGAAATTCTATTTTATACTCTCTGAACTCACTCTGATCAATGTATTCCCTACACTGCCGTAGAAAAAAAGGTTTTAGCAAATGTCCCAGAAGTCCTTTTCCACCACCATCCGCAATGTTTCAAGGTAACAAATATTAAAAGTTAATTTAATAGCCATAAAGACAAGGCTTTGGAGATCACCTTCTGCTAGTTTGGAGTAATTATTGCAAATATTGTGGTTTTAAGTGAGGTTTGAATAACTGGCTAAAGTTGCAGGAGCTGAAAATGCAAGAAAATAGACACTTACTTAACCCCCTATCTGTCTGAAAACACCTATGAATGACCACAACCTCCTGATGTTTGGGGGTAGAATCCTTGATTCCTGTCAAACCACTTACATTAAAATATGCTGAAAAGGAATTTTGGAATTTGCCCAAAGATGGCAAAAAAAACCCCCAAACTCTTGCACACCGCAGCTTTAAATGTAGTCGCAAATAAAATCAGTGCCATTTTCTTTCTAGTGTTTGAATGTCCACGTCTTCAGCTTTAAAGGTGTCATGCAGGAGGACAGCGACAGAGTGGATCAACAGTCGGGGGAACATTTCCAAAGCCCTGTGTGATTCCACCTGCTACACCAAGTGAGTGAACCTTAATTAAGTTTGGTTCACTCATTTTCTCCTGCTCATGCAAAACATCTACCCTAACATCGTAGGAGTCGACTAAACCTGTTTAACTTTAACCCTGTGTGCTGCACAGCGTCTGTAGCGTCACTTCTACTCATTGTCACCACTGGCTCTGGAGAACAGATGGTAACACACTGGACACACAGTGATTGGTGTATTTGTACTAGGACGTGTCCAAAGATCGCCTGTTATTGTATTGCGCAGATTTGACCCAGGAATTATGAGTTGCACCAAACTGTGTTGTAAAAACTGTTACTGTTCTGTTTAATGTCCACTGTGGGGGAAAAAAAATGTATTTGGTCACTGGTTACTTCGAAAATGATGGTAACAAAATGAGACGTCATATTATTGTGTATAAAGTGATAAAATGTTAAAAGAAATGTATTTTGAAAAAGTTCATCAAATGTACTTAATGCAGGATAAATATCTTAATATGACCACATTCATTTCACAAAAAAAAAAAAATTAAATATTTAACAAAGATGTAGACTGACATCTGTATCTTTAGGTCAACTAAAGTAATAAGCCAATAAAGTATCATTAAACTTTTTGCTCATCAAATATTTAAAAACAACAAAAGGTGGGAATTCAAAATGATTGAAATCACTGACTTTTTTTACGCTTTCATTTTTCACATTGAAGTCTACTCAATATTTTCTAGTTACATTTGACTTTAGTTACATCCATCGGAATTTGTTACAGTTTCATCAATAAACAGTTTAAACAAGTTTCATTCAATTTAATGTTTTTTTTCAGTTTTTACACATGAAATTAAATAGAAACAAGCAGTTTTGCATTTTTTGACCCTGATTTATGGTTGTTATACTCGTGTTTTGCATATGAGTTCTTGATGACAGTAACTACACATAATTACATTTAGCTGTTCCAGGTCAAAGGTCAGGAAAAGTTCATGGGTATGGGAAATGTAATAATTAAAATATTCATCTTTATCTCATTTATAATTGTTTTTTTAAACAAGTAACATACTCTTGAAGACCTTTTACAGATGACAGTGATTTATCGTGTCTGTCTCCGCAGCAGATAATCTCCGTACAAATGTTGTGATTAATGCATTTATTATTGATGACAGAACTGTGTAACAAAAGAATAAATAAATCCAAGTCAAACTGAATTGTATATATTTTTTTTTAAATCACTGCAACAACCTGAGAAAAGATTCCGATTTGTCAGATTAGATGAGATGACTCTCCACTGTCAATGACAAACCTGTTCATCTGGTCCAGTTCTAAACCAGTTGAGGAGACTCTTTAACCAAAGAGAAAAATCAAAGTGAACCAAAATGCATCTTTACAAACCATGTGAGAACATTACCTCCACTTATTGAACAGATGTGTCTGAGCCGGGACTGAGAGAGTAAATACAGGAAAAAGGCCGAGGTCCAGTGTTCTGAACGACTGCTTATTTCTATGACAGAACCATAACTGTGCGAGTTAACATGGAGCTTAATCAAGGTGCTCAAGCTGTGAACGTGGTCAGTATTTAGTCTGGCTCAGAGGATGTACTCTGCTGGAATAATCCTACCATTGGGCGACTATTTCATTCAGTCAACATGGAGTGTTTTGTTATGTACGATGACAAGACCAGACTCACACTCAAAGGGTTCTGGTCTTTTTTTTCTTCCGTTAATAAGATCTGATGGCAAATGGAAAACTTTGATGTCTAGAGTCAGAGTTTCTGGTTATTTAATAAAACGCAGCAACACCGTAAAATGACTTTGTTACACAGTGCTCGATGCAGTTAACTGTTTTACACAGTCATTAAGCTAGCTTTTAGCATTAGCTCACCTCTGACCCCTCCTGTTCCTGCAGCTCCGCCCCTTTTGTCCAAATATGGGCATGTCCGGCTCCAAAAAGCCAACACCAAGAGGCCAAATTACAAACCACTGGCTTCAAAACAGCAGTTCAAAAACCAATGTGTGACATCGCAGTTCCTCCGTCCACTAATTATATACAGTCTAAGGCTAATACTCAACTAGTGCGTGCCTCAATATAAAGTGTTAAAGCGGATTTTGTTGTTTTTTCGTTTAAATCGATATCACAGACTCATAGATTGACCTTCACCGTCGTCTGAATAGTGTAAATTAATTAAAAAGATTTGGGCCGCTCGGCTCTTTTCATCGTACATAACAAAACAGTCCATGTTGATGTGAGTATATGTGTTTATGTGTGGTTTATTTCAGCAGGACAAAGCTGCTCTCCCTCGTTCACCTCCTCTTTCTTCTTAGTCTGTCTCCTGTCTTGGCACAGTGGGAAGCCACCTGTGGGCGCAGATTGACAGGTAGATATCGTTGTGCGTGTGTTTGTACAGATATGTGTGTATTGAACTCTCTTCTCCCGCTTCAATCCGCCTGCATTGCAGTAAACAGCGCGTGTTGTACGGTGCCATATCGAGCAATGCGGAGGCGGAAGGGGACGACTGCCCTCCGCCGTTTTTTTTCTAAATCTGATTTGTGACACAGTGAAAACGACCATCAGATTTCCAATTAATATGGAGAAAGATGTTTTTTATGTGAATGCGAGCTGATAGCGTGGCGACGGCTGAGAGGAAAGGCCACTGTTGTATTTAGAAGTAAAAAGAAAGACTCCGTCGCTGCATCCACAATTTTCTGTTTTGTCCCAAATGTAAATGAGAAAGAGCAGGTCAGTGTTTTTGAAAACACTGGATTCCAGTTAAATCACTGATAGAAAAATGACACAATGAATGGGACAAAAGCGTGGTTTACTCATCCAAAAAGCAGGGTTTAGATAATATTTTATTCTGGTGGAACATTTTGGGGTATATGCTCTACACATCTTCCTGTGTGGATTCATACATCAGGTTATTAGTCATGTCTCTCACGAAGTACAAACCTTATTATTATTATTACCTTACAATTTGTAAAATACAATAAAACCTAATATCTGTGATTTATTAATTCACTTGAACCTTTTTATTAAACAGACAAAAGTACAAATAAAGGATTTTCAGTGTTTTCACTAAAATATAAATAAACAAATTTAGATTTTGATGCCTGCAACACAGTCAAAAAAAAGTTGGGACAGAGGCATGTTTTAAACTGTGTTACATCACTTTTCGTTTTTATTCTTGGAGAATGAGGTCTGGCATCGTCCTGATGAAATAACAGACTCCAGGGAAAACATGTGAACTTGATGTCAGCGTATGTCTGTGTAAAATCTGTTCTATGTATATTCTATGTATATTCTAATCTAATCTATGTCTTCACATGGATGGTACCTTCACACATACGCAGGTCAGACGTGGACACCGATGCAGCCCCAGACCATCACAGATGCTGCTTTTACACCTTTCACTGATAACAGTCTGGCACATAGAACCAGACGTCTGTTTTTCCTGAAAACAAACTGAAACGTGGACTCGTCTGATCACAGCACACGTTTCACTGTCTTTCAGTTCATCTGAGATGAGCTCGGGTCCAGAGATCTCCTTTCTGCACAGAATTGATCTAGTTCTTCCTCCTTGTATAATACAGTTTCAGGTTGTATTTCTGGATGCAGCTGTGGACTGTGTTTTTCCAAAGTCCTCCTGAGCCCATGTGTCTATATTCATCACAGTAACATGATGGTTTCTCATGCGATGCCACCAGAGGGTCGAAGGTCATAAACATTCAGCAGTGGTTTCTGCTCTTGGTCTCTGCACACTAAGATTTCCTCAGACTCCCCGACTCTGTTCACAGTATGAAGAAAGACTGACATTCTTTATTCATTTTACATTGAGACATATTCTTTTTGAACTGATTGACAGTTCTCTCCTGAAGTTTGTCACAAAGTGCTGAGTCATGATCCATCCTTTGGTTGATGCTCCTTTATGTCCAGTCACGATTCCTCAGCTGTTTCCAATGAACCTGATAATTGCAGAATGTGACCCAACAGTGTTACTTGAATATTCTATCAACTTATTTTTTCTCTGTCCTAACTTTTTTTTGAGTATGTTGCCAACATCAAAATCTAAATGTTTATATTTACAACATTTAGCCAGTGAAAAGATTTAAAGTCTTTGTTTTTCTCTACTTTTGTCAGTTAAATAAAGGTTCAAGCAAGTTAACAAATCATGTAGCTGTTATTGCATCGTAGAAAATGTCCCAACTTTTCTGGATATGGGGCTTGTACATCCTTTGTTAGATTTAACAATATTTACTGAAGCTATGCTCCCAAAGACAGTCCGTAGAGCGTTAACTTCTTATACTCTGTTGGATTTACTAAATACTTCACAAACCTTTATTTAAATTGAACAAGTCCTCAGATACTTGTATCTTTACTAAACCTCTAGGTAAAATTAGAACTACATCAGCAATTTTAGATAATTTCATCAAGAAATAATAAAAAACAATTAAAAAATCAGTAGCATTAAACTTGTCAAGCATTGTGCAATGAAAATATGTAAAAAAAAAAAAAAAAAAAAATCAAAAATTTGTTCAAATCATTGAAACAAATTGTTCGAGTTGATTGACATCAAACTAAAGTTTAGCCTGGCCAGCGTAAAACTAAATGAAACAAAGAGAGTAAAGTTCACCTAAAGTAGAGAAATGCTGCCATTTTCATCATATCCGAGTCAGAAGAAGGCTTCGCGGTCACGGGGGAAATATTTTACAGTAATTTGAGGAGATATTTCAATGCCAGCTGCCTGTAGACAAATTCCTGTCCTTCACAGCCCTGTGTCTTCTCGTATAAGTGATTTGTTATCATGGTATACAAGTGAAACCTTCCCAGGGCTCACCATCTTGAATGTCTTGTCATGTCGGTGAAGAATGTCAAACCATCCAGCAGGGTAAAGGTCACTTTGCAGCCAATCAGTTGCTCCTGTCCAAAAGGGAATTAGTATTGACAAAAAAAAATGTACTGTCACGCTGCGGAATGAGGCTTATTAAAACATTATTGTACAGTCACGTCACAGAAAACAGACCAAATACAAACCCTGAGCTCCAGGATTGTATCATGTTCTGTATATGATCCTTTCTGTCTTGTTTCATGTAAGTATATCACACCAGAAAAAGGAGTGAAATTACACAGGCTTTTAATTTTCTGCAGCATAATGTTCATAACTGGACAGCTTTTTAAAGATTATGAGAGTAAGTAACATTTACAGGAGGTGACAGAATGTTTTTTTTTTTTCTTTATGAAGTTAACGGATGCTTTGTACGTACAACGTTCCTGTGTTCCTGTATCGGCAGGGCTTTGATCATTCAGCCGCGCTGTTGATCACATAGCCAGACTGCGTCTGATGTTTCTTGTATCACAGTCTTTATATACTGAAGGTAGTTAATATGACCGACATGAAGGGTGTACAGTGACGCTGTGGGAACTTGTTGGCTCAGAGTCGAAAACGGTGCCAAATGAAATGCAAAGTTGTTTTAGTAGATAGTAAAAAGTCAATGAGTAAAACATCCAGCAGCTACGGAGCAACATTATCATTCACTCAGAGTTATGTCTCTGGTAGTAGCTAACATGTTGCGCCTGACTGACACAAGTTGTGTAAAATATTCCTCTCCTCAGAGGCATAAATTCAGTGACGTGTGTGTGTGTGTGCGTGCATCTTTAAGTATACTGCACCATAGCAAAATGTCACACTGGTTACTTAAAAAAATATGGCATTAAAGTGGCATCTGATATTATGGAATAGATTTAAAGTTTTACAATTTAAATCTATTTTGAAAAATTAAATAAAATATGTTGTACATAATTGTTAGATTTACTAAATATTTCACGAACCTTGATTTAAATTTACCAAGTCCTCAGATACTTGTGTCTTTACTAAACCTCTAGGTAAAATCTAATTAGATCTACATCAGCCATTTTAGATCATTTCATTCATTTTTCAAGAAAAACCAATTAAATAATGACTAGTATCATTAAATATCATTCCGATTGGGTAACTGGTTAAGATTTAATTAAAGCTGCAGGATGACCTACGACAGAGAAAGAGAGTCATGTCTGACATAATCTTAACAGTGATTGGTAATTACAGCTGTCAGTCATGTCTTTAACCCGCCTACTTGTCTGAAAACACCTATCAATGTCACAGAGTCCACAGAAGGGGATAGAATTCTTGTTTCTTCTCAGATCACTTGGATTAAAATATGCTCAAAGGTAATTATGGAATTTTTGTGCAATAACACCAAAAAACTATAAAGCACTGCAGCTTTAAGCATTAATACACTCCAGTCTCAGTGTTTACAGCACGCAAATTTGAATAATAGGTAATAATAGCTAATTCTGCACATTAAAGGTAGAATAGGTAATAAATAATTCTACACATTAAAGGTAGAATAGGTATTACTTGCTGCACATTAATGGTATAATAGGTAATAATAAATAATGCTGCATATTAAATGTATAATGCATAGCCAGACCTGTTTCCACACTTCATTAGCACTGGAGATGGGCCTGGCACCATCCACTATGTCTCTGCAATAGGGGAAAAACACTCTGGGTTGTTTGGCTCAGTTGCCGTTCTTTAAGTAAATCACACTTGTCTTGGCTAGCGCTAAGCACAGGATGCAGCAGTAGTGTCTTTGTGAAATAGTCTTCGAACTTATTTTGGATAAACATTTGCATGTGGAGAAATGAGCCGTGATATTAACGCCACATAACACCACATAAAAGATATGTCATGGCAACATTATACTTGTTTGGATCGCTTAAAGATTAGAGAGGCGAAGTCCCGCCCATTCCACTGTGCCCTATGGGACCTAACTTATATATATATATAAATATAAAAATATGAATGGCGGTCAATGGGGAGAGACACATGTTTTGATCCCGTTTGAATTACGCCACTATTTTCAATTTAAAAGATAATTCTAAGAAAAGAAAGTCACTGTTTGTTTTAAAGATAGTAAAGCAACATCTAGATTTGTGTGGAACGGCCGTTACCTCGACATATTTCACCTCGTTCTTCAAGAGGGAGGTGAAAAAGTATTAAAAGAGGTGAAAGTCACCACAGGTCTGGTCATGTTGAAGCTGCAGAGACGTCTTCAGCAGCTCTGAGCAGCTTGTGGAGGAGAAAGTTACCATGATGTCACGTCTGTGACTTTCAGGTGTGTAGTCTTTCTATTTACGTATTTTCACAGTCTGATCTTCAACTGTTTTACAACAAACTGAGACTTTCTTGCCTTGTAAAATTGTCTTTTAAACTGACAAACATCATATGTTTAAATGAATGTGATCAAATAGAATCAAAAAATTATATGACATTGACTGGAATACATTTTTTTTCTGAAATAAGGTCCCACTGGGAACAACCGGAAGGGGTGTGACTTTGCATTTCTATTATGGAAACTATACTCTAAATACTTAAAGCTTCAGAAGCAATACTTATTCGTGTCGTTGGACGAAAAAGTTAGAATTACCTTTCATCATCATCAAGCGGTGTGAGAGGAAACTACACTTCTGCACCACCTCTTGGCTTTGTTTTCAGGCTTTATAGAAAATCTCTTTTGGCGTGTAAAAACAAATGACTGACAGCTGTAATGACCAGCTGTGATGAAGAATTCATCAGTCACGTCTGCACAGATTCTATGGCTCCAAATCTTACCAGTTATATTGTGGCTTCATTGTACCATAGCAACATGAAGCCGCGTTGCTTCGTCTTTCTTTTATAATGTTCAGCCAGGGCAGAGATGAGAAGCTGCGGGAAGAGGGGTATATTTTCAATTCTGCCTTTTTTCTCCTGATTTCTGCCAGAATACGACAGAGAATACAAGTAGTTCGACATATAGTGCTTGTAAAGCTCAGCATGTCCACATAGCCACTTCTTATATCCCTGATACTCTACTATCTATTCATGTACAGAACCTGTTGGGATATAGATAAAAAACAAAATAACACTTCAATCTTTTAAATAACATAAAGCTGTTAGTGCTACAAACAAATGATTCCAATCCTCATCTTTATGGTGAAACCTGCGGGTTTTGACGGCAAGCGTTTTGTAACAGTACTGATTGTTGAGGTATTACACTAAAGGTGACACATGAACTCGTACTGTAACTCAAAACTCAGGGTAAAAAAGAAAAAAGAAAAAAAAGAAGCCCACTACTGCTCAGTACATCTGTTTACAGCACACTGAGAGGAATAACTCCACCAAGATAAACTGTGAATATTATTAAAGACAGGAAGATGGTTGACAGTGTCATCCAACACATTGTATTTATGATTAACACAAGTTAATCATGAGCATCACCACTACACTGAGATTAACAGACTGAACAGCTAGTGCAAAACAACAGGACTATTTGGTTTCCCAGAGGCAGCCGCCCTGACTGATCCTCATACTGATCTCCTCCCCCTTCCTTCTCTTACAAATGCGACCTCAACCACATGCCACAGATAAATATGATTATTTTTGCGTAGCCCTTGCCTGTAGAAGCTGATTTGAGGTCGGCGGGTGATGCAGACGCGCAGAGGATGATAGCTGTCGCGCGGAGGTTGTCAGATTTCTACATGTTAAACGCATTGATGTGTGTGATCATAGAGAATGTCAGTGTGTGGAGAGGGGGAAAGGTCAGTTCAAATCCAATACTCACTTTGTCTGAAGGGAAATTAAGATCGATGATGGAAGCAGCGGAGGTCACACTTCTTACTATGCGCGTTTGCTGCTTCGTCCTGTACATGTATGCCAAATGTATTATGTTTGTCACATTGGACATGCTGATATGGTTACTAATACTTGACTACTCTGATAGACTTGTTAAGGTGCACTTTATGACAGACTGTAGAGAAGAAGTCTTCATGCTACAGCCACACTAATGCCATCTCCATCCACACTAGCATTTTTTGGCAGACATTTAGGAATATTCTCCGAACATTCAAACACACCTGAAACGCATATCACATGATGAGGGGAGCTGATAGCACCGCCGGACGCGGGGATTATCGCAAATTACTGGAAGAACAGCTCAGCTCCTGTGAATGTGATCAGTAATCATCATGATAAAATGCAGGAAGCAGAGACAATAAACGCAGAATCACCTGTAATTCTGTATCCATGTTGAACTGACAGCTGGTTGTCAAGGCCTAGGATGTATTATTAGGGCAATTAGTGAATTGTGATCGTTTTTCAATTTTGTCATGTCACCGTGTTCAGGGCGGGACTCTTATACATGTGAAGTTTGGTGCAGATCGGATGTCAAAATGTGGAGTTATTACGATTTCGTGTTTCAGGGTGAGACGTCAAAAATTCGCAGCCCCGCCCTGAACATGTAGTGTCACAACTGCATACCGTTTTATTAACTTTTCATCTACAACATGGTCTTTGGACTGACCAAATTTGAAGTCGATTGAATATATTGTTTTTGCTCGGAGTCATGTAAAAATATTAAGCCAGTTTTTGAGGAGCTAAATGTACATGAAAAGTCTGGAAAATTTGTGATGAAAATTTGTATATTTTTATTCAATCTTCACACATGAAACTGAAAAAATGACTCCGTAGCGCCCCCTAAAGACCACTGCTCCCAGCTACTTTCACCAAAAAAAAAAAAAAGTCAGTACACGTGTATCACGCTGAGATCTACAAAAAAGTCAGGAGTCAGAAACCAGAGACCAACAGGAAGTCGGCCATTTTGAATTTCCGTGATGTTTTAGGTGGTGCAGAGTCGACTCTGACCAATCCTTAGGTAAGATTTTAGCTGCTGCTCCTTGGAATCCTGGAGTCCATTTCACCACTAGTCTTTGTGTTCACACACTCACAGAGAAGCTACTGATCTTCTTTATTCGAGATAGAATAAATAAGTAAATGAATAAATATTAAAAAGCTCTAAATTAATAAGTTGTAGCTACAGTGCTGCTGATGGAGACCCTGATGCTTCGAGTCTCGAAGGTGACTACGTGGAGAAGGAGTGTGCATCTGGTCCAGGATTTGCAAGAGTGGGATTATAATATTTCAAAAGTGCATCTGAAGAGTAATATATGTGATCATTGGGTGTTACATGATACTAATAAAAAAAAGCTGCAGATGGTGAAACCCAGCCAATAAAACTGTAATAAAGCTCTAAATAGCACCTGTGTTGGGCATAATTACACATTATGCCTCAATACACAAAACAAACAGCACTTGTCTCACATGATGCAAGCTGTAAAATGAAGACTTAGAAGTATTATTACCAAAGGGGATGAAAAAGGAAAAGTATCCTACAGTTACAATCAGGGCAAAGAACAAAAACATATGTCTGGTGACAATGGTTCATGCAGCACTTAATAGAAGAAGTTCTCAGACTGATGTTGTAGGTTATTCCTTAAAAACAACTTTCCTTAATGAATGTTCTTTTATGCAGACGACAGCATTACACTGCTTAACATCCGTAAACACCAGGCTCTCTCTCCCAGCTTCAACTTGCAACTAAAATATTTTTCAGTGCAACTTACATGACTTAAAACTCTTTTTAAAGGCAAACAAATCAAAACTCATGTTGTTTTCAAAACCACCAACCTTCAATCAATCACCACTTGTCATGGTTCTACAGATATCTCGACATTTTAATCAATGACACTCTCTCCTTTACGCTTCATATTCAGCAGTTGGTAAAACAAACTGAAACTGGGTTTTTATTTTAGAATCAAGTGCTGCCTTTCTGTTGAACTTAAAAACAGACTTGTTGCTGCAGTGATTATGTCTGTGCTGGACTAATGTGATATGCGTGCATCATCCCAAGCATACATGTAGAAACAGTTTTACTATGGAGCACCGAGGTTCATCACAAATCATAAAGCTTCACTCATCACTGTTTGTTGTAATGGCCGAGTAGGATGGTCTGCCTTGTCCACCCACAGGTTTATATAGCTTTCTATATCTATTATATCTATAGAATTTATTTTAGGTTTGCTTCCATCATATTGTAATAATGTATATAATTTGTATATAATGTAACAAGAAATGTATATTTGTCAAAAAGTACAGGCTGCACCAATCTTCAAACCCAGATTTATTCTTGCTAAGTGTGACATAAA
>JAPQRN010000232.1:0-19228 GCA_037367275.1 Coranthus polyacanthus | reverse complement strand
CCCTGTAAAGTGTCCTTGAGTGTTCAGAAAGGCGCTGTCAAATAAAATGTATTATTATTATTATTATTATTATTATACATGTCATGTAAATACACAATTACAATGTGCTGTTACTGATACTTAAATAATTAATTTTGTGTTAGATATTTTCTGTTAACACAACAGATACTTAACATTATATCGCATATATATTGTATCATATCATATATCGCCATTTCTCAGAATCATATCGAGATATGACTTTTTTTAACCATAACGCCCAGCCCTACAAGCAATACCTACATATGTACAATATTTTCATACCATTACTTAAAACAGCCCAAAATGTGTCGTCTGTTGTTCATCCACGTTGTCTGTCAAAATTTAATTGCTGGAACAGCACCATAAAACCTACTCAAGTCCTCTACTGTCAATGGGCAAAGTCAAGGAAAATTACCTGTGAACTAATGATCACTAACACGTACCACATACACTATATAAAGTATGAGGACAATGTAAAAAACATCCCATATGTAATTGCTGAACATGTCATTCCAAACCTCAGGAATGCTGTTGCTGCTGTTTAAGTCCAATCATTTCTGGTTCTTAAGAAGTTTTTGGAACCAGGCTCCAAAGATTTACTCCCATTCAGGTCACAAAATCCGTGTAATGCGTCCTGGCCTCCAGTCTGCATTCATGTTCATCCCAAAGGTGTTGGATGGGGCTGAGGTCAGGCAGCTGTGCAGGACACTTCAGTCTTTCACCACACTGAGAAAACCACTTCTTTATTGATTGGGCTTCATGCACAGAGTGACTGCCATGTTGAAACGGGATCTTTCTCAGCATCTGGTTATTTTTGTTTTTAATCAAGCTGTTGGAGGCACACTGTTGTCATTACATGCTGCAGGATTCAGACTTCCCTAGAATTAAACATTGTACTGCCCTTACAGCGTGTTCGCTTGTGCAAAGCTAGACAGCCAGTTAACATTTAAAAGTCCTCCAACACAAGACTTGACTTTTCTTGTACTTTACTGATGACTTCTCTTTGGATTTTTCTAAAACTGCAACAGTATGAAATAAGAACATAAATCAGTACACAACCATTTCCATTTACATATAGAAATTGTGTTATACACACTTTTACTGTCAAAAGACAAGTACTGTATCATACAAAAAACTAGCTTAACTACCACAGCAGCTATAAGCAGAACAGAATTAGCTGCTGCTAGCTAGCAGAGCATGTTTCACCAAAACAGCATAACGGTCTATAACATGACATTCCTACAAGTCTATAGTACTTATCTACACATACTACTTACAGACACATATTTTCCAAGGCAGAAGCGTTTCAGAAGAGCATTCAGCAGTGACGTCTATCCTGCAGTGTCTCTCCAGAATGTCTGAGCTTAATCGAAGCATATGCAGAATTACCTGTGACCAGTAGGTGGCAGCACAGAGCATGAACTACAACAGATAAATGAACTGTTTTTAACATTTAACTTATCTAAATCAATAACTTAAAGACAGCACAAACATATTAAACCTAAAAACAGCTGCACACCAATGCTACAAAAAAGTGCATGATCAGGGTTGTCCTCAAACTTTTGGTCATATAGTGTATCTCAAACTGATCAGAAAACCGATCAGACCATTTGAACACAAATCAGTCTCATAAAACCTTTGTGGAAAAAATTTATTGGATGTAGACTTTGACTTTTGAGGTTTTCATTTGGCCAAAGTCCCCCTGACTAGGCCAGCCACCAGGGGGAGATGGACATGCTTTGACTTCACTTCTGGAGGTGTACGACAGTGTCCCTCTTCATATACAGTCTCTGGCTCCAAACCAGTTTATGAAAAGCATAATAAGCACTTTCTTTTGTTTTTAATTCCATGATTGTTTTGGTACAAACATTTACCCTCCATTGTGTCAGATAATGACATTTACATTCACATCACAGACACTTTCTGTGTCACAATCCACAGCAACCTTTGAACACAAGAGCATTAAACACCACCACAAAATATTTTGTTTTATTATTGTTTCTTCATGTGGCATTGGCAATGCTGCAAAAAATATTTTTTTAAGAAAGCAAAAAAGCCTTGTTTCTGAGAAATCAGTCTCGCTTTTTGCTAAATACAAGACATTTTTTATATATTTGAAGAATATTTGGCTTCTTTCTAATCGGGCTGCAGTTAAAGCTCGTTTTCCAAAGAACGAGATAAATGAACCCGTTATCACAAGGATCCCAGTTCTCCAAGCATGGCTGTTCTCAGCTTTCATTGCTTTTACATTTTACGGATAGATGATCTTTTCAAGAAAAAGTTGGCATTGTCTCTTATTTTTTTTTAAATAATTTGTTTGTTTGTTTATGTTTATACCTGGTGCATGTTTTGTACATTTTTAATATCTTTTGCTATGTTTAAAGCTTTGAAGACATTGTGGCACACAGGTTATTTATTTATTTGTTTGTTTGTTTTTTAGAATACTCTCAACAATTATGCGACTAACTTTGCTCATGCCCCAGAGACGAAGGGATGTGATGGTGATTAATGAGAGAAGTAAAACGCTAAACACCTGTGCTCTCCACCATTTAAAAAATATCAGGCAGGAAAAAGTCAACTTCACTTGATGACACCGATCCCACTTGAGGGGATTCATCGTTCCATTAGACTTGCAAATGCGCGGATGAAAAGCTAATTTCTTGTGGGATTTAAAATACTTGGAGGCAGCTTGTTGACAGCTCGATGCTCGCTGTTTAATTTTAGCTTGGTCTGCTCTGCTATTTTAGTATTTTGCTGCCAGATGTTTTTTTAATGTGGGACAGTCATGCTGAAAAGCCTTTGTTTGAATCAGACTGGTTTGATCTCAACATCTTTTTAAAACCTCTAGATAAGCAAGACTGTATTGCATTCTTAGACTTTTTCAGACACATGCTTTTGTTAATTGTACGTATTTCCTGAATCACATGATGTAAGGATCTGTTTGTGTTCATGTCTTCATCTGTAGACATCCATAAATGTCAGGAACAACAACAGTTGCAGTTTTTGGCGACGTCCTTATCCTTAAATGTAATGTTTTCCAGTATTTTCAGCTTCCATTCAGCGGCCTTGTCTAATATTTACTATGTCATCTGTGGCTTCAACTTTCCCCTGTTCACTGCTGTGACAATGCAGCATAGAACATGTGGTAGGAAAGCACTAACCTCCATTATTCATGAGAAGCAGATGTAGAAGAACCAGTCTCCCCCAACTGCTCCTTTCTCTCTTCTGCCCTTTTCACTATATTTTTCCTTCTCTTCTCTATTTTTATTCGTTTTCTTTTTCCATCTCCCTTTGCCTCACATGGTTGCTCTCTTCAGATCTCTCCTCTTACATCTTAAGGAGAGCACAATCTTTTTTACAGCTGTGCAGTATGATAATAGATTTTTGTTATTTCAGTGTTTCTTCTAGGATGTTTTTCAGCTGGGAGGGGGGGTTGTTGCACCTGTTTGTGCATGGTACTCGCCAGTCATTTGAGAGCCTCCAACGCCCCTGAGATCATTTTAGTTCAAAACATTTTACAGAGAGAAGCTACAAACATCTCACCTCTGGTTCTCGCTGATTATTCCCTCATTCACTCATTCGATCTTCTACTTCTTTTTTTACCCATAAAGCATTGCTACAGGAAGTCTGTGTCCCCACGAGCTCACATAATGTGGCGGCTGCTCCATCAGGCACGAGAATCTTAATAATATCCTGTAGTGTGTGATGCACCATTGTTATCACATCTTGTAGTGTGTGTATGTTTGAGATTAGAGAGAAGATTACCTTTGAAGATTGTCCTTATGTTTGTGGTGCAACCAGATTTCAAAATCGGTTAGGATTTTAAAGTCCTCTAACATGGACCAGGCTGAAACCAAGGATTAAACCTGATCATGTCTGATATTAAACATTAAGTTATGAGACAGTATGTTTCTTGGTGTTGAACGTGTGTGTTTAGTTTCCTGATTGAATAATGAGAAAAACCACATGGGTCAGGATTACTGTTACAAACCTTCATCAGGCTCGACAATACAGTTATAACCTGCATTATTTTTTAATTTGCATTTTCCACATTGTTCCAATTATTTCTTATTTGGAGTTGTATAAAATGGTCGACACTATTCAGAGTTTTAATAGGATACTTCAGCACACAGTCAAAAGTGGCAACACTTTAAATTATTTATTAATATATTACGCAGACATTTGAAGATCGTGTTCTTATTTGGTGTCCTTGTAATCATCCTACTTGGTTTTAACTTTTTTTATTAATAAGGTAATAAGTAACATAAAAATGTTAGTTATTTACCTCTTTAAATATGTGCATATGAAGCTGTAGTTTAACTTCAATATGTCCAGACTAACTATACACCTGCTCCTTCGTGTTTACATTTCACACTAAAACCAGCAGCGAGACACAGATATTAAAACATGTATTTAACCACACATAACAAGGCTAGTCTGTCTTGTAGTTTGTGAGTTGTTCTAAGTTGTGTTAAGGGAAAACATCTGTGAGAAACCACTCCAGTCACAGAATCAAATTAAGGCTGTGATCTTGCTCTAAGTGCCTCCTGTATGTCCTTTTAGATGGACTCCACATCTTTATGTTGAGCTGTGTAAATCCTGGTTTTGCGTGCGTGCTTGCAAGAGCATCACTGGTGATGTCAGATGGTTAGTCCAAATGCTGAATATTTAATGATTTTAAGTGTTTCTCTTTATTTGTTTTCTTGGCGAGCAAAACGTTGCGCTGCAGCGACAAAAATGTACTGCAAAGCTAAAATGTATTGTTCACAAAGATTATTGGCCTGTTTTTCTTTTTTTTACAATTTATTTTTATCATGACCTCATACTTCCATAGCTACAGTATATTGCTGCCACTAACAGTATTGTCATTATCATGTAATTATTTTTGTGATAAATCATTAATCATTTTGTCCAGGATTTCCAAGGGACCTCATAAATTCCAAAATCTATAGTTATATGGCCACAAATATTGTTAAAGAAAAGTTTCTATTCTTTTCTTCTTTTGATGATGGGTTCTAGTGTCGTATTGATGAAGAATTTTGAAAGGTTCATTTATTAGTTTAACCTGTAACTGACCTTTTTAGGTTATATTTTGCAGTTTTAGTTTGACTTTTGAAAGAGCAAATAAGGTACTGAGTGAGAGTTTTACCTTGACCCTGGTGTAGTCCAGCTGTAGGACCTTCTCCTCATGGTTATCTGTCTAGTGGACTAGGACGCCGGTGTTATTTTAGCTCCATTGATTGTAGGTAATAAATAGCTGGAGAGCGAAGTGCTGCTGGTAAAAGCTGAGGGGGGGTCTCCCCTGGGGAAAAGCTAAAGCAGGCATCAGGTCCTGATCCGAGGATGAGGTGGAATAAATGTCAATACACGCTGCCTTTGAAAGCATCTTAAAATAGATCCACTTATGAGACATCCTGCTTGGTGCTGCCATAAGTGAGGTATTTTCAGGTGCTGCTAAAGATTTCTTAAAGTGTCCATTAATGGACTTGGTGAGCAGCTGATTAAAGCTGGAGTCTTCTTTTAATGTTAATTCTGTGTTGGTGACAGACGGTCAAACAGTGCTCATGTTTCCACCAGAAGCACCACACCACGTTAGAAGTGACCCAGAGCCAGCTCAGTGCTCTGCTGCACCTGAGCGTATTTTTGACACACCGTGTCAAGCAGCACAGATCAGATGAGTCGAACAGGAAGTCACATTCACAAAAGGCATTGTAGGAGCCATGACTGACTTCTTTGGTATAGTAAGTTTGTCATGGTGCGTGTTTGTTTCTTATTTTGCAACGTAGAACAGTGGGTCACATGAGTGAGTGGGTCGCTGCTGCGTTTATTAGATGTCATCTGTTCATGTACTTGCTATGATAGCACATTTTTTTGGTATAATAAAATCAGAAACTGCATATCACTTTGTCATGCTTGAGTTATGAATTTTATATGGATTGGTGTGTCTTCTTGGCTAGGTCTCCCTAAATAAAGGTTAAATAAAAAAATAGAAGACCCGGTCAGTTTTCAACATAAAACACCCCCGTGCAAACTCGTAGTCATAGAAAATCACTATATCGTCAATAACTAACACGTCAAAATATTGATATGAAATAATTATGAGGATGAATGTATTTTTAACAACTTAAACACAGCCGTAATATTAGCTCCATGTTGTCCATAACTACACTGAACTGTATTAACTTTGTCTGTAGCTACAGCAGCAACAGACAAAAACAAGCAATTTCACTATGTTGTCGTTTTAACTGTGGAAGAAGCACAAAAGTCAAGAGGCCAGACACAGACACAACTCGCTGTTTCTAAAACCCTCCTGGTGTGAATTGAAGAAGGTCCTGTGTTCTGGACTCGAGCAATGTTTGTGAGAGACAAGTAGCTGTTACAGTTTGTGTCGAGGGAATGCAAAGCACAGCTGACTACAAGATCTGTTTAACTCCAACTTATGGAGTTCACCAGGTACTTGGGTCGGATCGTGGTCAGATCACATTCCCATCACAAAGAAACTGCTCCAGAGTTAATTTAGAACTGGACCGAGACCACCTCCTCTTGGTCCACAATCGAGAGCAGTTACTGTGTTCACAGCTTCCCGAAGGAATCAAACCAAGGGGAAATGTCCTGCTTTCTGCTGCCGTAAAACTGACACCACTGAAAAATGAAATTCCATTTCCAGTCAAATACTAGACTTACTATGTATGAAATAATAACGTGAGTAAGCCTTGTTTTGATTCGAAAAAAAATTAGGTATAGTATAGGTATAGGTATAGTAGGTATGTTTCACATGTCTAAACCTGAAAAAACAGTCAAATTTGACCCAAACACAATAGGAGTTAAAATGTGTTGGTATATATAGACATGTCAAATATGTGCCTGTACATACTGTGAGCCCCTGTGTGTTTGTGTAGTTGCAGACATGGTCTGTGGAGGATCTGCGGGTGCGTCTGGCCTCTCTGGACCCTCAGATGGAGCAGGAGATCGAGGAGATCCACCAGCGCTACCAGGCCAAGAGGCAGCCCATCCTCGATGCTATTGAGGCCAAGAAGCGGCGGCAGCAGAACTTCTAAGGAGCAGCTTCACAGTTTGATCTTTTGGGCTCTGTGGGCTCAGAGGTTTTCTGAATTGTCAGTGAGATACAAGCTTTTGCAGAAACAGAGCTCACACGCAGATGGAACTACAGAGTTTCCTCCAAATAACGGGTCATAAGATGACAGATGTTTGGACATAAGGTCCTGTTTTGAAAGCTGTGCGTGGAATTCTGAATGTCATCACTGTGGATGTCAAACTGTGACATTATATCAGACAAACTTCCAAAGATCTGGTCTGTGTTTGACAAAATATCATCGACATGCTGTTCTGATTTGACATGCATATTCTAGCTTTCAGACATCATCCGGAGACGTCACAAACTCCTTTTCATTTCATTGTTTCATCATTCATGCATCGTTTTGCCAGCAAAGAAAGTCTGTACTTTTGATATTATCATCAGAGCTTCAGTTTCCTTCTGCTTATTTATGGCTTTTGCTCATTTTTTTTTTTTTACTTTCTGTTTTGGTACATTGGCACAACTGCTGACTGTTGAACTTACTGTAGGTACTTATTGATAACTTCCTCAAGTGTTTCATATCATTGCTGGAAAAGTGCTGATGCTGCTGCTGGACTGTGAAAGCGCACTGATTTGTTGTAGCATAAGATGTCCTTTTATGTCATAATCATTTAGCACATTAAAGACTACTGTGCTTTGAGACTCAACCCATTAAGATCAGATGCAAAGTCTGTGTGTGTTCCTCCCGTTATACCAGGAGGCACTATGAGCAGGTTTTATGTTTTGTGTTTTCAGATGAAGTGCATGGTGATCTGCTGAAACACACACTCCTCTTTTCAGGTCATCAACCACTGACTGAAGCACAACTTTACAAAGTTTTTTGCAGGCAAAGAGCACTGAAAAAAACCTAAATCCATTGTGCTACAGTGAATCACGATGCATTTCATGAGTCGTGTGCATTGAAAATGTTGCACCAGTCTTAAACACACACATTGCCTCTGGTCTCAATGGGTTAAATGAATCTACCATCCTCAGAGAAAAGCTGCACTGGATGTGGATTAATAGTTAAAATAACAGGAGAAAACATAACAGGAATCATATTGAATATTGTTTTAACTCATTTTGGTTTTTTGCTTGTTTTTGTGTTTTGGTTGCTTTCAAAGCTGATCATTTCTGTCCACATTCCTGGTCTTATGTCACACATATATCATGGTTGAGTAGTACAGATGTTTTGTAGGTACATTTGAATGTCTTCTGTCAGCTTAAAGGGTTAGTTCATATATTTTGAAGTCTGTTGTATGAGGTACTTCTCCATAGTCAGTGTATTCCCTACTGGACATGGTGGTCTGGGGACCTCCAGTCCAGAGCAGCAGACAGCAGCACCAGCTTGTTTTAACAGTTCAAGTTTCATTAGTCACACACACAACCATACACAATATGAAGTGAAGTGCATGTTTTTTGCGACTGTCTTTAAGATAAGAATACAGTTATATTAACTTAAATTTACACAATGAAACTAGAGCTAGATAGAAAGAAAATAACATAAGAGTAACAAAAGATTAGGTGACACCAAAAGTGTAGGTAATGCAAGTGCAAATAAACAAACTGCGGTAGACCAGTAACTCCTGTGTTCTGGAGGACAAATGACTGTTTTTGTCAAAGGAGTCTGGTGGCTTTGAAGACCAGCATATATTGGCTCTAGTCTGTCTGACAGCAAGGTAAAGCTGATACTGATTTTGTATTTATTTATTTTTTAAAACATTACTAAAGCGTGTTTTGCTGCTGCGTCCATCTACAGCGGTACTTAGTTTATCTCGTATGTCGTCCTCTCTGCTTCAACAAACTGACCTCCATCTGCTGCAGGACCTCATACAACCACATTTTAAAATCTCAGAATTAACGCTTTAAAATACTTTTTTTGTGGCTGTTATGCATTGGCAAACAACAGACATGACATACATCAGTAGAGAGGCTTTGTCACTTTAAAGCTGTAAAATGTATGAAAAAACAAAGCCTTTCCCTTTTAAATCATCTCACGCCTTTTTTTCTTTTTAGGCCATCTGGTGAAAATTCATTAATGTGTTCTACTATTGTGTTGTTTTCATCATCTGTCTACAATCTAACTGAATTCCTGAACTGAACATTAGGAAAACTCCAAATACATGAGGAGACACACACAAGGGACAAACTCTCAATTTGTCTTTTTTTTCTTTTTTCTCTGAGGTGATTGACAGTATAGGAAAGCACAAAAAACATCACTCTTATTCTAGTAATTGTTTTTTTAGAATAATTGTTAGTGTCCTGACTATATTTTTTGTGAACTTGACTAATTTTCTTTTCACAAGCTGGAGCTAATGTTTTGAATTCCACTATGACAGTTGAAAACTACTCAGATACAAACAGGAGACGAGGAAACTTTGGTATAAAGTGTGAGAAAGTCGTCACCATCGTACTCTGAGACGAGGTTCTATAAACAATCCTGCATCTGGAGGATCCTCAATTAACAGACAATTATGTGAATTTCAGCGGTTTTAAAATGGAGACTAATGTACTGATAAAAAGAGCCGAGTCATAACATCATATTTCTGTGCCAAATTTGGTGAAATAACCCAAACATTCAGACAGCACACTGACTGTAATGGATGTGCACAGTCCCAGAAGAATGTGAACAGCTACATATCCACCAGGATGGACATGTATCATCCATTTACATCCATTCACGTGTTACTGTAAATGATGGTCCTGACTCAGGCATGTCATTTCTATATAGTCATCCAGATAGTTGTACTGGATAAAAACAATGTAACTAAGATAATAAATAAAGTTGACATCTATAGACGTAAATTAAAAATGGCAAAACAGGAATAGTTTTGTAAACAAAGACACACAAAAGCTTGGAAAGACATCTCTTCATGAATAGACTCTATAGATGTAGTTGTAGTTTACATGTAAGAAAACACCTAGACAGGCAAACCTCCACCAAGGCAGTGCATTCACCCCAAGAACATACCATCCCAGCAGGATGATGCACATTACAAACTCACTTGAGAGTTTAGTTTGCATTCTGGAAGACAGTGGTCCAAAGATGGCAAAGTTAAAATTAAAGACGAAAACTATGTAAAAGACAAAATGAGACGAAAACAACACACAAGACTAAAGAATTAAGTAACAGAACAAATCAGTTGGTGCGTTTCCATCCAACTGTTTTTATTTGCATTTTCACTTTCATTTGGCATATTGATAAAAGGTAAATGTGAATAAGTGCAATGGAAACAGATTTAGAAAATAACCGTGTGCGTGTGTAGTGATGAGGAAACCAAAATGGTCAGTCAAATTAATACAAGAAACAGAACAGAAACAGAATTACTATATCAGATGGAAAACCGTAACGAAACACCACCATGTATGAAGAACTGCAGGAGCAAATGTTAGGCAAAGGCTTTGACAAACTGAAGCAATGTTCTATGATCCAGACCAGAGGTTTAGTTCAGTTCAGGAGGAAACTGCTGCCTGTACATGGACCTTACATCCTCAATCAACAGCTCAGGTCGTATGTTGTATGAAATACTACTTTTTAAAAAAACCTTATTGATGAAGAACCATCTCTTGGTTTTCACATAACAGTTTTGGATGGAAACGCACATAAATCAGCTTTTTTCCCAAAATTTCTGAAAATTCTTTTAAAATTTGCCATATATTTGGATGGAAACCCTTCTGTTGAAACATTTTCTAAGTGTTTCAGCTCACAATGTAAACAGAATAAACCCTAAAGATCTACTATGATTGGAACAGATTGATTCACAGTGTATTGTACTTTCATGTTGAAGGTCATTCCAGTTAATTCCATTCCCATGATCGTTCTCTGTAACATGTAGCTGCCACACATTCAACAGTCATTCTGCGATGTAGTGTCTAGTGCGATGGTGTCACTTTGGTAACGTATAGGAGTACAGTCCCTCCTCCTGTTGGTATCTGTACGGAATCAACTAAGTGCCCTATGCAGCATTTTTTCTTTTCTTCGTGAGCTCAAAAATGCAGACAGATTTATGGAATAGATTCAACAAAGCTTTTACTTCCTTGTCTTAATTGTTTTATTCTGGCACAGTGGACTCTTAAGAGATTGCCCCCACCCCCCACCTCCTAAAGTGCCAAGAACCCACATTGCACTGTGGCTGGCTGATTGAACCTTACTTCCAACATTCCCCGGAGCAGCTTGGCCCAAGGCTGCACTTCTGTTCGGTGTCCATCGAGCACAAAACATGACGTGACACTTTCTCTATTTTTCTACATAACATTGCAGTAGGTTAAGGGGTTGAGTTTTCATCACTGCTCATCACAAACTGCTTTCTCAGGTCATAAGAAATCCTCAGGGTGTAAAATAATATTGACAGCAGAGATGAGAGAAGCCTGTAGATCCCGTGGTCACATCTGTATATATCAGCACCACTCGGCTCGATGTGTATGTTGTAATATCTGAATCACTTCTCTTTCATTATTCACATCAAATATAAACAGGACAAAGTGAAAACATGGGAGTCCATCGTTTGGGGTCGATTTCTGCTGTATTTTCAGTCCAGACATCTCATGTTTTTCTGTCTGAAAAGCACAATTATTGTTATTTTTGTTAGAAATGAAGCAAAAAGGGATTGTATTCTGCCTTATCATGTCCACTTTGGATGTACTGCTGTTTTAGTTTGAATCATTTTGAACCGATTACAGGTTGAGGAATTCGACAGGAAAAAAGGGAAGACATGTTTGAATTAAGAGTGTTGTTGATGAATTTGTTTTGCTTTGTTTTTTTTGTTGTTTTTTTTGGTGCTGGTTGCAAGTCGTAATCACTGTAGGAAATGTAAAGAGATGCACAAATTGGTCTCAACCACTTATTCTTTTCTACTGGAATAATGTTTTCTAGGACTGTTTTGTACATTTGTTCACATCCTTAATTCACTTCTCACACAGAATCAGACATGTTACTGACTCCTAAGCGATGACTGGATGTAACTTAAACTCTGCTTCCATTTTGGTTTGTGCTTAGAGTGATCACTTGTTTAACTCTATTCTGAATTGAAACAGATAAGAGAAATATCTGGATGGAACTTAACTGATTTTAGTTGTTTAATTTATTAACTTGTTTCTGATAAAGGAGTCACTGTTTTTTATGGCACAGCCAGCTCTAATTCAACAGGAATCAGTTCTAATCAGTGTTGGGAAGGTTCATTTTCAAATGTAACAGGTTACACATGATGAGCTACTACAGGTTGACCCATAGTGTATTTTTAAAGGCCAACATAATAACCATAAAAGCAGATTCAATATTACAAAAGTACCTAACTAATTTAATGACACCTGTTTTCTTAGTAACTGTAACATAATGCATTTATTATGTAATTTAATTGCACTAAGTGTTAAATCTAATGTGTTACTCCCCAACACTGGTTATAATGCAGCCCTTTCATTAGGCTGACATTAGATGTGTTTTTGGGAGAGTGGGAAACGATGTGTGGAGAAAAGGTAAATGTGAATAAGGTCAATGGAAACCAATTTAGTCAAGAATGATGTGTGTTTGAGTGGACCATTGAGGAGACTGTAACCGAATTAATACAAGAAACAAACTATAAATTACATATTAGATGGAAACAGCAACGAAACGCCACCATGTATGAAGAGCTGCACAAACAGATGTTGGACAAAGACTTTGAGGTTAATGTTCTATGATCCAAACCAGAGAAAAAACTAAAACCAAAGCTCCTCAATGAACTGCTCAGGTTGTATGTTAATGTTATTATATGAAATACTATATCCAACTGAGACTGTTTGAAACATGATGGTGATGATGAAGATGAACCAGTTGATAATATTCACATAACAGCGGTGGATGGAACTAAGTCACATATTCTTTTGCTGATTTTCTGTTAAAATGTGTGATATCTGGATGAAACCCTGCCTTATGGTCACTTCAGTGTTTCCATTGCACTTACTCACATTTACCTCTTATTGATACACCTACCTTTCCACCTCTACCAACCAGAAAGATTGTTTTAATTTTCTATTTCCACTCATTCCTTTTATGCACAAATTGTGCATAAATTAAATTAATAAATTATTCCCACTCTGTTTTCTAGACTCTTTGACAGCTGACATTTTGACTCATTCTGGCAGAAGGTGAACATGTTTAAGTAGTTTAACTATGTGTTCCACGTATCTGCATCAGCTCCAGGGTTTGGTTTGTGCTGTCGTTTGGAACAGGTCCAGTATTAATGCCCTTAGGATTAGATGTGTTTTTCCTGCTGATTTGAGACAAAACATCCGCTGTGGAAAAGCCCTGAATTTGTTTGTTTTTTGGGTTAATTTTGTTCATTGGTCTGATGTCAGCTCAGTATTCAGATACAATCACCTGAACTAAAAACTAAGTAAATGAACAAATAACCTTTGACCATGAGTGTAAAGTTTTTACATTTGTAAAGATCCATGAGGTGTCATTTCCTGTACTTCGCACATAAGAATCTGCTGTTTGCTCGTCTCCTCTGGCTCCTGCATGACTTGAGATCACTGATGTTTGTGTATTTTATTTGGTTTTGTTTGCTTGAAATTAATAAAACTAAGTGAATTAAGGTGCTTATAGTTGTGAACTGTTTCTACTGTATATAAAAATGTTTCTATATAATGGACAAATCAACAATTTCTTAATATCTGGCCTTTGTGTAAAATCTGTTTGATAATGTGTTTGGTCTTTTAGTTGCAGGGTTTTGAAGAAGTATTCCGATTATTTACTTGATGTAAAAATACTACCAGCACACTGTGAAGGTACGACAAGTAAAAGTTCTGTTTTGAAATGTTCATTCATTCATTCTCTGTAACCGCTCAATCCTCTGGAAGGTCGCGGGGGGGCTGGAGCTGATCCCAGCTGACATCGGGCGAGGGCGGGGTACACCCTGGATACGTCGCCAGTTCATCGCAGGGCTGACATATAGGGGACTGTTACGGTTAAGGTGCATGTTTTTGGACTGTGGGAGGAAGCCGGAGTACCTGGAGAGAACCCACACAGACACGAGGAGAACATGCAAACTCCACACAGAGTTTGCATGAGTTTGCATAACCCAGGTTCGAACCCAGGACCTCCTTGCTGTGAGGCGACAGTGCTGACCACTGCACCACCGTGCCGCCCTGAAATCTTCATTAATCAGTAATTAATTCAGTAATCAGATTAAACTCACTTATGTGATTTCTTGGAGGAGAAAATGTGTTCATTTTCTCAGTTTACAATGAAGAGAAGTATAGAAATTACAAAGTTTAAGTAGGACTAGAGCAAATTTAAAGCAACAGTGTAGAGTAAAACGGGTATCAATATTCAAACCCCGTTTCCAGACATATTTACCACAGTGTCACAGTGATCACCTTTCCCTTTTATGATTTTTTAATGGTTTTGAACTTAAGACACTACTTGTTGCACTTTTACAAGTATATATTTTGTCCATTCTTGGTGTTTACTAGACTTGAGCTGCTCAACAGTCTGTGGCGGTTGTTGTCTGATTCTCCTCTTCATGATGTCCATACATTTTCAATAGAAGACAGACAGGACAGTCCAGCACATGCACTCTGTGACTATGAAGCCACACTGTTGGACCTGGTGCAGAATGAGGTCTGGCATCATCCTGATGAAAGAACCTCAGACTTCAGGGAAAAGATGTAGACTTGATGACAGAATATGTCTCTGTAGAATTCAATCTGTGTTTTCACATCTATGGTTCCTTCTCACATATGCAGGTCAGACATGTGGACACTGATGCAGCCACAGACCATCACAAATGCTGCTTGGCAACTTTCAATGATAACAGTCTGGGTGGTCTTTTTCATTTTGAATACATAGAACCTGAAAACCAGCTGAAGTGTGGACTCGTCTGGCCACAGCACACTTTTCAGTCTATCTGAGATGAGCTCAGCTCAACGCCGTTTCTGACAGAATTGATGCAGGTCTTCCTCCTTGTGTGATACAGTTTCAGGTTGTATTTCTGGATGCAGCTGTGTTAAGAGACAACAGTTTTCCAAAGTCGCCCTGACCCCATGTGTCTATATTCATCAAGGTAGCATTAGAGTTTCTCTTACGATGCTGTCTGAGGGTCAAATGTCACACATTCAGCAGTAGTTTTCACCCTTGGTCTTTACACACAGATTTCCCCAAACTCCCTGAATCTGTTCACAGTATTATGTTCTGTAGATGGTGAATGACAATTCTCTCCTGACGTTTGGTACAAAATGTTGAGTCATGACCCATCCTTGTAAAAAACTAGAGGGGTTTTCACACCTGAAAGTCTGAACCAAGGTCCAAAGTTCATGTTTTTGTTACATTGTCTACAGCTGGTCCAATGCAATTTTGTCGGCTACTAAACAACCCCAATCCCAAAGAACTTGGGACATTGTGTAAAATGTAATTGAAAACAGAATAGAATGATTTGCAAATCTCATACACCATATTTTATTCACAATAGAACATAGAAAACATATCAAATGTTTAAACTGAGAAAATTTACCATTTTAAGAAAAAAATATATGCATTCTGTTTTTCTTTTACACAACGTCCCAACTTCTTTGGAATTGGGGTTGTACATCCTGTGGTCATCATATGCGGGCTGCATCTGACTTTGTTAATTCACCTCATTTTTGACTTCTTCCGTCCCTTTAGTGTTTGTTTTGTTGTTCTTTCTGCTGATAGCCTTCCATAACTTCCCGTAATTGTTTTCACACTGTACATGAGCTGAACTGTGGTTCAGTTTGATCCAGACCAAAGACCGGCTGTTTGGTCTGGGAGGTTTCACATCTGCAAATGTGGTTCAACTCAAATTCTAAGGTCTGACAATCCTTTGGTGGATCTTCCTTCTGTGTCCACCCTCACCTGTTACCAATGAACCTGATAATTGTGGAGTCTGACAGAACAGTTTTACTTTTACATTCAATTAACTTTTCACTCTGTGTCTTTTGTCAGTGAAATAAAGGTTTTCAAATGAATGAACAAATAACAGATTTTTACTTTTTATTGTATTTAGAAAATGTCCCAACTTCTCTGGAAATGGGGTCAGTGCCTTTTTTTGTTCATCTGCATGAAGTACAGCAACTAACTACTACTGAGAACAAAGAATTTTGAAGTATTTCAGATGCTTTGATGGATTCTTGTGAGCTTGACAGCTGATCCTCCTTTAAGATGCATGAAGCAGCTCTTTTTGCTCTTTGCTCAATGCTATCGCTGCATTAAACATTCATCTTACTGCCTGTCTTTGAAAATAAATGGTCATTGTTATGTCCCAGATACAGTTAGTCCTTGTCTAGGAATGTTCAGGAACTTCAGACTTTAGTTTTTCTCTGTGAGCACATGCACACACACACTCACACACACTCAGTCCTGTCTGTTTGGGTTTGGAGGAACAGCTCTCCACAGTCACCGTGAAGGAGACAGAGATCAGATTCACAGCCAACTGATTAAAAATTAATTTCTGCTATTTTCTGGCAGATAGATGTCAAAAGAAGAGATCAAGATGTGTCTCAAAAGGTTCAGCATTTCTGATCGATCTGATGAGACGAGAGGAGACTTTCAGGAAGTGTGAATTACACTGAGCGCTTTTAAACACAGTCACAACCAAAGTACTAACAGCACCCTGTGAAAATTCTCCACTACAAGTAATAGTTGGGCATCACAGTTATTCTAGTTTTTTAGTTCTTAATTTTATTTGGTCTTTCAGTTTGGAGTTTGAGGAATTCACTACATTTAGTTGAGTTTTTCTTTAGTTTCAGTGTTAGAGTTTTTCAGGTATTTTGAGGACAGCCTTGGATGGTAGAAGCAGAAGAAGGTCAGATGAAAGTAGGCAGAAGAAAAACATTTACAACAAACAGCAGAACAGGTTTAAATGAAGATGTGAAAGTTTAGGAACAAGTTTTTTAGATAAATGTATGCCACGTCTATTCGTGAGCTTCATGTCAAAGATTGAAAAAAAAAAAAAATTTCATGAATCCCAATTTCTGTGTCAAATCAAGGTGAAAATTAATCTGATTTTATCTGCAATTCTATTTCACATTGCTAATTGTTTTTATTTAGTTTTCATGTTTTACATATGTGAGTATTTGACCATTTATATCACACTTTTGTGTTATATGTACAGTAATAATAATAGAGTTTCACCTAAAGTATATATTTTTTGCTTTTTCTCCAAAGCAGCTCAACTCTTCACAAAGTCCTGACTCAGTCAACTCAATGATGCAGCTTTTTAAAAAAAACTCCCCAAAAGTCTCAGTGTTTCCAGGAGAACTGAGCATGTGCAGCTAAAACAAATGGCACGGACCTCGGCCCCAAAATGAAGCCAATGCAGAAGTATCTTAAAGTTGTAATACCGCTGACTGCCACTGGGGGTGGCTCCAAAAGGCCCTGGTTCCAATAGACTTACATTGAACTTCTCTCTAAAAATACAAGTCAATCATTTTTTTCCAGGACTCATTCCAGCCTCATCTGTTCTATATGGACCCACTAATGACTAATCTGATGGTCCATCTTTAAATTTGTCCTCCGTTAATCAGATCTCAAGGCTAATAGAAAGCTTTGATGTCTGGTGTCGGGCTTTGATTAACAGGTCAGAATGACGGCTCGTTGGCTTCCAAGTCGGACCTTTGGAGTTTCAGTTTATTTAATAAGACAAATTTTTCCTGACAGACAGCTCCACTGCAGTTGTGGTTAATAGGTTCTACTAACAAGACTGTAAAATGATTCTGTTAAGCAATGTTTGATTTGAAGTTTACCGTTTTACAGAGTCAGTAAGCTAGCGCTTAGTATTAGCTCACCTTTGGCTTAGTTTCACCCCTTTTGTCCTCTCTCCAAAAAGCCAACATGATGACGGCCTAATCGCAAACTACTGGCTTCAAAACGGCAGTTTAGAAACCAACGGTGATGTCACAGTTCCTCTGTCCACTAATATATACAGTCTATGAGTTAAAATGTCAAATGTAATGAATCTGTTACTGAAACTACTCTTTCATTACTTTACTGCACTAAAATGACACATATCTGTTGTTAATAAACACTCACTTATGGATCATTGATATGACTAATGTACACTTTAAACTATACCACAAAACATTTACAGTACATCTGCAGGGTTTATTCTGTCTTCTTTTCATGTGTTTGATATTAATTCATGTAATTTAAAAAAATTGCTGGACCCAGACTATTAACCCTATATGTTCTGTTCTTCATACATTCATTCTGTGTAATAATAAATCACTTTAAAATGAAATATCATATAGTGTTAAATCATAGCTGTGTGTGATCAGAAGCCTTCCAGTTCAGTGCAGATGGTTTTCTTTTACACAAGATTAGGAGCAGTTACTCTTTAAATAAATCTTAATTTCTAATTCTTCCACAAAACACAGGTTGTTAAATGTTTGTCTTTATTCACAGTGCATGCTTTTCACTTCAGGCTCATGTTACTGACATTTAGTTCAGTTCTTCATGTTGAACATCGATCATATAACAGCTCTATCTGAGTACAGATCACATGCACAAATACATGAGAACAAACAGTGTTTGTTCCTCTTTGGGTAACATCATACAGTTCATTATGTTCATGTCATGGAAGCACAAAATCATCGTCTGATCGTCTGTTAGGTTTCAAGCCTTTGGCCATGGAAAGAAAGAGAATCTCCTGCCAAAATAGAAAAAACTGCTGGAATAATGATCAAAACCAAAAAAGAAATGAAATGTGACATTTTGTGTTGTTTTAGATCTGGATTCAGGCACTCATATGATCATGGTTCACACCACAACAGAAAAAACACATTTCCTACCATTACCGTTACTTGTGTTCACACCAACATCGACCTCAGCTTGAAAATGAGCCACTGCACAAGTATGTTAAAGTGTAAAACCACTGACAGCCACTAGATGCTGACCCCAAAGGCCCTGGCTTCCATAGACATATACTAAAATTCTCTCTAAAGTATTTTTTCCCAGGATTGATTCTGGTCTAATTCACTTTATGTTAGGTTAGGGATGCATGGATTGTGGAATTCTGGTCTGATATTGATGTTATCGGTAAAATAACAAATTGACTGATGCCATTTTTTTTGGGGGGGTGGGGGGGTGGGGGGTGTTGGGGGGGTATTTGTTTATATTGTTTACAAAGAAACCTGGAT
>JAPQRN010000231.1:0-19246 GCA_037367275.1 Coranthus polyacanthus | reverse complement strand
CAACACCATCCGAAATAAAAGCTGAGAAGTCATCCTGGAAAGATTGAGGATCCAGCTCAACCCTGAGTTCACTAGGCACACCCTGGTGGACAGAAGATGTAATTGGTGCTGCCATCACCACAGGCTTGACTTGTCCTGACTTCTTAGACTTAAGCAATGGACAATCTTTCTTCCAATGTCCTTCAACCAGACAATACCAACAAGCATTAGAATTAACTGGTGGCTTAGAACCTCCCTGACAAAACTTCTGCTGAGACCTCTGGAATAAAGTTCCAGACAACACAGGCGACCTAAAATGCTTGTGAGTGAAGTGTAGTCCTGTCTGAATCAGACCAAGCCCTAGAATCTGCGATATGCTCAAACAAAACAAAATAAGTGTCTGGATCCGACTCATCAAAAGTGGGTAACAAACGAAGGTTTTGTGAAACATCAAACTGGCGTTCTCCACTCTCTCTCACTGATCTATTTGCATTCCTCAACCTCTCAATCTCCAGTTGCATATGCAACAACTGCTTCTGCTGCTCAAAAGTCATGGTGCCACCTGCAGACACTGATGCAGCTGACGCACCTGATGCAACTGACACACCTGATGCAGATTCCCTTGCTCAATTAATTCCACCTTCAAAATCTCTTTAACAAAATCCAAATGTTTCTGCTGGTCTCCTACATCAACTTTATAATATTCACCAATTAGGTGGAGGCGGAGCCGCAGCGCAACGCAGACCAGAGGGGAGGAGGAAGAGGAGGCGAACACCTGAAATGAGAGGCAGAGGGAGGAGCGGCCGCACAGAACAGATTACCCCCCAAACCCCCAGACAAACACGGGCCACGGCCGTGACAAAACTGAGAACTTTGTGACCCATTCAAAACACTGTTTAAATCACAGGAAATCCACTATTGCCATTATTAAACATCTAATGCAATAGTATATAATGCCCATAGTTAATCTCAAATACAAGGCAATTCTATTCAGAAAAGAATGATTTAATCCCATATTTATTTTAAATAACCAGCCGAAATAGATCCCCCCAATGGTCATGGCAAACTTGTCTTTAATGATCTTAATACAGTATTTATTTATGTTCATTATATTTATGTGGCCTGTGGATCTAGGACAGTCACCTGGCCAAATGCATTTAGACAAACGGACACAGAGTTGGTAAACGGGCCTGACCTGCATTTAACTGGACATGTAAATTCCATGCCAAAAAGTGGGCAAACAATACCTTGATCTAAATTCTTCCTTGCGTTTCAAACTACAGTGAAAAGCGGTGAGCAGTGTCATAACAGCTGGGAGTCTGCTACACGATTACCTGCTGCTTGTATTACATTAGTCACATTGCTATTAATATTTTATAAGATGCTCTTATTGAGACAAGCTCTACTAGTGTCAGCAGTAGAGCAGACCAAGGCAGAAACCCCCTCACTGACTGTGTGTGTGTGTGCACGCACTAGTGTTCACAGCCTGTTCTTCAGCCATCAACACAGAGCTGATGTGACAGTTTACATCCCTCCACTGCCAACTGAGAATGGCACACTGCTCCCCAATATGAAGGTTAATACTCACCACAGGGAGAGCCATGCAAAAGAAATAAGAAATAGTTGGCACAGTATGGACGATACAACTTAAAAACAGAAAGCATTGATATTCAAATGTCCTTTGACTTTCGTTGTTGACAGTATGAACACAACATATTTCAACTTCATTTCATTTTTAAATATACATCCATACACATCCATACATCATCACATTCAGCCTGAAACACATTCAGCAATTTAGGACAAATAATGAGTTAAAATAATGAAAAAAATAATATGAAACAGGTGATGTGAACAGGTGATTGGAATCATGATTTGGTCCAAAAGCAGCATTCAGGAAAAAGATAGTCCTTCAGGAGCAAAGATGGACCAGGATCGACAGTTTGACAACAAATGTGTGAGAAAATGATTGAAATGTTTCAAAACAATGTTCCTCAAAGAAAGATAGGAAGGGATTTAGATATTTCAGCCACTACGATGCATAACAATGAAAAGTTTCAAGGAATCTGAATGGATTTCAGTGTAAAGGTCTAAGTCTAAAATTAACACAGTGATCTCTGATCCCTCAGAAAACACCGCACTAAGAACCATCATTTATCTAGACCTGATAGAACCACATGGATCAGGATTAAGAACCGTCATTCGTCTAGACCTGATAGAACCACATAGATCAGGATTACTATGACAAACATTTGTCAACCTGTACAATATGGAGTTACATCCACAAATACTAGTTCAAAGGTATATTTGTCTTTGGTCCTTATGGTGGTTCTTATTTTCACTTGATTATACACTAATGAAAACATAACTATGAATATTATATTCCCTTTCTGCAATTAGAGCCTCTTAAATCCCCCTCAGTCTTCTGTACTGGACCTTTAACAAGAAACCTATTCACAGACCTGGCCAGGGCCCGTATACAGCAGCGGGACATGTTGATGAAGGAGGAGGATGCAGCTCTGGTCTGTAAGGTGGTCTCAATGCCCCTCAGCAAATCATTGGTCTTCAGCAGCAGCAGCATTTGCCGGGGGATTCGGTTTAACAGCTCACTGATCTGGGGCAGGTACTGAGCTGCATTTGTGCGGATCTCAACATCCTACCAAAACAAAAACATAGCAACCATCACCATCATCATCATCATTATCATCATCAGATTAAGAAACCCCAGCTTCTAAAAATAATCAGCCAATAAATACACATGTATTTTCTAAACGTGTAACTGACATCTAGTGCTCACTAGTTTCAAAACAAAGCGTGTGATTATGTGTTTTAGATACTGATGCCACAGTATGTTATGTCCTCCCACATGATTCTGTTTCATTCAATTCATGGTTACTTATAATTATTAGATATATGAGAGTATATAGTATATAGAAGTGGCAAAAGTACATGCTTTCCTTACTCTAGTAGAAATACACACTTATTTAAAAAGAGACTGTGGTAAAAATAAAAACAGAGCTGGGCAATACAGGCACAAATGTTCTCACAATAAACATTTTCATATCAGTCTACATCGGTAATTATCACAATAAATGTCAAATCATTATTTCTTTCCAGTTTAAAGGCTGATTTTTGTTCCTGAGTGAAAGTTGAACAAACCAGATGGTTATTTGTGGTTTTAAACGATTTGTCAAAAGACAAAAATGACGATGTAAAAGATGTAGTCCCTGATTTAGTGCTTATTTTTGTGCATTTTCAATATGTCAAAATGAAGAAAAAAATCTGTTTTTATTCAACAAGACAAAAACCACGTAAAAAGCAACTATTATTATTTATATTTTATTGAATTTCCCCCAGTGATTAATAAAGTTTATCTGTATTTGTTCAACACCAAAATATGTGAAAACACTAAAAATTAATTGAGAATGTGAACAAAATAAAGGTCAAACACAAATGAAATGTATCTATTGCATTAAATAGAATTATCCCAATCTAAAAATCAAATCAAATATAAAACAATAGACTGAAAATAATGACATTAACTTCACTCCAGATCAGTTTTTAATGTCAGCAACAGAACTCGAAACTTTATGACGTCTTTTCTCCATGATCTAGACTCCAGTTACTGTCTGTTCATCTGGTTATGACTTTTACGTTTGCATTATTTTCATCTTGTTCAATAAGAATCAGATTGACCTCAATGGACAAAATAAGCACCAATCACAAAACCAGACACTACAGGTTTTTATTCATCTTGTTGCATCATGTTTTTTGTCTCATTGCATCTTATATGTTGTTTTGTCATGTGTAATATTGTTATATGTTATTGTTCCATCCATTTAGATTGAAATCAGTGATGTTGTGAATATGTACCATGATGCAAAATAAAAACAATGGATAATTCACCTCCCACTAACTCACTAATATCTGTAGAAAGTGCAGTAACAAAGTGCAACCCCAAATAACCCCAACTGTGCTAAAAGCAGTGATATTCAAATTTACTTTAACTTGTATTTCTTTGTAGACTGTATGAACACAACATATAACACAATACTTGTCGTTCATGGACTGAAGACACCAAGTGATGAAGTGTTTCAGGTTAATTTTGTCTTAAGGTGTTCAACAGTTCGGGGTCTTCATTGTCACATTTTGTGTTTCATGATGCTCCACACATTCCCTATTGGGTACAAGTGTGAACCGCATCAGACCAGTCCAGAATCCACACCCTCTTCTTCCTCATCCAGGCCTTTGTAATGTGGCTCAATGTGGATTTACATTGTCTTGTTGAAATATTCATGGATGTCTCTGGAAATGTCATCTTAAAGCAGCATGTGTTGATCCAAAATCTCAATGGATCCATCATCACTGATGGAGCATCACAGAAGTTACAATGACCTTTAACCCCAGGCCATGACAGACCCTGGCTTCTGGACTTGTTGCTGGTAACAAGTTGGTGTTTCTGACGTTTTCTTGAATGTGTTTCAGGCTGAATGTAACGAATGGATGTATATTTACAAGTTGAAATATGTTGTGTTCATACTGTCAACAATGAAATACAAGTCAAAGGACATTTGAATATCACTGCTTTCTTTATTTTGTATTTTATATACTGTGCCACCTATTTCTTATTTGGGGTTGTATTTGTATTTCAATACTGAACTTCCTGAAGTACAAGGAAGGAACAATGAAGAGATGAGAGGGAGGAAAGTCTTCAAATAAAGAATTATTGCTGAAATGGCCACATACTATGATATCAAAGATAGATAGAAAAATGATGAAGGATGAAAAAGATGGACAGAGGGATGATGATTGGCTCCATGGCAACTATGTGTTCTCTTTGAAGTTGAAGATGTTTTCTTGTGTCTCTATGTGAGCGTCCATGTCCTGCTCTGTTTCACTTCAAAGGCCTGTCCTGACGGCACGTTAACGTTAACACTCAAACAACACTGTTTAGTCCTGGAAGCTTACAAACACCATTTATTCATCTTTAGTCAAAGTAAACTCAGAAGGGGCACAAGTGGCACCACTAGAGTGAACTGTAGACAACAAACAACAGAATCATATTGTAATGGTACAGCCTTTAAGAAGCAGATTAACTAAACCCTCTTTTTATTGCATATATATTTGTAGTTTCCCTTTCAGAGCACAACATTTGAGAAGGAGAGTATTTAAATATTTTATTCAATGTGATTTACTAAAGTTTGCAATGTCAATTTACTCACAAAGAAAAAAAATGTCTTAACAATTTTGCACCTGACACAATTTTGCACCTGAGGTGCTGCTGAGGACAGAGAGCAAGGTGGTAGAAGAGAGAGAATTTTCTTCACTCGTGTTGATTTATTTGAATGACAGGAAGGTGTTATCAGAGTAGATCGACTGCAAAACAGTCCACATTTTCACCTAAGTTATTCCTGGTCCTGGGATCATTAATTAAAGAGCTCATAGACATATAACGTTATCAAATGACCAGGAGGCTCAGCAAGAAGTCATGCAGAGGTTTGATAAACTCTGACTTTCAGGTAAGTGTAGTAAGGCTACATGTCATCCTTCACACCAAAAAAAAAAAAAATATATATGTATATACTTAAATATATGTATATATATAAAGTATGTGAAATCTTCCACTTAATGGGATTCAAATGTCCAAGTTTTTTCCTGGTTCTGTAAGTGATACAAACAGGACACAATGTATCCTCTGTATTACTGATATTACAAAAACAATATCCCACCATCCATATAGGATTAATGTATCAACCAGTCAGGTTTGGCCATATGTGTTGTAGATTGTGGAAGTCAGAAGTCAGTTCTATGGCAGCCTATAAACGTCTCTATGTGCCTCTTTTCTGTCATGCATCATGCCATCTTCTTCTTCTTCTTCTTCCTCTGGTGAATGCACCTTAACCCCTCCTACATTTAGCTCAGTGTGGATCACCTACAGAAATTCAAATGCTGTTATTAAAAGGATAATATATACCTCTGTGTTCATGTGGTATAAACATGCACACAGTGGATAAATTGTCATTATATTACTGCTTACCATGCTAACATCAGCTGTTGTCTTATCAGTTGCTGATCAGTTGGAAGCAGTGATATGATGACAGTTTGTCTGATACCCTGTGTTTACATGAACACAGCAGTATGACATTATCCTTTACAACAGCATTTGAGCTTCACACCCTGAACGTGACATCAGAGAAAATGGATGTCGTGTGAATATGGTCTATTGTTTGTACCTTTTCTGGTACTTAATCATCAATCATTAGCAGCAGACAGTTGCATTGCACGCTATGGAGGTCCATTTTTCAATGGGTAGACATCAGTTGGGGTTCCAAGAATTTAAAGAAAACCATATGAAATTATGAAAATGAGAGCTTAAGAATTTTTTTCTTAAAAATATCAAGAAATACTGATCTCCACTTGGTCAATGTAAAATGACAGAAGAGTGTTTAAATGGTTGTGTGTGTGTGTGTGTGTGTGTGTGTGTGTGTGACAGCAGTATTGTCAGAGCTGTCAGTCCAGATAAACAGAGAGTTGACAGGCACACAGAGAGACAGACAGCTAGTCAACATCCTGACACAGATAAACTCTGTCTCTGCTCTTTGTCTGTCTCTGTCTTATACCCACAGGAAGTGATGTGAGCAAACATCACTCATGCAATAAACAAACAGCACTGGATACAACCACATTATCCACCACATGTCTGTATATACATACACACACCTGCACCAAAGAGCATTGTGAGGACACTCACTGACATGATGCATTCTATAGCCAAACGACATCAACACACATTTTGTCCCACTATTGTGGGGACAAACCAAAATGTCCTGCCAAAGATACAACTAGAATCACTGCCTCCGCCAGTTTATACCTATGTGTGTGTAGAGGTTTAATTAAAGGTATTCCATGTATTTTTTGGTGAAATGGAAGTTGTCTGTATACTATATATTGACATGTCCGCTTCCAGTGACAACCATGCTGTCTGCACTGTTTTCACAGAGGAATATAGTGTTGAATAATGGACAGAAAAGGGTTTTTGCAGAACATTATGATGTCACTGTGGCCTTTGACCTTTTGAATATAAAATGTCATAACTTCATCATTTTACCTTTTCACACTTTTTTCAGTCATGTGAGTGCGCAGAGCCCTGGAGGGCAAAAACACCAATCCCACATGAGGTGAACACTGGACACAGAGCACAGCCCTGTCAATTTAATAACAGTTTCAAGCCATGAATAATTAGATCACTTCTCAAAAGAATTAAAACAAAAATATGTACGTATGTGTGTACGTTTTGGACAATTGATCCATATACAGCTCTCAGCACAGTATTTAATCAGTATAAACAGGCAGGCCTCTGCAGGGGTTCCACTTATGGATGTAAACATCTACCTGTGGAGAAGAATCCCTCCACTAACATTGCTGCAGTGTAGAAAATAGACGTGTGTGACGAATGTTCCATATATTTTACATGTTGATGGATTATTGCTGCTGTTGTTTGGGGGGTTAACGACATTGACAACCTTCATTGTCAAAGGTGAGGCTGATTAGCTAACATTAGCTAACGATCCCATCTCAGTGATGTCTTGTTAATTTCAGCGGGTATGGTAGTAGTGATGTGCTAGTGGTAGTAGCACATGTATTCTGGTTAGTTTACACAATATCTTATGACATAAATCAAGCTTAAACATGTTTTGCAGTGTCAGGTCAATACATGCATGTATATACAGTATATACAGTACAGTACAGTACAGTACAGTACAGTATATATATATATATATATACATACATACATACAAATATATATAAAACATATAAAAATATATCACAATAACGATATAGTATAGTTGACAAATGACATACTCCTTCTTATGTCAGCAGTAAAAGTCAGTAACACATGTGTATGGTGTACTACAGTGTTGCACACTGAACTGTTCTCATATTGTAGATTTGGGAGAGCAGCATGGTGGTTTACCGATTAGCACTGCCACCTCACAACAAGAAGGTCCTGGCACAATAAAGGGTGAGTTAACTTAATGTCTAAACCTTCCAAGCTGTGCTTCCCAGTTTCTTCCCAAGTCTCTATGTCTTCTTTATTTATTTGAAAAACAAACCCAAGGCTGAAAGCTAAAGACATAAACTAACAGAATAATACCCCACCACAAAAACCCCCAAACCTCACAATCCACATAACAGGGGGCTGGGTGCTCTGAAGTGCTTCGCTTAGCCCTACTTGGGGAATAACAATTAGTAGCAATTATAGGAGGTTGGTTAGTGAGCCACACAGCTGCCAGCAAGACAGAGAGAAGGCGACAGTACTCTCATTTGCATGTGAAAGCTTCAATAAGGACATATTGTATTGTGAGTGGTGCGATAATAGGCCAGGCAAAAGGCATTTTTTTTTTGGGGGGGGGGCTGTGATTTTCCTTTTCTTTTCTCTTCAGTGTATTAGAGTCAGCAGGACGACTGCATATGGCAGCCAACAGACATTAGGACATAGGACATAGTGGACAATGACAGAGGAAGATCAAGAGAGGGGAGGGACTGTCTGCATCATCTGTAAGATCTGTCCACATCTCGTGGTGAACTCTTTGCCATTTTTGCCGTGCACTCTGCTCTCTTCCTCTGGCCACGTCTCCACTTCTTCTATCATTCGTTTGAAATTTAAAGCCCTCAGCAGAGTCGTGTAAATGTAACTTCATGACATTTCACAAAATTATGAAGAACCAGGAGTTGTGGCAGCCTGCTGCTGCAAAATGTGCAAAGTGGAAACCCTGGATTGGTCAAATTTGCAGAAAAGTTTGCAGATTGACTAAATTTACAAGACCAAATAAGAAAAAGTTCAAATTAAAAAGGAAAGTTGTGATATTAAAATATACTTTTATTTCGTAGAATGAACACAATATATTTCATGTTTTGTCTGGTCAACTTCATTTCATTTGTAAATATACATCCATTCCTCACATTCAGGCTGAAACACATTCAAGAAACAGTTGGAACAGCCTAATAATGAGGTAAAATAATGAAATAACAATCTCATTTAGGATGTAACTTAACAATAATCTCACAACTGAAGAGCCAGAAAACCAGGAAAATATGCTTAAACCTTTGTATTGCTCAAGCATTTTTTCCTACTCTGTCACTACGTCTGTTTGGTAACAGCTAGCCTTTTACTATGAATACTTCCGAGAAGATGTCGTCCAAAAGTGTGTGCACTCATCCCCAGATTAAATGTAGCATGTCATGTCTCTCTCCATGAGTGCAGGCTTTCCTCCACCTCTGAGTAAACCACTGGAACAGGCTTAAACACTGTTGCCTTGAGATGTGACACACAAAATATTGTACTGTATACATGTATTGGATTGCATTTCAGCAAACCCTGGTCTTTATTCTTTAAGGCTTTAAGGTACATTTGTTTATTCATTAACCTTGTTACTAAGCAAACACACTGCAGCTGCTGCTTCTTAGTAACAATAAGCAGATTATTTGATGACACCTTTGGTCAAATTATCTTTCATGTTTAAACATACACAGGCCAACATAAGAGTAGATATCAAACACAAGCAGAATTCAGGGTCATGTACCCTAATCCCTGCTTGGTTCACATTGCCGGCTGGAGGTCAGACAGGAGCTGTGTGATGTGGCCAAAAATGTAAATGGACTTGCATTTCTATAGTGGTTTTACTTTGATGGTACTCAAAGGGTTGGCTGATGTCACCTTCACCCATTCACACACACTCTTACACTTCACACATTCACACATCAGTGAAACAGTCACTGGGAGCAACTTGAGGTTCAGTGTCTTGCTCAAGGACACGTCAACATGTGGACAGCTGAGGATCAAACCACCAACCTTCCAGTTTGTGGACGACCCCCTCTACTTCCTGAGCCACAGTCGTGGCTATGGCTGTTATCATGATAACCATTTTCATATCAGTTGATATAAATGTCAAAACATTATTTCTGTCCAGTTCAAAGGAAGAGTTTTGGTCCTGAGTGAAAGTTGAAGAAATCAGATGGTTATTTGTGGTTTTAAAATATTCATAAAAGACAAAACAAAAACAACCTAAAATATGTTACAAGACGAAACAATGTAAGATCAAAATAGATGAACTGAGTTCTTATTCAGCAAGAATATTCAGCTGAAAATGTAGACAGCATATACTAAAGACCCTAAAGACAAAAGAAAAGAATATCATGTTAAATATACTTATCACAATATATCATGATAACCATAATCATCATTTTAGCACCCAGCCCAGTCAGACTTGTTTCCGGTGCGATTGGACTCTGCCAGGCCTGCATTTTGTCACCGATTCATAACTCTTATGGGCAGAATTTCTAGGTGGAGTCAAAAGGTGGAGGGTGTCTGGTTTGGTGGCCTCTGGATCACATCTTTTGCAGATGATGTGGTCCTGTTGGCCTCATCGACCTCCAGCTCATACTCGGGCAGTTTGCAGTCGAGTGTGAAGTGGCTGGGATGAGAATCAACACCTCCAAGTCTGAGACCATGGTTCTCAGTCAGAAAAGGATGGAGAATGGGGATGAGTTACTGCCCCAAGTGGAGGAGTTCAAGTATCTCGGGATCTTGTTCATGAGTGGGGGACAGTGATGTGGATGCTGCACTGATCCACTATCAAAATATAAATGACCTACAACAATTAAACATAGTGGAAGTGTTCAATGTGCATCAACCTGTAATTAAAACATGAGCACAACTGAATAATAATGGGCATCTGAAATTAAAATACTAAGAATAACGGCTGCTCTCATTTGCCTGTTTCAAATATATACCTGTGTTCTGTTTATAATCAAGGTAAATAAATATTACACTATATGATAATTGATATAGACATTCACAACAATAACATATTTAAAAAACTGTTCATTGTTCAAAAGTGTTCAGCGTGGATCACGTTTTGTGGATCAACTGTTAAAACACCACCTGGTTATATTTTTGGATAATTACCTTGTTTTCAATGTGCAGAAGACAAACATTCATTAGAAGAGAAAAACAGCAGCAGCGTGTGAAATAAAGGCAGCAAAAAGCCACAGCTCCTAAAGCACTCAGCGTTTCCTGTGTGTGTTTACATTATCACTAATGGAATGTATTAGCAGTTGTTAGGATTAGGCTTTAAAAATGTTCCATGCATAAGAGAGTGGATCAAGAGGAATAAAGAGATGAGAGAAATCAACCAAGGGAAAAAGGGAGGAGGTGTGAAAAGCAATAAAAGACAGACAGAAGCAGACAAGTGCTTGTGGTCAGAAATAACTCAAAGGGCCAGATTTTTGGGCAAAAACCACACTATCCAAACTGAAATCCAAGCATGTCTTTGTGACATCTGGGTTCTCATTAAACACAACCAATTGCAATTTCTATCTAACCAGACTGGTTTAATTTGAACACAAGGACAAATAATAAACACACAAAAACAACAAGGATCACAAGACTGAAAACTCAAAACCTGTGGAAACATGAGCTGGTTCAATAGATGGAACCAAGGTTCCAGGAATCCTGGACATAACTGTCAGCGAGTGTCAAAGTCCTCAATTCTCCATCCTGTACTTTAAAACAAGTGTGTTATACATCTTTTTAAAGTGCTTTATATTTATACTTTGCTGAAGTTCAACAGTTAAGCTATTCCATAAGTTGAATCCACAAATTGAGATACACATGCTCTTCATAGTGGTCTGAACATGATGCTTCTTTCCCTCTTAAATTATAATCCCCTTCTCTGTCTGAGAACCTTTTTTGAATATTATCAGGAAATAAATAATTTCTTACCTTATACATAAATTGAGCTGTCTTAAATTCTACCAGATCTGTGAACTGCAATGCCTGTGTCTTATAAACAACATGTTAGTGTGTTCTCTAGATCCTACATTATTCACTATTCTTTAAAAGCATGTGGACTTTGTGGACTAGGCTTTCCCAATCACCAAAACCTATGGCTGTAGTGATGGTAGAGTGAAGGACAACAAAACAAACTTTGCCGCCCTTGGCTGCAGGTTAGGGTAAAGCCCAGTTCAGACCAAACATTCTCCATGAGACAAGCTGAAAACTTGCAACTACTTGCAAAGCTCTGGTCTGCTACATTCGGAAAAGGTTCGGAAAGTTAGAAAAGGCCGGTCCTCAAATACAGGTTAAATAAAAAATAATATGGATGAACATCTGGTGTCTGTCATGCAATGTGCTGGCAGTTAAACACAATGTTCACTTCTATTGCTTTAATTTAATACATTCAGCAATGTACAGTTGCTATTGTGAACAGTTTGTTGTTCTAGATCATCATCTGAAGTGTTATTGTCTGATCTCAGTCACTGCAGGTGTGTATCTGAATATTTTAGGCAAACTGTCATTTGTAGAAACTTAAAAGCACTATAGGAAGGCAACACTTACAAAATAAAAGCACTGTTAAGTAATGAATGGTTTCTATCCATTGAAACAGTAGAAAGCTTTGAATTTAAGGAAGTATTGAGTTTGTAGTAAAAGTGGAATGAAAATGGGAGTGGATCCAAATGAGGTTTCACGCTAAGTGAAACCATTTCTACTTGTTTAAAGAGTGAAAAGTAAAAATAAAGGCTTGACTCTAATACAACCCTCCTTTAAATAAAGGCCTGGTGCCTCCTGCAGCTGAGAGAAATAAAGACCCCGGACATTATTTGAGGAAATACGGTAGATATGCTTAAGTATGAATCAGTGTTCATACTTAAGCACACTACTACTACTTCATACTTAGTGTTCACAGGATGTTCACTCTACATTTCAAGTATATTTAATTCCAAATGATTTTAAAGAAGTTGCTTTTTGATTTCCTTGTTGTATTTAGTGTACCATTTTACTTAGTGAACACTGTGAAGCGTGTGCATGTGCTTCTATGTTCTGCATGTAGATGACTTCATACCTCAGAATGTGTGACGGGGACTGAGCTGATGCCAGCGTTGACGGCTGTCCAGGAGCGAGCAGTGAGCACACAAGCAAAGAGTGGATAGAGATCTCCTGCTCCGAGTCTGCGGCTGAAGCGCTCTACTCCGGACATGTCACCTTGGATCAGAGCCTGCCACAGTCGGCAGTAGTCCAACCTGAAGTCTGGCTGCAGGACCTGCATAAACAATATGTCTAAGTGAACTGTGTTTGTATTATTGTCTTTCTTCTATTTACAGCATATTTGTATATATATTTTCTGTTGTATTGTACTCATATATTTTGCTTGTGATTTAGTCTCTGTATAAGGAGCACCATATAGCCTCAAGCAGCAATTTGCGGGTTCAAATCTTTTTGCAGCTTCATGCAACATTAAAGTGCAACTTGCAGGTACATTTTTTTGCATGATGTGATAAATGTAAAAACATAATATATAAATCTCTGAACATATTTTCCTAAGTTACAAAGCATAAATACAAAAATTCTGAGGAAAAAGTCTGTTTTTTTCATCACATCCTAACTTTTATCTGATCTGATCAGTTCAGATCTATTTATTTCTTATTGTGAAGAATAAAACTGTTTTTTGAAGCGTTGGCATCCATATATGTTAAAAAATAAACTTACTAGACCATTTTCTCACACATTAGAGCACGTTTTAAGACTTGACAAAGCTGAACAAAGTCACTAAAGCTAGTTTAATTCTGTTTTTTAAAAAATTTAAATGCAGGTAACCTTTTACTTTACTAACACAAAAGAAAAACCTGACAAATTCCACTGAAATGCCAGATTTTAGTAATTACTTAAATGAGACAAAATAAATGTATTTAGGCAGAGTTAACGGGCTCTATTTTTTTTCTCTCATCAGTAAAAGAAACACAATGCACACTAGCCTCATATTAGATTTAACATTATTACAAAAAACAACAAATAAACAAAAACAAAAAACATGCATCTTGTTGAAGGTTTTTCGAAATGCTTGAAATGCAAATTTCTTTGGACACCCAAATAAAATCTTCTGCAACCCAGTCTTTAGGAATGGATGCTTTGAACAACAGCCACTGCATATTTTATAGTAGTTTAAATATGTCCACCATAATTAATCCAAAAATTGTATCACTAATCTCCAAATATAATGATAAAGAATAATAATGATGATGTGACTACTACTACTACCCAGAGAAGAACAGTCAAGTGTGGTGCCACCAAACTCCTTTTTGCTACATTAAATATCAAAGTCTGTTACCAAACTAATATACACTGAGTGTCCAATTTTCCTTCAGCACAGACAGGCTTGAACCTGCTAAGTGACGCCTTAGGCTATATTCACTGGCTATGAGTTATTTAATAGGTTATTATTAAAGTCAACAGTTGTGTCATGTCCTCTGAACTGAAGAACTATTATATAAAGAGGACATTATTGTACCAGATGTTGCAAAACAAAAAAAAATAATACATGACAATAAAAATAAGATGAACTGAAAGTAATATTTCACTCAAATTCAAAGTCATAGTGGTAACGATGTGTGGGCATGATGAGGAAGTTGCATATTCATCAATAAATTATCTTTATGAATTCCAAACAGATCAGACCAGTGTGTATGTGCATACATCATAAGAGTGCACATATGTGCCTGTATGATTAGGGCTGTGCTGCATCAAATGAGCTGTTTATCAAAAAGCTTTTAGCCCACTGGAGCTCTAATAAAAGTGTGTATCTATCTGTAGTAGTGTGTTTGGCATCCATGTTTTTTTATGTGCACCTTAACTGTGTGTTTACTGCTGCAACTACCCAAGGCCTCAGCTAGCCGCATGAAAAATGGATTGCAATATTAGAACAAATGGTATTTTCTTTAATGCCAGGCAGCCTGGAGATTTCCCACCTGATAAAGGCCGTGATCGAGTAGTATGATTTCTGTTTTCTTGCTTCGGGGACACTTTCGAACCAACACGTTGCCTGGGTGTGGGTCACAGTGAACAAAGCCTTGGACGAAGATCATTTCACTGTACATCTTTCCCAGGTTCTCTGAAATCTGTTGGGATCATAATTGGAAAGTTGACTATTACATTTAGCAACCTTTGACAATTGAATTGAATTACAAAAAAGCCACCTCAGACAGGGTCTAGAAAACATGGATTTTCACAGCTGTGGAATCTCACTAGTATGTGTAAAATGTTATAATAAACTAGAATATTTCAGCAGATATATTGTGCCTGCTGCTTGCTGCAGATTTGTCCCTATACCACAGCTGACCTTTCATAGTTTCATTCAGTTTACTGTAAACTGTTAAACAGCTCTGCTAGGCTATGAGCACCATACTAACCAGTAGGCCATGTCTGACAGAGACTGAAATTTGGCTCAGGGTAGCCCTCAGTCACAGTTGGTACCTCATATCACTAAAATCTTTTCCCTGTGAGGGGGAGGAGACTCGGCTGAACACGTTGATGGTGGAAATGTGGCAAATACAGCGATGTATAAAAGTATGTTTTTCTGGATTTGAACAGAAATGTCTGCTCTGATTTATTACTGGGTTTAATGGAGCTAGATGGAACTCCTGTCACTTTGAGGCTCATAGTTCAAATTCTGGAAGTCACTGGGTTTTGGGAGTCATATTGTCTGAAAGAGGACAAATGCATCTACATGTGTGATAAATATGATGTACTGGTTGTCAACGGTTTCAGAGTAACAGCAGTTTAAACCTCTCTCCACTCCAGTGATGACTACATCCACTAAGTCTGAACATCCTGTGAACAAACTGTGATTTTTGCAAGTACTGATATTGAGATACCAGTTGAGCTCAACAAAGCCTTAAGTCTTGTGGCTGTAACTGTTGTGCATTTTTGTTTGCATGGTTACTCGAATCATTTAGAAACCTCATAGCACACCATTCTCAAATTTTACACATGTTTTGATGTGTGATTTGTGTGTGTTTTCTCAAAATTGAGGGACGGGCTGAAATTCATGAAGAATAGAAGAAGAATAAACCCACCAAATATTAATATGTGTCTGCTCATCCTGGTAGCACATCATTATCATAAGATCACATTGTTTAATTGCTTTATCAGTGTTAATAATATTACACTCTGTCAGCTGTACTAGAACATTCAGTTGTGCACATGTGACTCGTGGATACTCAAAGTGTTGTTGCCAGTGAGCGCCAGCACCTCACAGCATGGAAAACACACACATACACACACTCATACACCCTCAAAAGGCAATTACTCTCTATAATTTGAGTCATGCTGTCCATTATCAAAAGACAGTTCAGAGTGGGTGGGGTATGACCTCCAAGTCTATCTATTTATTCCTCAAAAATCAATGGATATAAAATCAGAGAAAACCACATACCAAATTTTTAATTCTGCAAAACTTCATCTTTCTACCTCGCTCTGGGTCACTTACTTTTCCTCAAGTCTGGGGGAATAAATTAAGATGACAATATAAGGATAATATAATAATAAGTGTTTTGATAAATGGAACATAGCCTCAGTGGACATGCATCACCCTTTCCAATAGGGTTGTGCATCTGTGTTGTAAATTGTGTCTTTTGGGCAGTGCACAGTGAACTGTTAGGCTCAAACAAAAAGAAAACATCCATCACAATACAAAGACTGCCTTCCTGCTTTAAGTTCTATAACTGCCACATACTGAAGCCAACAGCAGCCTGGAAGTGAAGCCAATGTGGAAATATGTTAAAGTGTGGTACCACTGATGACCACGAGATGCTGGCTCCCATAGACTTACACTAAACTTAGTAATTTATTAAGTAAGTATATCTTCGATAATGTTTTTTTTCAGGAGTCATTCTGGTCTCATTTGCTTTATTTGAACCCTCTATGGTAAATTATTGCGCCATTAATAAGATATTAGTGCTTTGAGTTGAAAAGAGTTCAACTTTTGGAGCAGCGTCACAACCAATCACACTCAAGAAGGGAGTGGGTCAATAATGGGGGAGGAAAAGCTCACTGGCAACGCAGTTATGGATGATCGAACATTGAAGGATTACCATGTTCTTATGAAAGAACTGTGGAACTTTGAAAAAACGTTGGAACTTAGCATCTATACAAGTCGCTCTAGTTCTTGGAGCAAAACTTGTCTCCTGTTCATTCACTTGACTAACTTCATGTTACAGGACCTGTACACTAACACAATACACTTGCCACTTTCTGGACTCTTTGTTATTAGCAGAAGTGAGTATCACAATTACAATTTAACTTAACAATGCTAGGCTACACAAGACTGGAGAGATGTTGCCATATTTTTCGGGAAGTCATGCAAGTGTCTTTTGTCACAGTCATATTTCGAACTGTCCCCTTGGCACTTTAACTTACTTAAATTAAAAAAGTACTTTCCAAAATAAGGCTGTTCTCTGTTCACAGTACATCTCCAAAAACATCAGAACAAATGTTCAAATATTGATCATCTCCATCTATCTCCATCTTGCCTGAAAAAATATTAACATTACAATCAGCCAACAACATAGTATTTCAAAAATGTTAACTTACAATTAACCAATAATGAATTATGGAGTAATATGGAAGTGACTGTGTTTGTAACCTAGGAAAAAGGTTATCATGATAAAACATTTTCATATAGGTCAATATCAATAATTATCACAATGAATGTCAAGTCATTTCTTAAAGTCCTTAAAGTCTGACCATGAACCTCTCTCTAAGTCAAGCAAACAGTCTGCTAATAGAAGAGAATCATCTGTGTGTTTATTGCTCATGAAATCCTTGATTTGAAAAAAGCAACAAATGCGCAAAGAAACAAGGCGGTCAGAAAGTGTCTCATCAAAGCTGTGGCATGGTCTGCCTTTAGACAAATTATCTTTGAATCTCAAAACAATTCACACACACACAAACGCGCACACACCTATTTAGCAAGAAGCGAGCCAGTGAGCCAACAAATGATATGTTAGAACAAAGGGCACACACTAATGGCCATTAATTTGAGCTTCTTGGATTGTTACTGGAGAGAAAGTAAAATAGTCACACAGGTGATCCTCACTGCACTGTGGATTTCAAACAGATGGAGAAGAGAGACAACTTGCTACTAGCTCTCCTATTTGGACTCAATACCTGTTTTGTCTGCAAAATGTCTGGAAAAACAAAACAAAACACTGTGTAGCTGTTGAGTTCTTTTCTTTTCTTTTTCAATCTGGTTAAAACTTTGGTGCTGACCAAACTGAAAGATAAGATGGGTTTCATAGTGCTGATGTGTATTAAAATAATGACAATGCAGAGGAGCAACAGGCATGGCTGTGAGTGTGACATGACTGCTCACTCTGCTGTGAAGGAGTTGTTTTCAAATAACAAGTGACTCTGGTTTTTATGACAGTGATCTGATAACACAAACCTTTACAGAAAGCCTAATTTTATTTGCTTTTTCAATTTGTACATAAAAACCCATGGCAGAATGTGTTAAAATTTTGCACTAACTTTCACTTAGACTCAAGGATGAACTGAAAAGTTTTGGTGGAAAGTTCAAAGGTCAAGTTCAAGGTTGCTGTGATCTCACAAAACACAAGTAGTGCCACAAAATGGTTGACTCTGAAAGGTCAAAGGTCAAGGTCACAGTAGATTCCAAATACATGCAGGTGTTCAGAGTTGGGAGTTCGAGTTAATTTTACTGGATATTAATTAGGTTTGTTCTCCTTCCATACTTTGTGGTTCTTCACAGCACATCCTCAGAGAGAAGTACTGCTACATACAACACACTTTTTAATCTGTGGTCCTTCCTCTCCTTCACACACAAACTGCGATTTAAAATGAACTGTGTGTGCTGTGAAGAAAGCAGGTTTATAAAACAGAGAGAGGGGTGAAAAGGGAGAGATTAGATATGAGGATGTTAGCTGGCAGGAAAAAAATGGTCTGTGTGCGTGTGATAGAGCCTGGATTATCAGTCAATAACCCATTAGCCTCTGTTGCCTACACACACACAGGCATCTATTTAAGGGTCACCGCAATGACTTATCCCAACCTAACTTAACCTAAAGAACAACATTCCTAAACCCTAAGCCTAACCTTAACCTAAACCCAGCCTAAATATATTATATATGTATATATATATATACATATGTATATATATATATAGACATATCAAGACAAAAACACACCTGTAGTCGCTGATTTTCTGATTTAGTGCTTGTTTTCTTCATTTTCTTCATTTTGATTTGCAATCCGACGTGGGCTTCATTGACAATTGGAAATATTTTTGGGGAAAGCCTGGTCTTATTAGGAGAGATGGCATCCATCCCACCTTTGATGGTTGCAGCAGGATGAATTTGTTAGTTTAAATTAATCAACTCCTCCCAGTCACTTGAACTGTCACATTCCTCGAAG
>JAPQRN010000230.1:0-19261 GCA_037367275.1 Coranthus polyacanthus | reverse complement strand
GAAGCCTGGGCTTCCCTGCTTAGACTGCTGCCTCCGCGACCCGGCCCCGGATAAGCGGCAGATGATGGATGGATGGACAAGTCAAACCATTAGCAGCATATTACCCCAGTGTTTTAGTTCTATAAATTTTAAGTGGACATATAAATAATTGTGACATTCAGTTGCACTGGTGTTAGATATTTAATATATAGTTTCTCGGGGTGGTGTTAGTGGTTTAATCCCTTTTTATGGATCAGAAATCAGTTCAAATTGTCGGTGTGCATAGATTTCCCAATTTTCTCAAACAGGGAAATAGCCCTAAATTAATGAAACCAACTGTGACCCATGATTTTGTCAGCAAGATTGTCCTCTTTTACAAGGAATTAAGATATCCTAGTGAGGGGCATGGTTAGAGTGTTGTTAATTGTGCAGTTCTATTGGTCCATCTTAGGCCTCAAACCTTGGTGACCTGGGAATCTCAGCTAAATTTTTCATCTCATGTGCACTGCTTTCATCAAGGTTCAAGGTATTATTATCCCTGGGGGGGCAATTGGAATTACAGCCTGCAGTAAATAAATAGACATTAACCAAACAACAAATCAAGTATAATTTACAAGGCTGATAGCAGCAGGGATAAATTACTTTTTGAACCTTATCGTGGCAGATTGTATTTGCGTCCTAATGGTAGTCACATAAATTCACACCACAAGGGATGACTCGGATCAGCCAGGATACACCGGGTCTTCTTCAAAGATCTGACCTAATGCAGGTCATGGAGGGTCAGATAAACAAACCAATAAATCATCAGCTTATAAACTGACAAGACTTTCAACATCACCAAATTTCACACCGTGGATACCTGGGTGACTCCTAATCCCTACTGCCAGATGTTCTAAAGCAATATCAAAAAGAAGGGGAGAGACGGGGTAGCCCTGGCTTACACCCTGCTGTAATTCAAAAGGTCGAGATTTATCCGCATTAGTAACAATAGACAATACTAGATGAGAGTAAATTATCTTAACCCATTCTATAAAGTTTCTCCCAAACCCAAATTGTTTCAGAGTGTAGAACATGTCATACCATTCAATCTGATCAAATGCCTTCTGGGTGTCAAGAGATAAAACAGTAGCTTGTATGTCCTTATCATGAGTCAATTATAATGTGTTCAAAAGCAGACAAACATTACTAAATGAAAACCTACCTGGAATGAATCCCGTCTGGTTGGGATGTATCATTTTTTAAATATGATGACCCAATTATGTGGCCAGAACCTTCGTTATTACCTTCACAATTCACAATTAAGAAGAACAATGGGTCAGTAGTTTGCAGGGTCAGTCTTCTCCCTTCCCTTCTTCAACAATAAGCAAATATTTGCTTCATGAAGTGAACTGGGAAGTCTCTTATTTTTCATTGATTCATTCACCATCCTTAACATAAGAGAGACTATTTTTTCATGAAATGCTTTATAAAATTCACAGCCAAAGTCATCTGGGCCTGCTGCTTTTACAGAGGGAAAAGCTCAAATAGCATGCAAGGTCAGCCTTAGGACTGGAGTATCAAGGTCATTTCTTGAATTACTATCTAGTAGAAATTTCTAGTTTTGCAAAAAAAAAAAAAATCACCAAAATCAGCTTCCATAACTTGTATTTTACTTGAGCTCTTTGGGTTTATGGAGATTGACTCGCTTTTGGAAGCAGCCTCAAGTGGACATTCAAAGAATTGCAGGTTTTGGCTGTTCAGCCTAGGCTTGGGAATTTCACCGTCACTGAGGCCTTTCAAGTGCTTTAAAAAACTATCCTGAAGAAAACTCACTCTTGCCACTTTTCTACCCTCCCCCTTTTCTTCTCCTTGTCTGGCTGGGCTTCTTTTGCTCTTTGTGTAGGGCTTATTTCATGGGTGTCACAACAGCTGTCGATACCAAGTCTTTTGGGTTTTATTGGGTGCTATATGGGTACCAACCCCAATATACTTTGGATGTTGTCGTGGTTCCACAGAGTGGTGTTACTTCCAAACACTTCCTGTAAGCAGAGACAGAAGTTTCACTCCACATTTGGGCTTGTTTGGTAGATGAGCAGTGATGTGCCTCAGGTGGACAGTGCAACAAGGGCTTAGAGGTGACGTTCACACCCCAAACAGGCAACATTACTGTGCACGTGTGAAAGCTGTTGTGTACAGTATGTAAATATACAGTGTATCTGAATGTGTATCTCATCTGTATATGTGTATTTGAGGGTGTCAGACAGACAGACAGACAGACTTGGGTTAATTTGGTAATCACATTCTCTAAAATGAGATTAGACTGGAGGCAGTGGTGTCTGTTATACAGCCAATTGGATTAAAGCTCTTACTCGCTATGTACATCTGTTTCAATCTCCTGGCCAGAAATCCCTCATATCTATGAGTATATATATATATATATATATATATATATATACGTATGTATATATATGTTTCCTGGTTATTATCTTCATCTTTTGTGTTCATATTAACTAATCACAATCTATGTACATATTATTAAAAAAAAAAGTCACATGACCCAGAGTTAGCTCATTTAATGGTCACTGTTTTGAAAGTGTGTCTTCTGTGGCATTCAATTCAGTTAAGAACACTTTATATAGTGAAGGACCTGTTCCCTTTTACCATTGACTGTATACAACAAGAGGACTGATTGTTTTTTGAGCTGTCGTTTTGAAGCAAGGAGTTTGCGTTTTGGCTGTCTCCATGTTGGCTTTTTGGAGCCAGAGGAGACCGTATTTGGACAAAGGGGCGGAGCTGCAGGAGCCGGAGGGGTCATCTAGTGTCTGTCAGCAGTAATACACTTTAAGACTCTTCTGCATTGGCTTCACTTTGGAGCTGAGGTCCTTGTCCGTTGCCTTTTACTTATGATGCCTTTGATTGTTTAGGAAATAAACAAATAAATGTGGAAAATGACACTGCTCTAACCAAAGCACCACATCCTTCAGTAAAATAAACAACGACCGGAAAATTATTGCTGTTTTTTTTTAGCATACATATTGCTATTTGACTAATGTAATTAAAGTGATCTCTATTTATATCTAGTCAGGTGAATAAGTTGATGTATGGAATTAAATAGATTGAGCTCTCACCTGGTGGAAGCCCAGGTAGTCCTGGACAGTGTGAGAGCAGAAGAAGATGACTCCCTCAGCTGTCACCACCAACACGAAGCCATTCAGAGCCTGCACACAGAAAACACTGTTACTTTTATGTTAACTGTTTTTGCTGTGAGTCTTTAGAAGCTGAACTGGGAGGCAATATATACAACGCATCTTATATACTCAACAGGAAATGTTTTGTTCTTTAAGACTTAATGTTTGGAAAGTCGACATCTGAAAACAGAAAAACTAGTGGAAAAAAGTGGAAAGGGTTGATCCTTTGGAAAACATAAATCTGTATTAAGGTCTGGAGGATCATCTTCGTGCCGGTCCATGGATATTTTCTCATGACAAATGGTAAAAGGCTAGATCTGGCTTAACTTAAAATTTCTTCATGTATGGCGTCATCTTGTTCATCTTACAGAAATGTCATTTTTTGAACAGGGTTTCCTTTAGGGTTCCTTTTTGCATCACTGATCCACTACTGCAAGTTTATTGGTGCCACTGCTTCAGAATTTTCTGAAATACTGCAGTGGGTATTTAATTTGAAACAACAAATACAAGAAGTGGAAATATGTGTCAACATCCAGCCCAGGAGAGAGAAGAGAACGAGAGAGCATGGTATATTTAAATAACGTTACTGAGTCTGTTAACTAGCAATAAAATGATATCAGGGTCAGGAAAACAGCGCTATCATCACTGCTTTAGTCACACATTACAGTAAAGAGTGAACCAAAAGAGGAGATAACAGACATAATGAAAAATGAGAAAACAGGCCTGAGACTTGATGTGGGTGGGGTAAGGAGGATGAGCAGGAGAAGGAGGATGAGAGGCTTGAGCGAAGCAGATGTCAGTTTAAAAAGAAGTCATGGAGAGGAGGAGTAGGAGGAGGAGGAGGCCTCACTAATGGATGACTAACACCTCCATCAGCGCTGTTCCTCTGTCTCTGCCTCTGCTTGGTCCTCCTGCCTCTGGGCTCACTGAGGAGGTGATGACACTGTGTTCAGATGCCATGAAGAGCATCCTGCCAGCGTCTCCTGCCTCCACTGTATCGATGATGATGATCACTGGTGACTCACATCTCTAAGATTCATATGCTGCTGTTGGTTAAGAACTTCACATCTTCTTCTAAACCCCCTTTCAAACTCCATTTCATGATGTCAACTAGAATCACCGCCCTGGTGATATGTCTCCATGCACCAGTCAAGTTGTGATGTTGAGACTTTGAAGGAATTTAATCAAAGCTATTAGGTGTATTTTTTGGTGAAATGGAAGTTGTCACTATATTGACAGTGAGAAACATGCTGGCTTTAGTTTTACACAACACTATAATGTCATAATGGAGTATATGTTGGACCTTATGGATATAAAATGTCATCACTTCATCATTTATCCCATTTGGGTGAAAATTTGTAATAACTAATAGAAATAATAGAAATAATAATAATAATAATAGGTAAGATTTATATAGTTATTTTCTAGATACTCAAAGATAATTTACATAACAAATAAAAACAAACATAAGAAAAAACAAACAAGAAACTAGTATATGAATTCTTTTTGGCCAAAAATGCAGTACACGTGTTTGTGTTTATTTTTTGTTTTAAGGACTCATGAAATAGTCTTAAAATGCCAAATAATCAGCCAACTGATTAATCGGTCTATATATAGTGAGTGAGTATAGTGAGTTAACAACAAACCCCTCTATAATGCAATAAATATGCCCTGCATACAGGGCTGGGTGATGTGGCCAAAAGATCATGTGACACAATCATGTTTTGAGGTAGAATCACGATCCACTTTCTGAATCACAATTTTTTCCTCTAGTTTTACTCTGATTTCTGGAGGCTTGTGTGATGGATGTTTGTTGTTGTTGTTTCTATTTGACAAAAAACTCTAGAAAAAGCCTGAAACAAATCCATATAGTAATAGTAACATCAGTAATAGTCCATATTTTCCTAACTGTACATACATCTGTGACAGCTGTAGTGTTCCATTAATTACATACACTGTGGCCTAATTTGGCCCAAAATAGTTTTATAATGAATCAAAAATGTTTCTACACTCCAGCACTGTGTTTTGCATCTGTGTAAATCAGACTTAGTGTACATCAAAGTTCAGATGTCAGACCAGCTGCTCACACAGTTACTGTCATTCTTCACTGTGTGAAGACGTTATTTCATCAGTCATTATTTCATCAGCAGCAAAGCAACATGTTACATAAACACTGATGATTAGAGTGGACAAACAAAACACTTTACAGACGCTAAAGAATCACTGCAAACTGACTTAAATAAACTCATTATCATTGCAATATTAATGCTATAAACAACCCATAATGAAACACTCTGTACACTGTAAAATCAGTGTTTCCCACAGAATAAAATTTCACCTGTGGTGGTGATATGTTGGTGGCCAAGGGAGTCTTCTTCTTCTGCCAGAACCGGTTAAGGCACAGTAATCAGGATGCTCTCCCTCATTCTGGGCCAGGAAAAAGCTTGTAAACAAGTTAAAATTACTCTCTAAATATAATTTGGTGGCCGGTAGTATACCCACTCAATTACAGTCTACGTGGGAAACACTGTAATTACACTGGTAAATGGGCTGTTTAAAATTAATGTAAGCTGAGTAGTGCTGTTATTTTCAGTATTTAATTACATCTGTATGATCCCTCTGAAGACCATCCACCATCTAAGCATCCCAGCAAAAATGTGATGCTTCAACAATGTGTTATTCTTCAGTACAGTTAGTTCTACTGTGCACAATCCCACCCAGCGCTGTCCACACACATGAACACACACAATGTGCAGCAGCATACAGGCACTGTGTATAAATATTTACTACAGATTCTTGTGCCTCCACAAAACATCCCTCCCTCTCTCTCTCTCTCATGTTTGGTCAACCTCTTTCTCTCCTGAGACAGCTGAGAGAGAGAGACAGAGAAAGAGAAGCAAACAGAAATGTTTGTTGTCTCTGTCAGTGTGTTCCCTAGAACATGACAATGTAGTAACACTAAACACTGCCAGGAAACAGAGGAAAACTCTCTGTCTCTGTTTCTGTTCTCCGTATTTACCAGAACAGAAGAATTTTCAAAAACAGTATGACAGTATGAATCACCTGCAGCTGTGGATCCTGTCCCTGCTTTAGTTGACGTGTTTGTGTTTGACCCCAGCGGACCTTGTAATCAAATGCTTCAAAATAAATGTTACTTGACTCTCCTGCTTCTTATCGCATCACAGACACAAAAACACAGACCTCAATCATTGTCTACTGTCTGTCATGAGGTTCAACGTTTGGTGATTTACTCTCATAAATCCAAGAATACTTAAAATGCTTTTAGTTTATTCCATCACACACACACACATACACACACATCCTTCATCCACCCCCTTCAGTTCAATAATACATGTGTTCACCGGCTCTGTATAATTCATGGGCCGGTGTCTGTAATGGAACAGAGCAGCTGAAGGCAGAAAGCTGCTGCCCCCCATACTGACACATCCTGGATTCACTGCTGCTCCGGCCCATTTAAAGGTCCACAATCAATGCATCCATCAATAAGTCAGTCGGGGTTTGTGAACTTTAATAAGAACTGTTCATAAAAGAGGAGAACGATTGAAGATTGGGATGGCCTGGTAGTTAAATACTTAAGTTATCAACCATGCAACCTCTACAATTTCTGATGAACTTGATGTTTCTTGTCTATTTGAGCAACTCGCCATTGTTTGAGGTAACATAAATAAATACATTAGGTATCGCTCTAGTCCACAACCAAACAGAGAAGGGGAGGTTGATGTTTGAAGTCAATGAAAACAGGGCTTTTCACTTCATGTGTGCTCCTGTCCTGCTGTGTAGAGCAGCCTCTCCTCCATCAGACCGATAACACAGACCAGAGTCTGTGCGGACTCCATACATGATACACAGAAAGAGGAACAAACTGACATAGAGGCGGGGTCATCTATGACCAAATGATAGCTGTATGATTGTGCTTAGTCACAAAGGACAAAAGCTTCTATCACAATAACAGTACAGGGAATGACTTTTCTGCAAGTCATTCCCTCAAAAAAAAAGTAAAAATAATAGCAAAATAATAGCTTGAAGATAAATATTGCTCCCACCTACATATATTATGGTTAGTTTTAATGTTTAGTGATGCAGAATTGTATTTATCACTTTGATGTTCAATAGTCATCCAGTATCTAATAAAGTCAAAGATAGCTCCTTACTGATGGTGTCAGTTTGTTTTCTGGGGAGGGAGGGGTGAGCAATATCAGCTTTTTCCTGCAAACTATTATTATTATATCAGCCTTTAAAAATCCACTATCAGTGGACCACTAATGCCTCCTGATGATTGAGGTCTAAATGAATGTTTAAACATGTGACAACAGTGTGAATGGCTTTAGGCAGCTCACACACCTGCAGCAGCAGTTCCCCCTCAGGTATGTGTCCGTCCACTGATCCTGACCTCTTGTTGGTTTCACTGTGATCATAATTTTTGGTTGTGCCATTGTACAGCTGGTTCTTCAGCGCCACTGCAGAAAACAAAGACAGGAGAAGTTAGTGATGGACATCTGACAAAAATATGTTATCTTCATAAATGTAATAACTGGCTTTTGGACTGATAACACACAGACTACACAACAAACACCTCTTTAAACTTACCATGCGTAAATTAAAATGAATAGACACCGAAATAACTGAAAATGCAATTTTCTAATCTCTCTGAACCCTGTGATAACAACGAGGTGGTGTAAAGAGCAGACATATGGGTAGTTTAAGGGTTCAAAAACAATACTGCCCTACCTCTAGTTCATCCTGAAGTCTCAAGAAATGTGTTGTTTTTTCTAGACAAACACTTTGTGTTGCGAGTTTTGATTCTCGCAACACATTCCAAAAACACTTGGGATAGTAAAGCATCACAGAAGTGACAATGACCTTTGCCCTTTGCACTGACAAAACCCCGGACCATGACAGACCCTGGCTTCTGGACTTGTTGCTGGTAACAGTCTGGATGGTCCTTTTTTTTATCTAGAGAACACAGCATCCATTTCTTCCAAAAAGACCTGGATACTGATTGGTCTGAACACAATCCACATGGTCCATCCCAGATGCCTCAGAGTCCAGAGAACTCCATGATGCTTTTGGATACAACTAACAAAAGTTTCCTTTAAAGTTGGAGCTTAGGCTTGCTCCCTTGTCCTTTACACACTGAAATACATCCAGATTTCTTTACTCTTTTCATTCTGTTCTGCACTGTGGAGGCTGAAAGATTCAAATCCCTTCCTATCTTTCTTTGAGGAACATTGTTTTTAAACATTTCAATAATTTTCTCACACATATGGAAAGAAAAGACTGAATCAGTCTTACAGTCTTTTCTATTGCACTTCATATACAAACAATCACATTTATTGAGTGTTGAGGCTAAACATTTCTGGTACAATCAGGCAGAGAAAACATCCCAAAGGGGCTTCTCTGTGACCTTTGACCTCTTAGACAAAAACACTGAGGCCAGTACAGCATCGACCCTGGGGCTGAAATGTGTCTGAGCAGGTCGAGTCTGAAGAAAACAAAGAGCTTTTCTGAAGCAGCAGCGAAGACGTTAATGGAAGATGAAGGCTCCGAGCTGAACACAATACAGAGGCCGAATGTTTGACCGGTTAGACTTTCTGCTCTTCTGATCACGACCCACATTCCCCACAGGGATCAATAAAGGTTCATTGTATATCTCCATTATCAAGAATCAAGTCGTTTCCAACAAACGTGATCGCACAGGACAGAAATGGAACACAAACACTGATATGGATCCAGCACCAAGTCAAGATTTTATATGTCAACATCAAAAATGTCATTAAAATGCAATTAGTGCAAAATCAGCATTTTTTATATAGTAAGAGTTAACTGGTTTCAAGTCACCTTTTTTAAGTTGGGTTACAAGGAAGTTCACACGTCTCCCCAGATTTGGACATTTAAAAACCTCTCAATTTCTAACAACGATTTTTCTTTGCAATTGTCAAAGTAGTCATAGTGACTTAGTGTCTAATTTCTAGTTTGACCTGGGGCTGGACAATATGACAATGTGACCAAAAATGTTTTTATGATACACATTTTTCTATCACTGCATGAATTATTTAAAAAAAGAGAGAGATCTGAAATTTTTAAAAACTATTATATAATAATAATAATAATAATTTCTGCAGCAACAGTGAGTTACTCTCAGTTATAATTTCAAGTAGAGCTGGGCAATAGAATGATAATGATAATTGTCATCATATAATTTTATATCGTATCATGACATTTTTATATTATATTGTGATAATTCTGGGGATTAGCAGCTATGAGTATCACAATTATAATTTCATATCTTGATATATTATTGTTATCACGATACAGTATTTTTTGTCTTCAGGGTTTATTTTGTACAAAAAAAACACACGAAAGCTTTTGTGTGCAGCTTTTGGAGCTCTGTGTGGCTCACCAGGCCAAGAAGAAGAGCAGGAAAAGCATGTCAACTATCAATAATTAAGAGCCGCCATGGGTGGAGGGGGTATTTTATGTCCTGACGTCATGAACAGGAGCCGACGGCGAGAAAAAAACACCCAGAGGCAACCGAGAGGAGGAGGAGGAGCATCTGCTCTCACAACGCAGGGTGATGAGGACACCAACAGCCGATAAAAACATCACAACAGACATCCTTCAGGCCTCTGGCTTACTTTACTGAAGTAAAAGACTTCCATACATCAGTCTGAGTCAAATTCACAGCCTCATACAGTGTGTGTGAGGGGGTGCACACTTACAAGATCATTCTTTATATACTTTCTTTCATACTCTTACACTTTATTGATTGATTAATTTATTCACTGCTGTCAATTACTTTCTTTTATTTTTGATCCTGTTCACAGCCCGTCCTCACTCACACGGTCTTTCCTTACTTTTCCTACTCATGAAACACATCATCTGATTATGGAAAATCTTTAACAACTTCATTCTTTTATTCAACATATATTGACATTGTATTTGTCTTTTATGCTTATGATTACCTAATCAGAAAAAAGTAATTCTTAATTTGAAGCCACTGAATTCTAACCAGGAGCCTGAAATCCAGCCTGAATGTGAGAAATGGATCTATATTTACAAATTAAATGAAATTGATCAGACAAAACATGAAATATGTTGTGTTCATTACAGGTTAACTGATAGTGGATTTTTAAAGGCCGATATAATAATAGTTTGGACAGGATATAGCTGATAGCAATTAATTGTCCAATATCAATGACGTTACCTAGACTTTGTGTATGTCAGCTTAGTAAAAATATCTGCAACAAGAGGGCAATTTATTCAGGGTGTGATAGCAATTTACTATGTTTATCCAGTTATCTTATGAACTGCAAGACTGGAGCACATCTGCCCATATTACACTTATGGAAACCATCATTGCCTTTATCATATCGACACCACACATAAAGTCAAAGGAAACTTACACAGCCTTTGAAAATAAACACCATCTTGCAAATAGATAAGAGTAAGTGGAACAATATTGAAAATACTGTCCTTTACCTTGTCTGAATGAAAATAAAATTAAGAGAAATATAATATTTATACCAGATTTGAGGTGTTTAACTTAATATTATGGATACTGCCTACAATCATCTGAGCCCTGATTTTTTTCTTTCTAAATTAACAGTACTGTTTTGTGGGTTAAACGCCCAATAAACTAGAAAATCACTCAGAGAGCACAGACCTCCGCCAAGCAGCTAATTTCCCCACATATTGTGACTTACACCCAAAACTAATACTCCAACATTCATGTTATCTACTTTATTGGATTCATTGATCATGAACCATTCCTTTTGCCTTTGGAATAATCTTGGTATCATGTTTAGTTTAATAGTTATTAACAAAATTCACTATTTTGCTAATGGTGGTTTACTTCTGGATATAGCTCCATAACTATTGAAGATACAAATTCGTTCACACTCTGTTGATTCAACAGACTCTCAGCTACACTTTGGTACTAGTTTCATGTCTTTATCTTTATTCATTGCCTTACAGTGCCTGAAAATTCGTAAGCACCATAATTTTTCCTGTTCTGGATCATAGCATCCAGAATTTTGCCAGGATCCAGATCAAACTTTGATATATTAGACAACCTATAGCGAATGTATCCTGTATTTTTTTGCCAAGCAATATGACCATTTATTGTGGTGTAATATACACATATGCTGAAAATGGCCCTATCGTACAATGATAAAGAATGCTTCAAACAATTCCTGGATGCAGTTGGTAATGCAGAACACCAAAATTTAATCATCTCTTCTTTGTCCCATTGTCAACATTTCCTGAAAATTTCATTAAAATCCGCTCATAACTTTTTAAGTTATCTTGCTAACAAACAAACAAACAGACAAACAAACGCCTGCAAAAACATAACCTGCTTGGCGGAGGTAAAAATATAGCTACTGTATATTAATACAAAACACACATTGTTTTTATTATTATTATTATTATTATAAACTGTTTCTACTGTAGTCCTGCGATGAACTGGCGATGTGTCCAGGGTGTACCCCGCCTTCAGCCAATGTCGGCAGGGATCGGCTCCAGCCCCACCGCGACCCTCCAGAGGATTAAGCGGTTACAGATAATGACTGACTGACTGACTGTTTCTACTGTGTTTTTTTCTTTCAAAACTGATAAGATTCACTGACTATAAACATGGATGTTATTTGTCGTTTAGAATGTCACCACTACATCCAACCACAGACTCAAACAGTCAAGTGTCTGCAGGGAGTTTCTGTTGAACTCTAGTTGGTCTGGAGTGAATGCAACACAAACAATGACCCATCCTACACAGCATTTAACCCCCCAACACTGTCAGTGTTTGCAACCGAAATGAATGTTTCAAAGGTTCATGTGCCGAATGACAACAACTGAACGCTGTCTGCAAACCACAAAACATGTGTTGGTGTCAGGCTTGAAGAGGTTTGCTTTTAAGTATTTATGAAGGACCTGGTAGGCCTTATTATTTGAATTTTCCTCACATAGCTAAATATCTATATTATATTTTTACTACATGCATATACTGTACTGTACATACATTGATGTAAAGAAACAGACTGATCAGAAGTCACCTTTACAACATCAGGTTAATGGCATAATATGAGGCAGTGGTGATGTTTTCCAGACACACACACACACTAAAGTGAAGGATAAAAACAATGAGAAATCAGCAATGGCCGAAATTACTGACAATACAAAGTATTGCAATACATTACATTTTATAATACTGTAGAATTGTATTATGTAAGAACTAATCTGCTTTGAGCACTTGGCAGATGGCTTCATGTGGAGACAGATGTGGATTAACGCACACATACTGGATAGTGTACACGCACGCACGCACGCACGCACGCACACACGCACACACGCACACACGCACACACTAAAATGACACCAGTCTTGCAATAATGGTACTACACTTACGGGGAAATTTGCCACATCACACCAGTAACACCGTTCAACAAAAAAATCCCAATTTTGATAACTTTACATCACTTAAGGTCTTTGGATGACATTGACCAAATTTGAAGTTAATAATTTGAGTTAAATCTCAAATGCGGGGACTTCCAGGAGCCCTATTCAACCACATTGGCACACCAATGTCCAAGTCCCCTAAAATATAGAATTTTTCCCCGCTTCTGATGCGTTGCAAAGTTTTATGAGTTTTCAAAAATGTGATTCATTTGGGATGTGTCTACTGTGTCATGCACTAGAGCAGGATGGATAGTTAATTCTCTCTGACCTGTACAGAAACAGGTCACACAGAAAACAAACACTTGATTTTCATTGAAAAAATGTACCCCTTTCTTCTGCATTTGCTGCTTTATGAGGCAGAAGAAAAGTCTGATGTAGACAGAACCAATCTGAAAGCTAAAGAAGTGACATTTTTACACAACCTGCAACAAGTGAGTTAATAATCCCTGACTGTCCTGAAAGCTCAAAAAACAGCAATGATTCGTTGTTCAGATAATATGGAAAAGCTACAGAACACAGAATATATTACATGTAAACTCAAAGTGAGCACACAGACTTTACTCACACTGGAATGATTAAACCAGGTGATTTTTTTCCACTCATTACCACAGAACCCCAACAAACCTCTAATATTTAAACAAACACAGTTCAAATAAAGGCCAATGCGGCCATTACTGTGTGACTAACATGAACCTGCAGAGATGAGTGGGAGTCACTCCAAGTCACCAAAGATCTTAAACCTAGTGACCTTTAACCTCTGGAACCAGTCAGCTCCTGTCCAACAGCTGAGCCCTTCAACCTCCTACAGGAGTCAAAAGTTGAAAAGTGGGCATCTTTCTCCCCCCTTGCCTCTTCAAAAGGTCCGTAAACCTGCAGTGAGTGGATTATCCCGCCGTGTTTTTATTCTCAGAGGCTTTCATCTCGTCCTCCACCTCCTCTCTGCTCATTGTAACGCAATCGTCTCATCAGACCTACATTACTGTGGTGCTGAGACTTTGGGACAAGGGTCGTTTCATGGCCACAGGCGGGAGGAACTGACCTACAATGCAGTGAGGTAGCATTAAGGCATTAGGATGAGAGGGGGTCGAACAGGGTTCATGCACTTAGCTGTGTGTTATTGAAGAGGATAGAAATGGGCCTGGACTATTTTTTTTTAGGGTTCAGTTTGTCACACATAGCTCTGATGTGTCTTTAAATCAAGTGGTGAAGGAGAGTTATCTGTAAAGGTCTTTACACACTGGGGGTGTGTCATTATATTTTTTTTCAAACCGTTGTTTATATTATGAATACTTTCACACAGAACACGAATATTACATGGTGAATAAGTAGTTTTATTTTTTTGTAACAAGGTTGATTGTGCACACCATGAATAAAGACATCTACCAATCATTTGTGTGAAAAGGACTTTTATTTTGAAAAACCAATACTATGGCCAGCTCCTTTATTTACTTCAGCTGCAGGATGTGCCAGTCCTGTATTTGAAGGAGGCTTGTATTAGAGGGAGGCTTTAAGTCCTAATTTCCACTATTTAATAAGTAGAAATTGTCCTATTTAGTTTGAAACCTCATTTTGATCCAGTTCCAGTGAGTGGTAGCAAGTAGGAGATTACCATAACCATCTCACAATCATGATACTGTGTATGGCTGTGAGTATCAGAGATCATCATCCTGGTATTTAGTATATGTAGTAAAGTAATCCAAAAACAAATGAAATGGAAGTAATTTGGAATGATTTGTGTGTTCAACACACACCCAGGACATCACATCACCCAGCCCTACTTATGACTGAAAGTCAAAACCATTTTCAATGGAGGTATGTGTAAAAAGATGCCTGGTTAAAAATAAATAAAACAAATAAGAAACTGGTAGATCTATTTGGAGATGAATTTAAAAAACTGCACTTCCTTTTGAACAACTTACAGCTTACACACAGTAAGACTCCATCTTTTTGTATTTTTTTATTATAGGAAATGCACACCGTGTGATAAACTTCACGGTTGACCATGAAACAGTATACAGCTTTTGGGGTGTTTTCTCTTTATTATGTGCCCTAGCTTTTCCAAATTTTTTGGGATATGGTAATAATAATGGCTCAAATTGATGTGAAATTATGTATTTTTTACTGAAAAATGTCAAATTGTCTTGCAGGAAGACCCCCAAACCCCTTGTGTCTATGTGTTATGGAATATACTTATGTGAATGTGAATAGAGTTTTAACTACAAGTACAATAAGAATCCACAAATATGATAAGGATAATGACTGAAAACAACATAAAAAATGTTAAAATAATTAAATTATTATCTTAATTTCAAACCCTCCAACCACCACCACCCAGAGCACAAACAGCACCTATGCCCTCGGAAAACCTGGGGAAAACCGTGGTGAAAAAGGAAAATTAATCATATCTTTGTGCTTTTAGGCTGTTTGAAGTGTTATTGTTTTTGATCTTCTGGTATGTACACATATACTATTCAATCAATCAGTGGTTTCTATCCACTGAAACGCTAAAGGGATTTTATTTTGTAATGGTAGAGGAAATTATGCATTTGTAGAAAAGCCCAATGTTGTACGTTTAACATCGCAAATGGGAGTGGAGCAAACAAGGTGTCGCACAAATTACGACCATTTCTACTTATTAAACAGAGGAAATTATAAATAAAGGCCTGACTCTAATATAAGCTTCCTTCAAATGCAGGTACATCCTGCAGCTGAGGTAAAAAAAGTCCCCGGACACTATTTGAGGAAATATTGTATGTAAGATTACATACCATATGTCAGGAAAGGGTTTTTTTCAGGGAAAGGGTTTTGCTGTTACCTGTTTTACACACCAATATTTTACCAATTTTTTACAAAAAAAATCCACATTCACCATGATTACAGTATGATTGTACTGTATGTGTATCTTGTTTTGTTTCTGTTTTGTCCAAGTTGATATAATGCTGTCAGTACATCCTGTAGAAAACTACTGTCCTTCAAATAAGAGGAAGAGCGTTTGTAGTTATACAAACATACAATAATCATCATCATGAATGTACAATCCAAAATGTAAATAATGTTAATGAACAAATTTGAAATTATTTCAATTATTTGATTAAAAAAATATTGCAGTGCTGCATGCACGACTCCCCCCTCAAACAGGCAGGGCAAAACAAAACCCAAAACCCTTTCCCCCCACTGCTTAAAAAATCCTAGGCAAAACAATGAAAATGGTCCTGATTCTCCATGTAAGCCTCCCTGTCCTAACCTGACAGAAACTTTCACTGACCTCATTTCTGTCTGCATTGTTTTTGCCTCTGTGTCCAGGTCCTGTGTGAGGTGAGAGAAGCTATTTCAGTATTCGTCTGTATTCGACAGGAAAGAAAAGGCCAAGCAGCCGTTTGGAGACGACACAGTGACATTTACAGTCTGCTCCTTCTTTTTCTCCATCAAAGATCAGTTCATTTTGTTTCAGTTCTCAGCTGAAATACTGTTGTTTTACTTCATTCTACTCATATTTTGACAAGACTACATTACACATAATATTTTATCATAGCAATAGTTTTGACTTGGTCAAATGCTGCTCCCAGTTATTAGTGTAGTAGTTAGTGTTTTATTATGTCAATTAGATAAGAAAATATGAAAAAGAAGAATAAAGAGTAGTTTGCAATGTGAACAAACATGTTTCTCCACCCAATGACATCCAGCTCAATGAATGCCAGTACATTTACATCCACAGAAGCTCTACAGAGTCTCAGTGCACACAGCCCCACCTGCTTCCAGCTGTGCAGGACGTTGTACGTAGTCGTCCTACGCGTCACAGACGGTGCTTCCTACCTGAGAAGAAGCTCTTGGTGCGGAGGTAGCTGACACTGAGCCTCAGGATGGACAGTTTATCTAGGCTGGAGATGACTTCCTCAGGGAAGGGCAGCAGGCTGGCCAGCCGCTCCAGCTCTGAGTTGAGACGGTCGCGGTGGCGTTTGGACGGGTTGGATTTGGCACCTTCAGCCGGGGTCGGTTTGACTCTAAAAGTGAAGGGAGCACTGTCATATTTAACTCTCCAGAATCTGGTTTTAGTTTCAAGTGCAGAGCCCTACGTTTCCAAAGAAAGCATGGCATAAAATGAGAAAAAGTTGATTTTAAGAACTCTAAAGTAACTTTAGGAGAAATAAAAGAGGAACACTAGATATTAAATGGTTAAATATCAATATCAAACCAATACATTCAAAGTGATTCTAAATGACTTGGAGGTAGAACCATCTGGCTGTAGATGTTTTGCCTGATCCACTTATACATTGATATTGGTAGCTTCTTTAGATTTTATGATATTTAAATGTTTTTATATTGCTATGTATGTTATATGATGTTTGCGTGTATGTATGTTTAGCTGCAACCTTGCTGTGCTGCTGCAGGTCTTGAGAAGGACACACTTTCCTGTTTTAAGTTTTGTTTTGTTTTTTCAAATAATAAAATGCAAAACAATAAACCTGTGTACTTTTTATTTTTATTGCAGAAATATCTGCAACATTGGATAGGTATGGTCGATACTTATCCATATTTACGTTTTTCCCATATTGTCAAATATAACTTGAAAACCATTTATTTTTTCACTTAAATTAGAATTGAATGTATTTCTAGATCTGATATAGACATCAGGAGGTCCACTATCACTGTCGGGTAATTAAGGATCCACTGATCCGATCAGATATCGGTCCAATACTGACCCAAACAGCTGCTATAGATGGCAATGGCTCCGATCCATAGGTCGATCTATTTAATTAAATTCTATGTGTGCCTACCACTCTGCCAGTCTAAATAATTACCTAACAATCTACAATACATACCAATTTATACAATCTAATAATGACCAATAATTAAAATATGTCAGTCATTAAATTACGTGTCCTACAAAGAAACTTAGTTAGTTGGAGGATTTTTTGATTTTTTTGAATAAGTAAATGTATGTAGTTATATTTTGTTTTACAAACTTAGAAGGCAATGTTTAAAGTGTACAAATAACAGAATTATGCCAGTCTCTTCCATAGAGTGAGACATTTTGCGAATTAATTCTACATTGGTATCGGATTGGTGGTAGCTAAAGCCTGGGAAACCGTATGGGATCAGAAAAAGTGGCTAAGTGCATCCCTACAGTTTATCACAAAGTCACACATAGTATTATATTCGATTCTCTCTTTTAAAATTTTGTTTTTGGAGGTGGGTGTTCTATATAATGTATTCAAAGTATACAACAGATAGACTTGTCTGGATGACACAGACACGAGATGTTCAGAACTATGTTCTAATTGGGCAGTGGCTTATGAATCACTTTTAAAAATTCCTGAAGGGGTCATTACACCTTGAATATTTTAAATAGAACGGGAATATGCATCATTAATGCATTACTTACCCCTTTTGCGCCGGTTTTCGCCTTTTCCGTCCAGCGTACATGTTTTTAATTTATTCACAGTGAAGCTGATAAATATCCATCAACTCTCAATTCATTAAAGCTCCAGACAGCAGGTTTCCGAAGAAAGACACAGAAAACAGAAGCAGTCCGACAGAAAAGCAGCAGAGCTCACTGAAACCACAGGCGTGTGATTCATCTGTTTTCATCAAGTCACTGTTTAAATCTTGCCTCTCAAAATAGAAAATGTACCGTATGTTACTGTTATCTCAACTCTAGTAAACGCTTCAAAACTGTAAAGATACAAAATATACAGAGAAAAAAACAGACGTCATAATTAAGGGAAGATCAAGTCACAGTTTAATTCATTATAAAATGGACAAACTAATGCTCCGTGTCGAAGTGTTAGAGGAACACCGGAGCAGTCACGCTACTATCGCTATTTATCTCTGCCGTTCTCCCGTCCATGGCTCTCCAACTGCGCGTCCAGTCCCGTGGACGTTCCGCGACAAAAAAGGTTTGTTAAAACTTTACATAATGCGGACCAGATCCAAATGAGACCATTACAGCTCCATTCTTCTTTCTCTCTTCTTCCTACTCTTCGACCTTTCCTGTGCCTCTCTCTAGTCTCTGGAAGCAGCGCGTGCTTCCCGGGCACTGATTTGTCGTCGGGAGCGCGCGGCGGGTCAAAGGTTAGAAAATCCGCTCGTTAAGTCTGACGTCAATGGGTCATGTATGATTGTTTCCACTCAATTGAGGTACTTGTACTTCAGCTGAGTATTTCAATTTTATGCAGCTTTATACTTCAACTCCATCACATCCCAGAGGCAAATATTGTACTGTTTACGCCACTCCATTTGTCTGAAAGCTTTAGATACCATTCAGATTGCAGGTTTTCCTCTCATTCCTGCCCAGTGAAAACCACACGTGTCCAATTTTGTTGATTTTGAATGTCTGTAATAAACTGAAGGATGAAGTGCTTCCTATATGGGTTGAGTTTCAAATTGGCCTCCTTCTTAAGCTAAAACAACTCTAAAAACTCTATTGGACTGACTGTGAATTGTATCTTCACAAAGCTGAAAACAGGCCACTTTTTCTGAGCTCATGAAAAGTTGACTCTTTAGAGATGCCTGATTCTCACAGGACAGAGATGGTGTAAACATATGATAACCTCATAGAATATGATGTATTGCTATTGATTGAACTACCAACAGTTCAGTTCAAATGACCTCAACATAAAACAAAACCAATATAAATACAA
>JAPQRN010000229.1:0-19281 GCA_037367275.1 Coranthus polyacanthus | reverse complement strand
TCCAGATGAAATCCAGATGAAATCCAGATGAGTCATATATTCACACAGTTGTGATAGCCAAAACTGACTTTAAAAATGACACAGAATGGTACAAACACGTACGCTCAGTGCTCATACATTTCAACTACTAACGACTGGAACATGTTTACGTCTCTTTGATCATTTTCAGGAGTAGCAGGTCCATCATGTGATCTGTGAAGTGACACATGTTGAAGACATCACTGACAAACGTCAACATCATCAGTAGATGTCAATGTCCTCTACAGACGGAAATACAGAACATGTTGTCCATAAAAATATAATAGAGTTGGACCAGGACTCAATATGAGGATAATGATTCTGAACAGAGTGCGCTCCTTGATAGACCAAACATCAGCTCCTCTACTCATCACCTCACCTGCACAAGTCATACTCTGTCAGCTGTCACACACCTGGTAACCATTTAATATATACGTCATCTGGACATCATCTGGATTTACTCAAACCTCATCAGTCCACCTGGAACATCTGCATACTCATCGCTGCTGCAGACGGACATTGCCCTGCGGGAATGGATTTCTACAAACTCGGTAGGAGCTGCATAATACTTTATTTTGTATTGCATAGTGTTTTAACAACAGGAGCCAGTGGTAACAGTGTTACATTTAAATCACAGAACATTGCTTTGAAATACTGGTGACAGGATGTAGGTGTATTTTCATGCATGCACAACTCACATCAGGTAGTGCCAACCCTAATGTCATCACCTATTTCATACCCTCTTAGCTCTTATAAAATCCTCCTTTTTGCCTAAAATGACGGATTCAATTTGGTTACCAAATAAAGGAGTTCAAAACAGTTTTATTCACAAAGAACCATCAATGTTCAATTTTTGTCCACTTAGTAAATAGTCATGTAATAAGAGGGATGACGTACAGAGAGCCAGTCATTATGGTGAAATACCCCCTTTGTTTATTTGGTTTATTTCACCATAATTCTGCAGCCAAGTCTGTTAAGACATGAGCCTCCTTTCATGATAAAAAAGAAAGTTTCTAAAGACGCAGAAAGTCTTTAAATGTAATACAAGCAAACCTCTGCAGTTCAGGTTATTGACTGAAGCTAAACCGAAATACAAACTTTTTTCTGCTAAAGAAAGATTCCAATTGAACTCACTCGCAACAACAGCGACATCCACCCATTACAAGAATTGCAAACACAAAATGGTCTGCATTTATTGGTTTAGCATTTCTTATGTAACTGTCATTTTGCAATCATCTCAGGCTGTTGCTCATACATTCAGTTTTCATTATTGCTTCATCACTTTCTGCTGTCAAAAAAATCTTTTCCTTTTTGCCTCATTTTCATTCTCTATCCATATGTCTGTCTGCAAATCTTCCCATGTGTACTCTAGCAGAATGGATGGTTTTTATAACATGTTTCATTTACTACCTTGATGGCTTTTCATTACAGACACATGATGTAAGCCCTGCACCAGCAGCCTTTTGTGTACTGTAATCCAGTAATACTGTGAGACAACATAATACATGCACTGCACCAGGCCCTGTTGAATCAACAGCAGAAGACATGTGCACCTGCAACCACAGCGCTTTGTGAAACGACCAGGTTTTTGTTAATCAGAAAATGATCTATAATACAGGAACCTTGTGGACTCTGTGCTCTCAGTGGCCTCTTTATATTATATTTTAATACATCTGCTACAACAGCAACAACAGTAAAAATAATGTCCAACTATTTTGATAATAATAAAAAAAAATAGTCAGAACAGGACATAAACTTAAAGCATCCGTTTCCAAAGAAATGTGGTCCATAAGCATGTTTTTGACAGGACTGAATGTTTATATTGCTCTGATAATTGTAGTTACTGTAGTTATTCTGTTTGTTTTACTTTACCTTCAGCTAAATGCGTTTAATTTGGTCTCATTTGGTAAAGTATTCAATAGTAACATCTGCTAAAACGTGATTTTTCAAACAGAAATCTGTCCTAAATGACTGCTTTAAGATAATATGTCTGGGTCTTGATGGGTTATCATTTTTAAAAAGTGGATCCACAGAAAAAAGAAACTGGGAAATTCTGATCTTAAAGAACTTCTTGCTTGATATTGATTTATTAATAATTTATTTCATGAAAGTTGTTTTGTAATGCTCCTGAAATAAATCCTTGACTTTAGAGGAATTGATAAAAAAAAAGGGTTAATGAAATGGTTTGTGAGCATAAATAATTCTGCCACATCTTTCTCAAAGACACAGCTTGTGTCTACAGCTTTGGGTTCAACATTTTGACATTTCATTACAGAAACCTGTCCTTTTACTGGAATTCAAGGGGAACAGATGGATGGAATAATGAGCTGCACATTAGATAAATGCTGAAAGCAGTAAACAACTCAACTTTGGAAGATAAAAGCTTCAAAACAACAGCAACTGTTGCTGTCACTCTGTTAATAGTGGCCTTTATGAGAGGGTGTTTAAAGATTGATAAAGTATTAAAATATGTGACATTCGTACAATCATTGTAAGGCTGTTATTGTGAATGTAGCACGGTCTGTTCACACACCTGAAAAAATGAATTAATAAATAAATAAAATAAATTAATCTAATTTGCACATTTTACTGCAGGTAGTGACACACAGCACAAAAACACGGTGGCACAACATTAAGGTAATGAAAACACCATTTTTTTTCTTTTATGTGGCTAGACACTAATGAAAACATAATTAAGAATATTCCATGTCTTCAATTAGATCCTTCTAAATCCCCCTAGATCTTACACATTGGACCTTTAACCATAGCATTGTCACAGCCTAAATTCAACAGTTATTTTGTACATTTTACGAGCTCGTGTGACATTTGTATATTGAATGTGTTGAAGTTTTGTGGCCCAATTACAAGTGAAAAAATGATTGAAGTTGGTTTCCTTTTTTAAAATGTTGGCTCCTGATTTCCTTCTTAATTGACATTTCTAGATGTTTGGTCACTCAGCATAAAACAGTGATTTGACCTGCTAACCATGCACATTCAGAGCTGTTTTTAAGTGATAGATTATCTGAATTGTAACCTTAAACTACCTGGCCGTCCGTCCATTGTTATAAGAGAGAGCACCTGGCTTTTAGTCGAACAATGCTTCAAAGGGTGTGTAAGTCCAGTCCCAGTGTACATGTGTGACTACATTAGCAGAGGTGAAGCTGTGTTTTTTTCCAACAAGTGAAGAAAAGCTGTGAGACTGACTTATCTTTTTAAAGCTGAATCAGAGGTCTTAACCAGGATGTACCAGACTATTGTGCACCTGCTGATTCTGCTGATATTCTGCTATCTGTGTTGCTCTGAAGATAACACCTGTGCTACTGTCTCTTGTCCAGATCACCAAAAGACATTTAGAAACTCCTGTTATGAATTTGTGGATCTTCAGCTGCCTTTTTTCAGTGCCCAGGCGTGGTGTGAAAAAAGTGGAGGACATCTTTCATTCATCCCAGATGCAGAAACTCAGTATTTCCTTCAGAGTCACTTGGATGCAGAGAAGGACGTGTGGATTGGAGCGGCACTGTCTTCCTCTCCAAACATGCACAGTTCTACAAGTGAAGGTAAGAACGCAGAAGTACAAACAACTTTTTACAATGGACGCAGTCAAAACAAGATGCTTAGGCAGCTCTATTGCACATGACTGAAAATGCAAAAATCTAAAAGAATGAAATCCCATTGAGAGGTAAAAGCAAATCAAGGGTCCCATACATCACAGTTTTAAATTCAACAGCTACAAAAAATAAGCACAGTCGCTTCAAAATGTGCAGCTCTAACCAAGTGTAATAGTCTAGTATATTTAGATTCAAAATCTAGTTGGTCTAGATCTTAGCGTGCTTTCGTCACATTAAATTAAGACAAACATGCAATACTCGACAAAGAGGCACAAACTGAGGTTTTATGAGACTTGCTAAACTCAGTAAAACAGTTTCTAAAAAACATCTATGTAAAAAAACACAACGTAGACATGAGTTTTTGGCTGGAAACATGTATGGGTCAGTCCATGCAAAATCACCAAACATGGCGTATTTGATACCCTAATTAACATAGTTTTGAATCAGTTAAATGCAGACATGCTCTTTCCAGTCATATAATTGTTTTTATGGTAAACTTTGGTAAACCATACATGAGCAGTATGCATTTAAAATATAGGTGTGACATGTTTTTCTTCATTTTTAATGCCTCCATAAATCAGAAAATGTTATTTCTTTTAGAAAAATATTTTGTCACCACAATAGTACTTCAATGTGAGAAATAAATACCAACATATGAAAGATCTGATGTGCTTCAGTGTGGAGATACACCGCGACAAAACTGCTCTGAAGCACAAACAAATTTCTTTTTTTATAGTTTTCATCAAGCTATAATTTGTGAAATATTCAACTGTGGATCTTCTTTTCCAGAAGTTAAAGACATCTTGTATCTTAGAACAGCTCCTGAACATTTCATGCATCTATCGTGAATTGTTAAAAAATAATGACTTCTTGAACTCAGCATCTTTTTCTGTAACACTCGTTTTTACAGTAAAATCAGTGACCAGTATCTCAAAATCTTGAATAAAGATTTTGTCTGGTGTTTACTGGGACTAATAACATTATTTTCTGGAAGTATGACGCAAATCAGAAATGGTCAGTCAGTAACATTTTCTGAAATCTGGTGATTTGAGGTGGATTTACTCATATGAAAACACATGAAAACAGTATAAGCAGTGACGTCTGTTTCATTGTAAACTTGGCTAGAACAGGTCCATCCATCCACCCATCTCTGGAGGAAATTGGTTCCAGAACTCAAACTGTGTGCACTATATCTAGACTATATCTAGCTGGTACCTCTCAACCTCCTGCACCATTTCAGGCTCCTTCCCCTCCAGAGAGGTGAGTTTTGGCAGCCAGGGATCGGACCACCAAGGCCCCTACCTTCGGCTGCTGCCCGATCTGCATAGCACCGGACCCTGACTACCCCTCCTGTAGGTAGTGGGTCACTCAACTAAGCCCGCAAAACCTTATTTTTAACTAAATAAATGGAGCAAATCTGTACAATATCCACTTCACAAAAAGACGTCTAATGTCAAGCATCAGCTTTGTGATTAACACAGAATATCACTTATTAAATGACTCCAGTAGCTGGTGCCATAAGGACGTCTCTGAAATTAAGAACATACACATCTATTATTATTTTATAGACAGATTTCAGTGTCAATGCAGTGATACAATGAGATTTTAGTAGTGACGGAGACACTATTCTTTAGTCAGTCTTGTTGAATTGAAATGGGAGATTTAAATTTACCATAAGTCACAGAGCAGCGGATCCTGCTGAGAGTCTAAAATGTATTTATTTTTTTCTCCTTATCAAAAGTTAAAGGATATAATGTGGTGAATTCTAGAGGCAAGAAATTCAAACCAGATTAAAGCCTGATCAGAAACCAGGGCTGATTATTTTTTTCCTCACCTGAAATACGTTTGCTTTAGGCAGCAAATTATCAGTTCTTTGGCTGATGAATATAGATGACTGTGAACTGCAGAAGCAGAACACGTTATGGTGAGTAATAAAAGCCTGTCACCATGAGATAACAAGCAGTATTATTCCCTGGGGTCTTGCTACTAATACAAATGTTTTTTTCATTTAATGTATGTCATGTGGGCTCCCCTGGTAGTTCACCTGGTACAGGACTTTTACCCCAGGACCAGGTTTGAATTCTGCTTGAGGCTTTTGCTGCATGTCATACGAACTCATTTCAGGGAATTTCCTGCTGAAGTTCCCTAGTGAGTGATAACAGGCTTCTTTTTCATTAACATTTCAACATTTATTGCAAGTTTGTTCACAACATGCCGTGGATTTTGACATAAAACATAATGCAAAGAAGCATAACATTATTATTAGTAGATGTAAGGAAGACAAAAATCTGTATTTCCTGATCTCCTCCTGGCTGATATTGCCTTTAAGGTGTGTGATGAGATGAAATATTCAGGCTGTTCCATAACCAGTGAACTTTCAGATGACAAGGACACATGGAGACAGTGTTGTAAGTTATATGTACAAGCTAATATGTGTGTTAGTCTTTTGATTTGGACCAAGAGGAGAAGCTCCAGAAGGAAGGTGTGTATTTTTAAATTCTGGTGTTATTTCCTCCTGATTTTGGCTCCAGCCTCTTTAACTAGATTGCTTGAATTGGTCCTTTTTTAGATTTTATATCACACATGGTTCCAGAACCAGCCCGTGGACCATCTTAATCCGGCCCGTGGTGTCATGGGTTCCATGAAAAGGGTGGACGTTAAAAGACTAACCTTGACGAGGCGTATGTGCAGTCATCTAACTCCCTTTGGCACAGACTGAAATCTTTCTATAAACGGTTTTTGTGGAACTTTTATAAACTTCAGATTAGATATAGCCCCAAGGTGTTATTGTTTGTTTCTCTCAGTTTGTTCAATTTGATTCATTTGTGTCAAGCTTTTTATCACTTAAGCCACCATGGTCTATTTTTGAGTGAACATATGAGGTGCTGCATCACTGTCAGTGCTATATGTGCTGTGCTTTGTGTAATAGTGAGGAATGAATGTAAAGGTTTCCACAAAGGTTACTGTGCTGCACTTACTCACACTAATTATATATCAAATGATGTGTCATCCCACAGTGTTGTGTTCCATGTTTAGGTTCTCTCTCTTGGCTGGATGGTTCTTCTATCACCTACTCCTACTGGGTGCACAGCCCACATCCAGGAGCAGCATGTGGACACTTCCTGAAAAACTCTGACTATCGCTGGGAATCCACAAAAGACTGCAACAAAACACTGTATTTTATCTGCCAGTTTGGTATGTGTCAAACTGGGAAAAGCATAAGAAATGATACAGAAGAGTGTGATGACTTGTCACTTAGTATTTTCTTTCTCATACCAGAGTCTGGGAGATCCGTTCTGTGTCCAGACCATAACATTGCTCTGCAATGTGGTTCCGGACAAGTGATCAAGATAGATGGAAGCTTTTACGGTCGTGAAAACATGTACTACTGCCGCTCCACAGTCTCAGCACCAGCAGCGCCCATGATGCATCAGTGCAGCTCTGTAGAAGCTGTACATTTAATAAGAGGTAAATAAATCAGTAAAATATGTATTTAAAGTTCTTCTTCTGGTATACTAATTTAACAAAACAAACAATCAAACCTATTTTCAAATGCCCTACGGTGAAGTTTGAAAATACAAAACACATTTTACAAACTAATGCATTTCATTTTTCAAATACACAATGCACAGAAGTACAAAAAGTATGAGAAACAAATCCCCAAATGTTTGTGCTGAGGATTTCTGCCACATAGAAAAGGATCAGATGATGTTATTTTGGACTGTTTTATCTTAACAATGTGAGCCTCATACACTCATTTTGGCAAAAAACAAACAGCTACAAAATTAACTAAATGGATTAAATGAAAAAACAACACATCCCCACAAGAATCAAATGAGCGGTAATAAAGAAATAACAAATATATAGAGCTAATTTAGCCAAAACCTAACAGACAAACGTGTTTGACAAATATGACAAAACATGATTGACAGATGACTGCATATTGATTTGCAAATTCAAAATGTACTATCAAACAAATGTAACACATATTTCTAATACAACATTCTTCAGCAACGATTACAAGTACAAAAACATAAGTATCTCATTAAGACAAAGAAATGGTCATGTAACTTTGTATTTCATTGCAGCTTTTTGTTCTGATTTTCTGCAGAGCTCTGTGCTTTAAAGTGACTCATAGTGCCACCTGCTGGTGTGGAGGTGAATTACTCAAAACATTAGTGAGAAAATCATTTCTTTATCATCTTGTAGGACATTTTTTCACTTGTGAGTAATGCTGTATTTTTTTCAGAAGCATGATCCATTAGAAATGTGTGTTTGTTTGACAGGTATATTTTGTATTTACAAAACAAAATGCATCACCTTGATCATCGTGCTTGTTAGTGAATCACATCCATATAATTGATTTATGAATGCTTTACTTTCTCCAAATCCAGAAGTGTTTACGTAAAGTAAAACAGCTGAACCAAATAGGGCATTAATGCGAAGAGCAAAACATCCATTCAGTGAAAGGTTCTGCATGGATGATGATGCTGAAATGAAGCAAGAGACGCCAGATATTACATTACTTGAGCACACGCTGTCTCACCCAGCAGGACAAACATGAAGACAGACTACACTAAATTACCTAAGAGCTTAATGGTGAACTCAAGCCAGAGTAAATATTGAGAAATGCATCAAATGTCTTTCCATTCATCCATTCCTCATACTTTCGTACTGTGTACAGTACACCTGAACCTCAGCAGGTCAGCATGAGTCAGAAGGTTGTGTACATGTTTAACCTTCCTCTGTCTGTGTTAATATGTCCTGTGTGTGTGAGGGTGAATGTGCTCAAGAAGTGCGACATAAAAACAGTTCCTTAGAAGATCATGAATTCTGGGGAATTGATTGGTTTTTATTTTTAGGATTGTAAGCTGAGAAACACATTAATGTTCAAGCACCAATGTGTCTCAAGTGTCTCAAGTCCATTGTGTAATTTTCCATTATGTATGTATAGGTTGTCAGTTGGATGTATTAACAGAACTGGATCCTGGATCCCAAAATGGCACCCGTTCTTTTGAAAGCAGAGTCACTCTTTGGCCCATTCGCCACAATGTTCTGGGTTCGTGTTACTTCCTGGTTTGCATTGGGTGCACAGACTGTACATTGTGGTGACGTTACAGATTTTAAAATCTCTTTTTTGGATGTTAAGTATAAAAGCTACATATAAGCAGATACAAACCAGAGTAATATTCAGCTGTTTTTGCAGTTCTAGGCATGTGCAGGGAAGTGGTGATAGTTCTGCTGACAGTTGTAATACATTCCTGGGATGAACCTGCTCCACATGTGTTTCTCAGCACAGTGCCAGGGTCGGCAGGTCTGCGAGCTTACAGGACCTCTGGACCCCTTTGGTGAACCCTGCCCTCGGCTTGGGAGCTACCTCTCCGTGGATTACCACTGCAAAGATGGTCAGTCACAGTCATTTCCATCTCGCTTCACTTCAGGCAGCTGTTTTGATTACATTTATTGTGTCCGGAGGCTAACTGGTGGCTAAAAGTGACGCTTGCCTACTATATTATATATTGAAATATGTGCTAATTCCTCTAGTACCCTAATATGCTAATAGTGATTAGCATATTAGGGTACTAGAGGAAAGGTTCAATATGTAAGATTACCATATGCTTGTTTGCTTGTGTGAAGTTTGTGTTGGAGTCTGTTTTGCGCTGGTGGAGAGATTTTCACAGTAAAACCAACCCGAGACCTCCACATTGAAATCAGTGTTCAGGCTGTTACGGATGGAGACAACTGAGACAGTCGTTAGCTTAGAAGTGGCTAATATCATGGAACAACCAGCTCCCAGGACTAAACAACACACAACTTCACGTTGGCACACCTGGGCATGCGCAAATCTTACAACTGGAGCTCTGAACAAACTTCATTTTGAAGAAACTGTTTTGCTGTGGATGTTGTCTTTTCTTTGCTAAAACCTGAGCTAAGCAAGCTATATGGAGCTTGATGAAAACAGAACAGATGAGTTTGTATAGCTATTTGTATTCCTTACCGCACAACACTTTTTATTCCTTATTCAGGACTCTCAGCCACATTTGTCAGGTTGTGTTCACTGTTTCTCTGCATAGTGGTCTGCTGTCCACTGAGAGCATGAGGATGTTGGTCTAGTTGGATACAGACACTACAGTGACTACAACGGTCATTTCCTCTCTAGGGCTTATACTGTCAATGGATCCAGTCGCTGCTGTTTTTAATGCAGTCACCATCACCATGAAGTGGCTCTTACATTCGGCCCAGGAAGACCTTACCTGCAAGACAAGTCTGGGAGACGGCCAAGTTATTTACCTGCACGGTAAAGAGGGGTGAGTGATGGAGTAGATATGGGCTTCCATAAGTAATATACTCCATATATCAGAAGAAAACTTCACTGTGGGGCAGTTATGGAGGTTGCTGTAACAGACAGACAATGAACATTAGACATGAAAGTTAAGTAGGATAAAAATGACTGTAGTATTGGAATAATCTATGCTACTACAAAACAGCGTAGGTTTGTCATATCTTTCCACACGGTTGCTACACGTGTTGAGCAAACTCATTTACTGTTCTTGTTACTGTTACTGAACTGGGAGAAAAAGTAATGTATTCAATAACCAGAAACTCGGCATTAAGGCTTGTTGTCAATCAAAGCCTTCTATTTGCCCTGAGATCTGATTAGTGGAGCCATAATTTAATTTAATTTAATTTATAAAAGGACCACCAGAACACTTATTACGTTGGTTAACGTCTTACCTTGTAGCCAACGAACACGTTTCTTGATCAAATAATTTTTCCAAGGAGGAAAACAATTATGTCCCAGCACACACACATTTCATGTTGAACCAGAAAATGTTTTTCAGACTCTAAGGATAACATCAGTGTTTCTGCGTATGTATGTTCCTTTTCCCAGGTTGGAAAGCAGCGTCATGCACATATATACTCATCCAAGTGCATTTCTTGTGTCAGTTGAGTGCACCAGCGATGAAATACACACTGCAGCTCAGAAAATAATTGCAATCCAAGAACCTGTCACAGCCTTTGGTGCCGTTCGTTGTTATGCTGGAATTCTGTCTTTTGATGCAACCGACTGCAAAGCCCTTTATGGAGAACCACTTCACATCCAAATGGAGGTAAAAGCAGGTAGGCGCAGATATTACTGCAATTTATCTTGTCTGAATAAGTTTTGTTTTTTAGTTTTTGTTTGTTTATTTTGTTTGCATTGAACTACATTCAGTGATGAGTGACTTTACGTCCTATTTTTTTGCAGGTACAAATCTGACCTACAGAATTCAAAGCCAGGAGTTTGTGTTGTCCAGTTTGTCTGTACTTAGAGGAAACGTTTCCCACAACATCACGGTGACTCCAGAGATGGTGAAGGCGCTCGGGCCTGGCTGCCAGCAGCTGTACCTTTACGCATCGAACGCGGTCACAGTCCCTGAAGTGTCCTCAAAGCTGCAGGTTTCTCATCTGTTAACATGATGCATCATCCAGCCACGTTTGGTTATTGCTGTGATATTTGCATAAATAGGCACATTTTGATCTTTTAATGGAAGAGTTGATTAAGGAGACTTTCTTAGTCATGACTTAACTTTGACCTTTAGTTATAGTATACTGGTAACTATCATTAATTAGTGGAAATTCTAGAACTATGAGACCAGTAAAAAACATCCAACCACATAAGGACTAGAAAATAAAAACAATTCTGATTGGCTAAAGGTGATTCTTTACTCTTCCAATGAGAGCACACCCTCATGTCACCTGATCACCAAAGGTTTTAGGAGCGACATACACACTCATTTGTCTGACATCCCGCTACCAGGAAGTGAAGGGGTTCACACAGAAATGAAGAAATGAACTTAATACAGTTAAACGTGAACTACAGACTAGGTTATGTTTAAATGTTCTTCTTGTCCAAGCATTGACTAATGTTTCCCCTTCAGCAGATGATTGTAAAATCAGCCTGTTTCAATTTATGCACTGCAGGTTTGTGTTCTGGAGAAGCTGGCAGGGCTGCAGGCCTCTGTGCTGAGCGGAGGAAGAAACCACTGCCTTCATTCTCCATATATCACTGTCAACGTAATCCTGGAACATGGAATGCCTGCACTGCTTCACTTTGTTCTGATTGGAGACAAAAGGTGTTTCTCTGAGAGCAGACACATGAGTAGAAGAAAAGAAATGTATCAAATTGGAAACCAATTTCAAGGTATGGAAGACTTCTGTGTCAAAATGGACTGCATAACAGGCAAATAAATTACAATGACAAGTTCAGTAACAAAAAGGTCTCTTATTTCTTTTGTTTTCATTTTCATTCCCCAGGATCAGGACAAGTGAAACTCAGAGCATGGAATGTCTTTTCCTCTTCAGAGCTGGATGTCGACGTGTTTAATTCCTGTAGAAATGATTCAGTCGTTAGCAAAACGCCGGTAAAATGTTTTTTCCTGTACTGGTAGTATTAAAGGATGTCTCCCAACCCTCAAGACTAACATGTTTTAAAAAATCAAAATACAGTTTTTAATATTCAGTTTTATAATATTGGACAGTCTTTAATGAGTTGTTTTTTTATTTTCAGAGACATGTAAGAGTTGCCAGATCTTCCCTGGAAATCACTGCAAGACCTTCAGCTTCAGTTACGACCAGAAATCAAAGTATCATCCTTTCAGTCGTCGATGGAGTCACCCTCAACAGTCGGAATAAAAAATTTGAGTGGTCATGCCGTAAGAATTTATATTTCTCTATTTTGTATTTTTAACCAAATGAGATTAAAGAGGGCACTGCACAGATAATAATAAAGAAATACATTAAAATACATTTTAAAAGTACATTTTACTTTTCCACTATTCAGCCTGTGGGGAAAAAAAGGATCTTTTAAAGAAACCTTTCAACAGCTTAGAGGTGTGTTACCGCCACCTACTGGACTGGAGGCGATATACATATATAAACCCGGTTTGAACGTTTTTACACTGGCATAACCCTACTTAGAAATGGACCTGTCTAACATCAACAAATGACGAAACAGACTCCAACACAAATGTCTCGTACGTCACACGTGAACGCACACAACGCCGACATATGGAAACTTTAACGTACTGCACTTTGAAGAAGCTGTTTCGTTGAGGATTTTCTTTTTTTGTTGTTGTTTTTGCTATACAGCTCACTTCAAAGTCACCAGACTCCCTTGACAAAACCAGTAATTTTGCCTCATAGAACAGGGGACTTCCTGTTTTACCACAGCCTCCATCAGTTAGTTTGTTAGTTTACATCTGCAGTAACACATCAAAACACCAAAGTGACACAATATCACAAACTAACAGCTGTAGACCAGCAACTCTCATGTTCTGTGAGTTTAAACTACTTTTTTTATTCAAAGGCGTCTGGTGTCTTTCAAGAGAGCTTCAGGAAGCAGTAAGTAAGCACAAACTTACTGTAAGACATTCTGTCATCGTTTGTCAGTGGACACCAACACCACAGCTTTCTGGTAAAATGGTGCCCCCTCTTTTGAAAGCAGGACTTAAGAATTTATTGACAAAAAGTTTGCAAGAGAAGGCCAAAACAAAATCTGAACTTAGTAGGTGTATACATAATCAGGGCTGCCACACTTAACACATGGTGCTTTGAAAATTAAACATTTGTAAACCTGAGATGTTTTGACATCGTCCTGGAAATAGCGATTGTAATATAATGGTTGTTGTTGATCCACAGGCAATCCTTGTAAATGCCAAACCACGGGGGAGGGAGGAACCTTCACCATTGAGAAGCACTGCCTGCCAGATCCATTTCACTATAATAAATACCGTTTCACTGTGAAAAATAAAAACAACAGAGAGGAGAAATCTGCATCCAAATGTGTAATCCTGAGTCCTGAGGCCAATAGTCCTCCTTGGTTAAGGTATTTACTGTTGATTTCTATCATTGCTGTGACCAATGAACCCAACATCATCTACATTTATTTTTTAAAAATAGAAATCTGCCAAAGAGATGCATTTACATCTGTGTATGTAAGAATTACTACAGTTGTTTTGTGAAGGACCATGCGTATGTCACTCAGGATTAGTTAGTTATTTTTAACTTTAACAGGAAGTGCAAATAAACGTATGAACGAATGACGTTTTGAATCAGCAGAGACCAGCATCAAATGATGTTTTGTTATACTCTCAAGGGATAGATCCGAGTGTGTTTTTTTTATTATTATTAACTGTGTTATTCAAATGATCTTTTTGTTTGTTATCTATAGTCTGAGTTGTTTTGAAGGCTGTAACTCTGCAAACTACAACAAAGATGTCAAAATTAAAATGCAATGTCCAGGAAGAGAGAAATGTCCGGACGTTGTGTGGAATGTCGAGGAGGTGAGAAGTCAACGTTTTTGGCCTGACACTTTTGTAAGTATTGTTTTGATACTAAATTAGATCAAAGTATCATAGATTGTAAACAGTTTTCTTTACTCCATATTTACATTCTGAACTATGATTGTACTAATAGGTAACCTTTAGTCGATTAAGAACAAAAGCACGACAACTGACACAACGTACGTTTTCATGAACTCTTCCACTGTCAAAACCCTGTCTCTGAAAGTCATTTTTTATGTCATTTTTTCACATTGCTTTCATCATGACTTTTACGTCATTTTCATCGTTAAATCGTTTACATAGTTACATAGTTTTTGTCTTGTATGTCTTTTATGTTGTTTTTACATCTTTTATGATGTTTTAATCTTGTTAGGTCTTTTACGCCTGAGGCCTCTCCTCTACATGTCACATGTCACTCTGTTGAGGTCAACATTTACAATCTCTTCTTCTATTTTAATTAGGAAAGTGAACCCACACATCATACTATTGCTATATATTTTCCTCTGCCAACTGGCGACCCATTTTGTGCCCCGGCCCTAGGTTTGGGAAACATGTATAGCTAATGTTACTAGAATAGTGACATGTCAATAAAACCATGATGTGCCACGCCTACCCCATCTGACACGTGGTCATATAATATCGTCATATAAATCATATATCACATAGACAGACTTTGGACCAGGTTCTCTGAAACGTGCTTCACGTTGCGTCAAACATCATCCTCATGGATGAACGTCACCGTTATGACCGACATGATCCCGCCTGTGGCACAGCTAACACAGACATCATCATCATCATCATTTAACAAATACACTGAAATACAAATGATTTCATTGATTTGAAAATGATTTTATGGTGAAGTCCATTTGGAATTATGTATAGCATAGCAAAGGGTGGTGTTTATAGCAGTCATTCACCATCATTGAACACGGTCACTGACCAATTCAACAATGCAGTGTAGTAAATTAATATACTGTGAAATGCACTATAACCAAGTGACAACAATACATCCAAATATTTAGATATACTTGTCTTGTAAAAATGTTCCTTGTGAATATTAGTGCATACGGTCATGAATAAGTATAAATGAAGTAAATGAATATCAAAGTCAAATGTTTCCTTTTGAAATAAACCCACTGAAGCCAAATGATATGTTCAAGGTAGAAGTGAATGTGTTTTGATTCTGTTTAATTGAAAAACATTTCAGTTAATGAAAGCTGATAATTACTCTATGATTCAGGTTTTCGAGGGTTAATGGTTTTACATCTTTAAACAGGATGAGACTAAGAGCTGCTACGTGGATGCAGGGAAAAGGCCACTGTTAAGGAAACAGAACGGAGGGACTGAATACACTGTGAAGAAAGAGGATCTTAAAATAGCCAAATGGGTGCGTCGGAATGTCAAGGTGGTTATAACTACTGGTGCGTATACAACGGTGTCAAAGCTGCTCCACAGATGAACTGGTGAGCTTCAGGTCAGTTAGTAATTAGTCCAAGTGAAATGAACCATCAGAAAGGGTTTTATAAAGAGCTGCATCATGTACCTGAGCTGCATCAGTTACACTACACAACTAAGTAAATAAGGCACGTATGTGCATGTATGGACAGGATTAAAAACGCTGTTGCTTAATTAAAGTCATCAGTAAATCATGATTACACATGATCCAGTACTTTGATTTTTTTTTCTCGCTGAATTGCATATTTGATAGTGTGGTAAAACTTTATGAAATGAATCTATCCAATTTGTGTTTGATAACTGACCAAAAATGTGAAATTCAGGAGAAAAAGTTTCCAGCAGATGTTAATGTGATGTTATTGTGTTTGTGATCAGGAGTTGACGTCTGGATCTGTATACTGAATCAATTTTCAACTTAAGAACCCACACATGCAGCAGTTCCTCAGTCCAACGGAAACTTTAAATCAGGACCACTCAAAACACTTCTTATTCTCTTAGCAGTGTTGTAGCTAATGGTTCACACATTCACTGCCAATTGATGTTGTTTAGCTGATTGAATGTTGAAGACACTATAGCAACTTTAAGCCCAGAATTAGTTTAGAGGAGTCTGTAATTTAAATGTTTGTGTTTATACAGTTGACAGCTGTTGCAAGTGTAACACAGGAAAAAGTAGTAACTCACCAATAACTGAAATTCTGTACAACCCTGCGTTTCTCCCATAGTGTGCATATAATATGTGGACCTAGCCTCCGTGGCATCATTCGTGAGTTTGTGAACAGCTGTTCCGAAGCCTCGAGTTTGGCATTTTCACTGTCACCATCTTTTGGAAACATGTATTTGGATAAGAGGGTGGAGTTGGGGAAGAGCGAGGGATGAAACTTGCCAAGCAAATGCTAACTTGCTTAAAAACCATGTTTGTCAAGCTCTACAATAGGAGTTACAGACTCCTAGACGAATGACAGTTCAAAATTTACTGAGACAAAAGGAAGCCTCATAACATTGAGCTTTACCCACTAACCCTGTGAAACATTTCTTAGAGTGTATGACAGCGTAGTATCTTTATTACTTTTTGTTGTTTTTCTTCTACCATAGAGGATGCTGTACCACTTTACAAAACATACACAATAAGGACATCATCATCATCATCTGCAGAGGATCCATCTCCTACCACCAAACCACCAGATTCATCAGGAAATTCGTCATCATCTGAATCACCAGGAGGAGGCACCACTGGTCCTGTTAATGGATCACCTGCAACTACCAGTGCTGTCCAGACCAGTTCACCAACAACTACAGATCAATCTGATGGCCTTTCATGTAGCATATCTCCTCCAAATGGAACAATCCTTGAAGCTTTTAGTATAACCTGCGATACTGGAACTCTGTGTCCTGACTGTCACTACTGTTTTAAGACACACACAGGTAAGCACTGCACTTCGGTAAAATGTGTTGAGAAAGAGTAGAAACTTACTAAACTCTACAAATTGCAGGTATTGCTCATTTGTGTAGTACTGAGGTAACCTGAGATAGTCACTTTCTCTGTCTTATGTGGGTGTTTTGTCCTGTCTGTGTGTCAATGAGCTTGTCTGTCCTGTCCTTTGTCTACATCTATGTCTGGAGGTGTGAAGTCCGAGTCTTGTACCAGTTGCTGTCTGAATGCTGCTCATCACTCCACCTACATTAACATACTCTTGTTGCATGTACTATTTGTGCATTTTCTGTATTTTCTGTCTGTACACACAACACCTATTGCAGTGGGTTAGGGTTAGGGTCTTTGGGGAGTTTTCCTCAGTTGAATGGAGGATCTAAGGACAGAGGATGCTGTGTTGTTCATTGTACAGATTGTAAAGCCCTTTGAAGGTGAATCTTCGATTTGTGATATTGGGCTATATAAATGAAACTGAATTGAATTGAATAAAATCCTGTATGTCAAAAATAAGGTGTTAGTATCTCAAAATAATCACTTATTAAATTTCTCAAAATATGGGCTTAGTATCTTAAAATAATTCAAAGCTATCTCACTATCTCCAGAAAGAATCTCAAATAAAGATTCAGTATCTAAAAGTACATTCAGAGTGTCTGAAAATAGATAAAGTATCTCATCTATTTTGACAGACTTTTTCATCCCACAGATGTAAACAGGTTTCCAGACCTATTCATCTAACATATTATCTTGTTTTGAAATTGCCAGGTAAGTATTTGCATTGCAGTCGGAACAAAGAGGTGACGTCTGTGTTCCTTCCTCTTGGAGACAGAAATCTCAACTACACACAACTCATCACTGTGACAGCGAAAAAAAGCAGCTTTACATCGAGCACCACAGTAACGACGCAGGTACAACAACATGACTCAAATGGAAACTAAGGACAGGAAAGGCATCTATAGTAACAGACCCTGTGTTTGCCTCTACATATTGTATTCTTGTTTCTCCTCAGGTGCAGGATTTACCAGTGGACTCCGACTCTCCAGTTGACGACCTCCAGCTTGGGCTGCAAAAAGCTGTGGCTCAGCTGAAGTCACGAGGTCGACTGTCAGGAGACGCCGCCGGGCAGATCGCTATCTCTGTGTCCAGTAAACTGAACAGTCAGTCTGACGCCTCCAGCGCAGATGACAGGAAAAAGGTAAATGTGTACACGCAAATATCACCTGTATCTGGGTCATTCTACGGAAACGTCCACTTCTGGGATGCACATGTACTTCTTTTTCAAACAAAGAAAGCAAATGCACCATGTTCTATAACTCGCTGGCTGTGTAAATACACATAAATGACAGCAGAATGATTTTTCTACAATTTTTTCCCACCATAAGATAGGCAAGACCAGTGACGGTAACAACTGTGACAAATTTAAGATAAATGTAGTTTACAAAATCAAAAGCAAACACGTTGTCAATCACAAACACACTAAATTATGTCATTTAATCCTTTTGTATTTGATTTGTTTATAGTTCCCTCAGAATAAAGTAGGTGAAACCAGTGATATCAACTAAGAGCTTCATTTGAATCAGGATAGAAATGAGCAAGATTCTGAGAAAGGAAAATACAAAAAACACAGTGGACTTCATTATGGGTCTTTCTTCACAGATTCTTAGAAAATATAAACCCTGGAAGTCGAATTATATCAAAAGTTTCAAGAGGTTTTTGTGACACTAACTCCAGAGACCCGACTGCAGGGGAACACTGCATTATTATTATAATTAAATGTTTTTCTTTATTTCCTATCACCTTGACATTTTTATATTTACTACATTATATTAAGTACAGTAATGGAATGGAGGCCTGTTGTTATTCAGAAAAGTGAACTTTATTAACCTTCAAATTTAGTATAGCCGTTTAAAATGCTTTTCAAATCTACTGCACAAATTGAATTGCTGTCCTGTATACGACTTAAATATAGTATAGTTCATTATAATAGAGCACAGTCCTATTTATAAAATATACAATCCGGTTCTACCCTAAAACATTACAGTATTCTATGTATTGGTTTTTAAAAATGTAAGCTTCAGAAGTGGTTTCAGGGTATTTCTGAATTTTGTACTGGCCTGAAAATAACAGCTGTAGACAATCAAGGATGAACTGGCAGCAGAGTCAGAAAACAAATGTATTCATAACATATTCTAACATCAGTCCAAAAATATGCACTGTAATAACAACAAAAAACTACCTCTTTGAGTGTGTCGACTCTGCCTGGAACAGTAATTTCATAAACTGGTCCAAACTGAACTTTTGTCCAAAACAAAGTTCACATGATGATGATGTGATGTCAAAGATCAAAGCAGTCTCTAAAATGAAAGATTGTATTCCTCATGTCAGCCTGGGATGGCACTGAGGCCTCCTCCTCCTCCTATTCCTCCTCCTATTCCTCCTCCTCTTCCTC
>JAPQRN010000228.1:0-19284 GCA_037367275.1 Coranthus polyacanthus | reverse complement strand
CATCCATCCATCCATCCATCCATCCATCCATCCATCCATCCATCCATCCATCCATCCATCCATCCATCCATCCAGTTATCCATCCATCCATCCCATCCATCCAGTTATCCATCCAGTTATCCATCCATCCATCCATCCATCCATCCATCCATCCATCCATCCATCCATCCATCCATCCATCCATCCGGTCCTGGACAGACACCAAATTTAACTCTTGGGTCTCGACCTGAAAACGTTTGGGAACAATTTAAATCCTGATCTAAAGGTTTTTGCTGCTCTTTATGGTAAACTTTCAAACATGTTGATTTTGAAGTTTGAGTGTTTAGCCACAGAAGGACTTCTACAATTTCACACATATGATATTGTGGAACGTCTTCCTCCTTCATGTGACATAAATACTACCAAAATGCTAATGTATAAACTTCATTTGGACAGTCCTAGAACTGACAAATGACGTTTTGTAAAATGCTTCTGTTTTGATTACTTGTGATGCTCCCAAACTCCCTCCATGATGTGGGCTGCCGCTGGACTGTGACCCAGCTGCAGAGCCTCGATTGTGTCATTTCATGTGAATTATAATGGAATTGAACGACCCTTCACTGGCTCTTTCATTGTTTCTTTCTCTCACCAGTGTCAGATTCATTGCCATGGTCCAGGTCATTCTTATTTTCTGTGATATCCTTATGTGAGACCAGGAACAGAACCACCTCGCTCTTCTCATTCTTTATGGGCACGATGTCCAGCAGACACCAGAACTTGGAGCCTGAAAGGATTACAAAAAAAAAATCAATAAGGCTTAAAACTCTAGATGCTGTCCTCCATGTTTCACCCTTGATTCGTCCAGTCTCACCGCTCTTTTTGTACAGAACGATCTCACTCTTGAACTCCCGACGTTCGTCTAGAGCTTTCTGCATCTGCGAGGTGAGGCGGTCGCTGGTCTCGCTGCCGTACAGGAAGTGACACATGCAGCTCTTCTGCATCAGCTCCCCGCGGGCGAAGCCGGTTAGTTCACAGAAACCATCGGAGCAGTAGACTATAGGGTAGAGGGTCTGGACCTGGGCGTTCCCCAGGACAAAGTTACTGTCTGTGGGAAGAAAACATGGAACAGTAGAAGGGAAAGAGTAAAAACAAAGTGCATCAGAAAACACAGAAATCCTGCCATTTTAATGATTAAAATGTAGCTCTACTGTTCTTTACGAAGCCATTTAATTGTGTTGCGAATCACACTCTTTATGGCCGTATTTTTCGTCTCTTGAATCATGTTACGTGTTCTTCGACTCCACAAAGCGCACATACAGGCAGGAAATGCACACGAAGGCAACACGAAGACACGAGGAGGAGAGAGGACGTGACACAGAACAGAGTAAAGGAGGAAGACTCCGACCAGCTGAGGAGCTCAGAACTGACAGCATCGATTCTGAAATCACATCCACTTCAGAGCAACTGCTGATCGATGAGAAGGACTTTCAAAGGTCAAGGAATCCATTTAGAACATATATGTTTCTATGAGCGTATCCACAACATAATGGAAATATTGACTGCGGTGGATATTATCTAAGAGGACGAGTGTCTGCCGTCGCGGATTGTTTAGATTTGTTTTTTGATATTTTTGAGTTAGTATTTTTCGAGAGAAGGTCAATGTAAGTCTATGGGGCTTTTTGGAGCAGCATCTAGTGGCCGTCAGCAGTATTACATCTTTAAGATACTTCCACATTGCCTTCATTTTGGAGCCGAGGCCCGTTGATCTGTAATCATATGGGAACAGGAAATTGTATTTTAAAATTAAAGCACCATTCAGGAAATTTAGTTAAAAGTATGGAGTGAAATACAGTTTGAAATGCAGGCCACAGACATTTATCCAGTGACAGAGACGGGCAGTATTTGAAGTAAATCAACTTAAAATACATACTTATTGACTTTACATATTTATTACTCACGCTGACAGAATCGGTTGCGGGTCGGGCGGTCGTTATGTTCACACCATAAGGCGATAACAACTAGAACTAAGACGATCAAACTCTGATGTTGACCGTGACCCGTCCTGGTCACACGTACTTTCTGGGGTCAAAAGGTCAAAGTTCAGGGTCACAGGATCAGTTACTTTAAACCCCTACACAGTCTACGATGCAAGATAAACACAACTTAAAAAAAAAAAAAATGATAATAATAAGGGTGGGACTAAAACACAAACATTTCTAATGCTCTAAATGTCACTTATTTGAAGAAAAGTGTTTTCAGAACTTAAATAATGCCAAGAAAACAAGCTGACATTCATTTTTAAACAACAGAATACCAATGTTTCAACGTGGGAGGAATTCAGAAATCAATATTTGTTTGAATAAGCCTGGTTTTCAGTCACAGCTTTCATGCGTCTTGGCGTCGTCCTCCTCTCCATCAGTCTTTCCCGTTGCTTTTGGCTGCTTCATGTCACTCCTGGAGCTAAAATACAAGCAGCTCGGCTTTGTTTAACGGTTTAAAGGTTCTCAGTGGAGTTCATGTCTGGACATTTGGACCGGCCTCATATTTTTGTCTCCAAAGCTGTGTTTGTGCTCATCTCTCTCCACTGAGGAAACAAACTGCAAACATTTCCACATGAATTTGCAACCGCAATATTACGTCTGAAACATACAAATAAAAAATTAATGCTTTAATAAATTCCTCCGCTCACTCTAATCTGCTGGGATGTGCAGTTAAACGCTGTCAGATCGCTGAAAACAAAGCAGGATGATTATGTAGCACTTCTGCTCCTTGCCTTTTAAACGCCTCGAACTGTTTTGTTGCACCGCGGTTCACATTTCACCTACAATTTTAGTAAGATGTCAAAGAAAACATAATTAAAATTTTAAACACGACTCGTTCTCCTTGTTCTCGTTGCTTTGCTCAGTCTCACTTCGCGCTCGCCTCGGTTTTCAGAACGTCTTAGAAATAACCCCGCTCACGTTTAAGAGCCGTGTCCTCCGGGACGGTTCGACGTCCCTGCTGCTTTTCTCTGAACTCCACCCCATCAGCCTCTTCATTCCTTTCTTGCCATTTTCCTCATGAAATTACCTTTCCTTTTTCGTTTTTCCTGCCGGGTTTCACCCACTCCTCACGGTCTTCTATGACATGTTTGTAATCACAGCTTTTTATCTCTTATTGTCGGACACAGACGCTCCATTAAACTCCACTTATATCCACAGAGCTGCGACGTGAAATCATTTATTTATGTTCACGACCCTGGGAAATATTTAATATTGGTCACAAGAAAGAAATGAGTATGGGGATTTGGGATTTTACATTTATGTAATAGAACAGGAGCCTGAAAGATTTGCTGAAGTAACAGTTTAAAACTCAGCGTTAAGAGTGTAAAAACATTTGGAATTCATGGGAAACACAGAAGAAAATGAGGACTAGCGTTCACTTCATCCATTAGCACATTTGTTCAGGTTTTTTTCGAGCTGTTGCCTAAATATTGCAATAATATCTGCCCAAAGTGACGCAAAAATGCAGAGTTTTCAGTGAAATAACAACAGAAAACCTCCAGAATCTTAGTTTGGTTGTAACTCGCTTACATTTTATAAGAAGTGATAAAAATTCTGATTTTAAATCAGAAGATCATCAAATGATCTTTTAGCTGGATCGCCCAGCCTTAAGTATATATAGACACATTTACAATATATTGATTAACACTACTATTGATCATTTCAGTGAGTGCAATGGCAGGCTGTAAGAAGGAGCTCTGACAAATAGGCCGAGTTATGGACACGATGGGAATGATTTATTTCAAAATGCAGTTATGTTTGACAGGTGACTCACTCAGCCGCGACATTAATCCCACTGAGATCATTAAAGTCAATACATAAATGAACCCGGGAGAGTTCAGCGCTCACTTTGAAGAATGTGAGCAATATAGTGGAGTAAATGAGTGAAAGAGAAGCACACACAGAGATGAATTATGGAGAAAGTGAGATTACATGAGGATGAACTGGGGACAATGGATATTAATAATTCATGCATTAATAAAGCATGTCCGATGTAAATGCTTTTGCCAAAGCTCATAGAAGAACCACTCAGACAGAGACGCTCATGGGATATTTCCTCTGAAGCGTTCTACAACAATAATAAACTCCACCAATTAAATTGTGCAACATATGTTGAGTTTGAAGTGATTTAAACCCATTAGGTCTGGGAGGGTTTTCATACAAATATACACACAGATGGCCTTTTATTTCAGTGACAAAGAGCTGCTCTGGAGGCGGCGTTACGTCTAACCTTAATGAGCAAAGATTCGGAAGCACAAACACCCTGCAAAGTGCTGACGGGATGTTATTAAAAAGCGTGGTGGAACGCAGCTCAGTACTTTTATTCAAGAATTAGTACGACACTGTAGGTGAAACAAAACACATGTTGACGAGCTGTAGTATTTACAGTAAAAAAAACTATTTCATTTCCATTTAAGGAAAAAAGTTGAAGTCTGATATTTGAATGTACTTTGACTTATGCAAGTTTGACTTCAGGACTTCTACTTGTCTTGGAGTATGATTTTATGAGCACAATGGCATTTTTTCAGGCTCAACGCTACCTCATATCAGTGTCCAGTATATTTAGGACAGAAATGAACAGTAATATTGAAATGCTGCATGTGTGGGAAGCTGCTTCTTGTTGCTCTTCGACCACAAACAACAGGCCACAGGTTGCAACGGGCGCTGTTCTCTTCAAACCACAGGGGTTTGTGGAAACGACACCGGACCACCCTCTCCTTGTCAGATGTACCTGGGGTGTGGAAGCGGCGTGGAAGAGGCTGCTCAGTGAGGCGTTGAGGGAGGAAAGGCAGTCCACGGATCTGAACCCACCACTAACGCAGCCAGCGATTGTCAAGCGGCCGACACAATAGGATTTGATGAATCGCTTGTCCCAGAAAAATAGCCTTGTTCTTCTGAAATTATTAAATGGTATAATAGAGGAATACATTAATATTTCAGCGCACCAGGATGGTAATGGATAAAGCTTCCACATGCCGTTGAAATAGTTGCTTTTAGGGCATGTTGGAGATTTTTAAAGCATGTTAAAGAACTGGAACTGAGAAGTCACATATTGAATTGTCTCTCATTGAGGTTTAAGCACAAGAAGTTTCAGAAAAGATCATGTCATGGAGGTAAGGGGGCCTCTGTTGTCATGGTTACAGCAGTAAATATTCCCATCGCCTGAGTCTGAAGTCAGACTCATGTGGTTAAGCTCCTTGGAGGTTTGGCCATGATTCAAACAAGCCTTTTCATTAATAATTCATCAATCGCTGCCCCTATGGCAAGAATAATATGCTTAAACCTCACTTCAATACCTGGACCAGGAGCAGATTAGTCACACAAAAAGGTTTATATGTTGGCAGAAATTGAGCAGGTGAGATTGAAATTTAAAATCCCTAAATCTCACTTCTTTAAATACTGGCATCTTCGCAGCTTTGTAACCTCACACCGAGCTCACTCTCCATTTTCAGTCCCCGGTTCTCACCTTGAATTGGAAGTAGAAGTAGCAAAGTAGGAATCGGTTCCTACTTTAAAGGTAAAATCAACACTTGACTCAGCTCCAGACGTGGGTCCGTTTGGGGGCGTTTGGGTCCGATTGGAGTCGGTGAACTTTACTCCACAGTTAAGTCTCAAAATGTGGAAAATGCAGTGACTTTAACAACCAATGGACGACTGGATGTGACACCTCCCCATCACTACTGCTGATTGTATGATTTAAATGACATCTTTAAAGATGATGTCAGTGAAGGATAAAGAAGAGGAATTATCCGTAAGAAGAGGAAAGTAACGCTGTTATTTAGTCAAGCTAGGTTTGGTTTATAACAAAATGCTGATGAACGCTGACTGGGGGGTCATAATGTTCTTGTTTTTTGCTTCACTTGTTCTGATTTCATTAGATTTTAGGATCCTTGGACACTGTGTGGATGTAATGTAAATATGTTGAGTAAAAACAAAACAAGTTGCAATTATGAGACTAAAACAGTAATAATAGGATAAAAGAAACAACCAGGAGGAACCAAACAGCTGCCGTTGCTGTTGCGCTACAGTGTTTTGCTCCTGTTGTCTCTTAAACGTCAAAATAGGACGCGTTGGGGATTTAGATTAAACGGCTGCTGCGCTCGTACGTCGGCAAGGCGTCCCTCAACAACAAAGCAGGAGTGTGGGTCGTAATTAGCTGCTGCAAAGACAACCTGTTGAGCTCATTTTTTTTACTGAAGGACAGTCTCAAACGACACGCTGACGCCCGCGGCTAAAAGTATGCGGTGTCCTTTTCCAGGACGCTCCACACACCTGCAGCCAGGCCCAAATGGTCTAACCTAAATCTCTCCACCTGGATGTGATGTGGAGCTGCTTCCACGGGGCTGTTATGTGACTGTATTCATAATGCATTTATACTGTATATATAGAGCGCTAAGCCTCATAAAAACCACACAAAGACACGATGAGGCTCCAGAGAAACATCATTTCCCCTCTACTCTCGCCTCACGCTCTGCTCCTTTTAGTCTCGGCTGCATTGGTTTTCTGCTCGTTCCCCAGGCACAAGGCAGGCCTGTCACATCCACGCTACGACACAGGTGTAATAACATGTGAGCCGAGCTACAAAACCACTCAGACTCAGCCCCTGAGCGGCTTAGGGAACCCTCGACTGATAACACACACGACGACAGCCCGCCACAATACATTCACCAGTGGAAGCAAAAAAAAAAAAAACACACACACACACACTATCATTCATATTGTTTTTGAGGACAACGCTTTGGCTCACGTTCAGTCTGGAGGATGGGTCTTATACTGGACCAAAACGTAACCTGATGTTATGTTTTAGTTTTCATATATGACCTGGGTTGTTCTTCAACAAGAGGAAAACGATGTTAAAAGACGGTTACTTGTGGTTTAAAACTCAAAAACAAAAACACTGAAACATGTTGTAAGTGTTTTAACTGAACTGGACATATTTGACACGCTCTGCTTTACTTCAGTATTGTCTTACGTTACCATTGCATGTAACGGTCGAATGAACCGGTCTGAAGGTGGATTAAAACTTGCTGTACACATGTAAGCTATAAGTACATGAAAGTCAAAAGCAGCGTGATGAACCGGCGCCGTTCTGGTTTCGAAAACCTCATTTTGAAAATTCTTATTTTCAAAACCTGGAACGTTGCAGCTGGAACCAAAGAACGGCGGGTTTTCCGTTGAACCGTTGTGGTCGTGTCGTGTTCAACAGGTTGGAAACAGAGGATGAGACGACAGCGATGTATAGAAATCTGAAAAACCAGTGGGAGAAAAAACAGCAGCAACGGCTGAATTAAACCCAGCGTTTGGTAGTGATTCAATCATCTACTAAGTTTAAGGAAAATCTAGAAAGAGTCAACTTTCAAAACCTGTGGAAGCGTGGGCTGGTTCCCTAGAATTAACAGGGTTCAGTTATATTTGTTGGTTTCTTTTCTCTGTGTTTTCAGGATTGAGGTCAGGACAAAGCTCTTCTAAAAGCTTAATGTTAGTCTGCTTTATCCAATCCACAACCAACTCCGATGTGTGTTCGGGGTCAGCTGTGTCCAGGATTCACCTGTTCATCTCATGGCTAATCTTTCATCTCCATTTGTACATTTTTCAGGGTAATTCCCATTGAACCGGTGAAGTAGTAAACATTCTGCTGAGTCTGCTGAGTGGCAACAACATCATAATATAATCATAATAAGATAATTATGCAGGAAGCAATATTTATTGAGTAGCAGGCATCTGTGAATAATTATATCACATCAGCTGAGATTTAGAAGTAAGACGTGTGCCAAAGAAAAGCTGGCGGACAATAAAGAGATGTGTGTACAGGATTATTTGTTGAACCAGCTCTCTGATGTGTTTCCTTAACCTCAACTAAAAACAAGTTTTCCATCTGCATCAGCTTCAAAAGTTTGTAGCCCAGGGCTGCGCACCAAACTCCCCTGACAAAACACTCAAATCTGTCACTCGAAATCACTTCTGCCTTATTCACTCACTCCTAGAGTCCGTTTATTCTTAGGGCACAAAGGCCGCTCTAAAAAAAAAAAAAAGATGCAGCCTCGGGACGATTCCAAAAAAAAAAAAAGAAAAGTGAAATGGGTAAGATATGAGTATTTGAAAGCGGTGACCTTTGTGCTCGGTGGATTGAGGCATCACTGAGCTAAAGAGGGTCTGTAACATCAGCGTTTATAAGAATAGCAGTAGAAAGGGAACTCCCTGGACTCTCCCCGCTTTTCATGCTGCATTAATGTTGTATGGGAAAGATGAAGATCCCAGAGTCTGATGTGAACATACTGCTGCACACAGCCTGGGTAAAAACAACAAATCACGACGGACACTTTGAGTTATGTGGGGAAGATGAGTAAAAAAAAAACAAACAAAACAAATACAACTGGAAGCGACGAGAGGCCAAGGGGTTCAGCGGTGCACGGTCGCCATGGCAACTTGATCCGATCATGTTAAAAGCAGGAGCGTTTAATGTCGACTGGGAGTAACAGACATGAGCTCACGCCCGCCGTCTGGTCGTTTTAACTTCGAAACATTTCTAAAATCAAATCCAATATGGCAAAAAAAAAAAAAGATCTATTGTATTTTTTAAGGAGCCATCTTCTTTTCATCTGCAGGCGCATGACGTTGAGTGTGATGTAGGTCGTTACGTAGTGGGTTCAGAGGTCATTCTGCGTGGCTGTTGTCGTGGAGTCCGTAATGTCAGCTGCTCAGTCCGAGTCAACAAGGCTGTTTAAGTTTTATTACTGCAGCAACACGAATGTTCTGCACCATTTCCACTGCTTCTGAAGAGGAAAATAAAGGCCCAATATGTGCAGCTTTACCACAGCGTTTCTCTGGATAGACTCAGCAACGAGTCAGGTTAAATTAAAGACTTTTAAAAACCAGAGGTGTCTGCACTACACAGGAACGCTCAGCAAACGAGACGAACAAGACGAAACACAGAGGTGCATCTTAGACGTGTTTCCATCCAACTTGACCATGAAGTCAGCTGATGTCTGATGGTTTAATCCGCCATCACAGAACTCTCCCTTTTCATTTTCCTCACTTAGTTTGGATCCATTGATGCTTTAAAAACACCAAAACTTGTCTCCTGCAGAATGAAAGCCTCCTCGCTGTGCTTCCCTTTATGTGCTCTGAACGCAGGCAGCTACTTTAGAATAATTTGGTCAGAGAAGCCCCTCGTTAAAATTCACCCCCAACTTTTACCAGGGGCACTAAAACCACTGTAATTATCACAAGCAAAGAGCTCAGACTCTGGAGCGTCTTTCCAGGCTTTGTTTCTGTCCTGCTGCTCTTTATCTCCAGCAAATTCACACTCCAGCGTCCACCGGGAATGAACCGAAGCTGTGAACACACACAGGAAAAACTGACACCTTATCTCTGAATTACAAGATCCAGATCTTGTACCTTCACGTAAAAGATCAACCGCTGTCGCATAACACGGAAGCTGCAGAAAAAAAGTGTTAAAAAATTAGAAGAGACACAAAAAACCTCTCGTGTTTTTTCCAGTGTATAAATATCTGGTGCATTAATTACTCATCTCTGTTTCTTGTATTTTTGTGCTTCTTCTATTTTCTATCAATATTTTTATGTAAAAATCAGGCGTTTTTTCAGTCGTTTCCGTGTTACGTGTCAACGATTGATAACTAGGCTCAACTTTTCTCATAATTAAAAGATCCTCGTGTCATAATTACACGATATTTTATAAGATCTGGATCTTGTACTTGTACGGAAAAGGAAAAGGCGTCTGCTTTTTGCCCTTAGTGAAAGCACTGCGTTTGCATAGACATCGGGGAGAACTGCACTCATTTACAGAACGGTAATAACTTCATTTTGACTCGTTTTTGCAGTGTTGTGTAGATGCCGGTGTGTTTATGGACAGGAGAAGCAGAGGTGACGTTGGCGTTCAAGGGTCTCTGTTCTGGAAAATGAGCTCCCACGTGTCGTCTGAAATCCTCAGGAGGAGCGCGGCGGATTCCATCCCCGTCGCTTAACAGCAGACCTGCTCCTACTCCTGCGATGATACTCCAAGTGTCATGGGAGTTTGTGTTTCCACTAATGTACGTGTTCTTTGTGGGCCGGCTCCCCTGGGGAAGCGAGTGGGGAGGGGGCGAGGAGATGTGAATGTGTGAGTGTGGGGCTGCAGATCTGAGTCATCTGATCTTTAAATAATCGCATCGAGATGTGTTTGTGTCTCGGAAGGAAATCAAGAGAATTCTTAGTCAATGTACTTCTGCTGCTGGTACATTTATAAAGGCAGGATTGTACTACTGTTCCTCTGCCACTACTACGTTATTATTTAATTACCCAGAGGCTTCTCACATACAAGTGTAACTGAGACAATTCATTACCTCCTTTATTTAACCAGGGAAGATCCTCATTGAGATCAAAATCTCTTATTCAACAGTGACCTGGCCAAGAACACAGAACAAACAAACTGCTTTCATACACTAAATAAATAAATGCAATATGCAAAGGTTCAAAAACGATTCCAGGGAGCGATTTCAGACGCACCCACTGCCTCCGACTGACATTGGATCTAAGATGAAGGACTTCTATTCACAAGAACTGAAAGCTAATTGTTCCTGAGCTACTTTTCCGCCACTTTGGACTGAAAGCGGTTCTCTAAAAGCCTCCTGCAGCAGTCTATCCATTTGATTCAGCATTTGTTTTTGGATTTTTTTTTTCCATTAAATATAAGAACCCTGGTGGAGTCAAAGCGTCTTTCTGGAGAGTCGACCGGCGCCTGTGCCTTGAGAAAATCATTTACTTTGAAAAACGTATATTGACTGAAGCAGCAAACCTCTAAACGAGCCCGACTTGTGTTATCCCGATATTCTGAGACAAGATGAATTCACAGATTTGGTCGTCATCTTACACATTTGCCATTTGAACATCCTGGTTTGGTTTTTGTTTTCCTACAGCTGGAGGCACTGGATGTTCAGGAGGACAAAAACTCCGGATGAAGAGCGTAAAAGTCGCTCCTGTGCAGAGAAAGCCCTGTGTCTAATGGATCTCCGTGAGCCACTGGGGAGGACGCTTCCAAGAGGAAGTGATCGGATGCAGAGAAGTGCAATCCGTTTCCCCGCTCAGAGGAGAGCGGAACTGACTGCTGTTGACACGAAATGAAAGATTTCATTTGACTTTATGCTATCTTATAAAGTCAAATTAAAGGAACTTGAAACCAAAAAATACTTGAAACCATCTAATACCTTCAGACAACACTGAATATTAATACAAACTACGGCCCGTTACAGATCAATAATGCAGAGTGTTTACAGCCTCAAACATATAGAGATGAAGTTATCTGTATCTAGTGGAACCAGAAATGGGCAGCTCCTGCTCTGACTGTGACTGCAGCTTATCCCTCATCGACACGTCTGCTGCCTATTAGCTCATAGCTCCAGGACAGTGTTATGTAACTGCATATAACTGCACTTTGCATACTGATTGACAGCGCTTACTATAAGGTGAAGTGGGCAGACGTGTAGGGTTTTGTGTGCAAAGACAGTTTATCTTGCGAAGACACACTGCTTTCCTAATCTCATCTGCGCATCTGATTTTAGCTGAAAACTGAACGTCAAACGCTTCGTCAGACGACACTAAAACTCACACGGATCTGTGCTTTCTTTAAATTACCAGCTGACGCAACAGTTTGAAATGTTTTGATCGTGGAAGCTGCTGGAAATTCAGGAGAATCACTTTCATTCCTACACAAAACACTGTGAAAATCAACAGTGGAAACGGGAGTTTTTGCTCATGTTTGGTGTCGTGCCGTGACTCCACGTCAGCGGCCGGATGTTGTTTGGAACAGAACCAGGAAATTTTAAAATGATATTAAAGAAGTAGGCGCAAAAAAGGATAATTTATTAACAAGTTCTTAATGAAACAAAAGGAAAAAGTAAACTTCAGGCAGTTCAACCAAACTGACTTAAGAAGCACTGTACTTTCTTTTAATCGTTTTAATTATATTTTTCTCTTTTATAATTACTTCATGTACCTTGTACTTTGTTTTAATTAGATTTTTCAATGTTTCTATTGTTTTATTTTCCTCTGTAGGTTCCTTTTGTTTACGTAAACCACACTGAACTGTCTTTGTGGATGAATTACGCTATAATAGACACGCTTTGCCTCAAGCTTAAGGGCTCACTGTGTACGCTTCAGTGTTTCTGCCGATATGCACCTGATATATATATACACATCCATATGTTTAAGAGAATGTCAGTGGCTGCAGAAATCCCTTCTCGTGTCCCAATCCATCACGGTTAAGGATGTAATTATGCAAACGTGTCTTCACTGTCTCTAATTAGCAGCTGATCTCCAGGCAGAAGCAAAGAAAAACAACAACACTGTATAAACGCAGTCCGTGTGATAAAACATACAATAAAGTCACGTCCAACAAACTCAGTGAAAAAAAACATAGCAGCCACATTCATTCACAGTTACTTTCAATAATAATAACTCACTGTGTGCAGCTCAATCTGTAGTGAAATACATTTTAAAAATAACCACACCAGCACTGGTAGTAGTACACGTTTCCATCCAAAACAACCCACATGCATCTGTATGAGCGTGAAACGTTACAGTCTGATGCATTACAGACATGATTCAAACCCGGGGCCGTGTCGTATACACAAACAGCAGAGAGCGTTTCCAATCAGGAGCAGTTTAACGGGTCGAAGCCGCCCCAGCCATACCGCAGCCTCTGCCGGTTTGCAGAGGCCGCCGACACGAGTCCGGACCCAGGTCACGGCGTGTTCATCCCCTTCCCGTCGGGGAAGAGATACAGAGCCATCAAAGGCCCAATTAACAGAGCGAAGAGCAGCTTCTCCCCCACAGCTGTAACCCGTCACCTCCCACAGCTGAGGCGGACTCAACGCGATTGTTTTCACTCTGTAATTTAGTTCATGCTGTCACCGTTTACCTGCATCATCCAAGTGTATTCATTCATCATATGCAGAGGATGCAGCGTAGTGGTTAACATGGGCCCCGGTGCTTTTCTCTTTGGCCGTGACTGCTCATTTAGATTACAGATGTGCTCAGTCTTGACAGGTTCCGCGCCTAAACTAGCTGTCGTTTCGTCACGCGATCGCATAGAGGCTCGACATCGACATCAGTGCTTATCTGTACATGACAAAAGTAGCAAAGAAAATAAGAAGTTGTTCGTGTGATTGCGTTTGCGTAGAATAAGCACAGAATGTTGTCACAGATTTCTTCTGGTTTGACTCGCTGGAGGTCGTCCGTTGGCATAATCCTGCCATTGGTCGACTGTTTCGGTCGCCGTTCTCCTCCCCTTCCGCTGCCTGCACGTTAAGAGTCAACTACGTCCGAGCTGGAAATGATGCAGCGTTCTGATGCAGCGATATGGCAGTCCTAATTTGTTCTGTGTGGTGGTTTTTTTAGCCATTTTAATGCTCACGTTGCCAAAACAATTCCCCAGGTACCGCCGCTGCGTCCTTGGTCGCCCAAGATGATTATGACTGGTTTAAGGAAATACAAATAAGCCCGAGGCCCCCCCCCCATAGAGAACGATAATGAATTCAGTCGGATCTTTCTCCTCTCTGGCACAGCGTTAAAACAGGGTGTGGAGACTAGATTTCTATTGAGTATTTTGCAGAAAAAGACCTGAAGGACATGTGTTGGCCTTTTAAAGAGGGTCTCCAGTGCAACCACACAACCTGCACCGTCTGGATCCTTTATCCTGGGTTTTTTTTTGTTTTGTTTTTTTAATTTGCTGCTGGACAAAATTTTGTCGTATGTCAACATTGACAAAGTGTCTTAACTGGACTGGACTGGACAATGACAGACAGGTTCAGTTAATGTTCATGGTTTCATCTCAGTCCAGTGTCTTTAAATGATAAGACACTCAATCACCTCTATGCATCTTAATGTGCATGATCACTAATTATTCATTTGGAACCAGAAATGTGCACAAAACCTTTTCTCTGAATCTTTTCATTTGTAAATTACAGTTTATTTTTGCGCAGTCAGTAAAGTCGTTTCTTTTGTATCAGGCTCTATTGGGAACAGACTATGGTTAATTCATCTTTCAGCTGCAGGTGGGCACTTCATGAATACATTATTCTGTGCTTTCATTCATCATAATTCATTCATCACTCAAAGTCAAAGCTCGTTTATGTTCCGTTTGCGTCTTCAGCTGCTCTAAATATTAATTGAGCACTTTGCAGGTCGTTGATAGAGGACTTTTATTTTTATGAGTCTCATTGTGATGATGAATGAATATTGATCTAAGTGAGTGAACAGTCAGGAGTAAATAAACTGCTTGATGATGAATGTACTCACGGGTTCCATCGAAACGAGTGGCGATGGTGTCCAGGAAGGTGTTCTGTGGCGCGATGAGACCCCGCATCACCGGCATCCGGGAGCGGGTCGAACCGCGTCTCTCCCGCCGCTCCGAGCCATGGCTGTCCCCGGCTGTGGACACGAAGCCCGGCAGGAACCTGGAAGAGGTCCCCGGCGCTCCTCCTAACCCCTGCAGGAGGGCGCCGATCCGAGACACCCGGGACTCCACGACGGCCAGAAGTGACCGGCGACCACCGAGCAGGTGATCCGGACTGAGAGACGGGAGGAGGAGGAGAGGAGCCGCTGGAAGCTGACGGGGGAAGAGGACGGAGAGGATGGAGGGATGGAGGGACCGCGTCGAGGATGGTCACATTTACGCACGGCTGGACGACAATGCGATCCCTCTCTCCTCCTCCTCCTCCTCCTTCTTCTTACCCTCTTTCTCTTCCTCAAACAGACGCTTTTCTCCTTCTTCAGCTTCTCTCTCTTTTTGTGTCGCTCTTACTCCTCCTCTCTCCATCGGTCTGGAATCCCATCCGTGTCTCTTCACCTCTCCTCCTCTGATGCTCTGATGAATGAACTCACTGATGAAACCAAAGTGATGTGTTGTTGTGATATTTTTGGTAATCGACGGTGAATTCATGTAACATTTCCAACACTGTGAGCCATATTCCACACCTGAAGCTGCAAAGCCTGTCACTTCAAGAACAAACTGATGAATAATTTATAGTCAGGATGCACAGATGAATCAAAACATTACATTTTAACATAAATAATGCCATGAATGTGACACCAAGGTTACATTATCATCAAATAGTCCTGAAAACCTACATTCATTCACTTCATAAAAACCCTGTAATGACATTTTAATATAGTCGTTTCCTTTAAATTTTTACAGACGTGTTCGTTGTTTTGTTCATTGTTTCATAAGTGCATCTGGACCGTGTAGCCTGGTTTAAATAAAACTGATGGATCATTGAAAGAATAATTGGAGACAGAAGTGTTCAGGTATGACTCAAGATCTTCAAATACTTCATCACATGCACGTCTACAATTGCCTTTTTTTCTTTCTTCGTCTACAATGTGTTCATTATACATGTTCATATCTTGAAGACAATAAATCCAACTCTAAAGTGCCGTGATGGTGGTTTTCTGCTGCTGTGGCTTCATCTCAACAACCCTCAGACCCAAGTGTCTTATAACCAGGACAGTATTCATGTAGCTGTGGCTTTGATGGAGAGGCATGAGACTGGAGTGAAATTTCAAAGCACCCAGCACTGTCAGACTAATTCTTAAATGAGAATTAGTCTGACAGCGTCAGTTCATGTTTGATTTCCAATGGGGCGTTAACAACAGGCTCAGACCACAGTGTCTCTGGATGCAACTGGACGGACCTAGAGCCCATCACAGACACAAAGCCGATGCTGAACCGGCAGCCGTCACAGGTGGCGGCCCGTCATCGTATCAAACCGCATCTGATAAATGGTTGCGATTGGCTTTACCCGATCTAGGCTCGGTGGAAATCAGTTTGAATGGGAGCAGTGCCAGACTGATCTGCCAGAGCAAATGAACGTTTGCTCTCAGGCAGATGCGTCTGGTTCTCAGGCTTCACTGAGAGCAACTATCTGCCGTCTATACTCTGTATCTAGTCAGGCTCCTTGGATGTTCTCTGGCAGGATAAGGGCGAATATTTCCATCTTGCAGTGGCAGGAATGGCAGTCTCCTTCCTTCCACTATCTGTGCGTTTCCATTTTAAAAGAGAAAGAACCTCCGAGCTGCAACTACAAGTGAAAATGGCAAGTTCTGACAAAGATATGTGTCTTTTTATGTGGAAGTTTCTTTCCTACACAGGTAGAATGGCCAAAGAATGCTCCTGAATGTCTGATACAAAGACACCATCAGTCGCTACATGTGTGAACCATTCCTTTAATTTACAATGGTCTTTATCCATAATCACGATCACATTAACAACCCATCACCCTCCATTTCACACATTCACGTCAGTATAGACGACTGGAAGTAGGCAGTGGCGTCCATTTTCAGATCAAACCATTTTTAAAATTACACCAAGAGTTATTTCCTCTGCACAAACAGCATGAAGAAGAACATGGAGTTTTCACTCAGGATGTTGGGGTTTGATTCCCACACGTGTTCCCTTTAGTTTTCATTTTGAGTCGGTTTCGGCGTGGTTTTCTCTCGGTTTTCAGAGGTGCAGTCTGGAGTCAGGCAAACAGGTGGCCGTTTGGTGTCCCCGAGCTTAACTTTGGGAAAGTCATTTTTACATCCGTATGTCTGCCCAGAATGACATACGCTTGTATTAATCATGGGGAAAACCCTGACCACGGACACATGCGAATAACATCTGCCTAAACTCGTGTCGATTTACGTCTTTCTCGCTCTGACGGTGAAGAGATTGCGGAGATATTTCCATTCCGCCTGCTCTCAAGCCTCCGTTCAAGCACTTCCCCAAAGGTGAACCTCATTTTCTCGGTATCTGGGCTTCGCTGACAAAAGTGGCGGGAATCACCATGGCAACCACACACACACACACACACACACACACACACACACAGAAACACACACACACACATTGCAGTCTGCTCCTTAGCCATTAAACTAATCTTTGTCGGATGTTTTGCAATGAAAGGACCATTAAGGTATAGGAGCGAATGAGCAGCGACCGCATTAAAAAGTTGTATTTATAATAAAAAAACAAGGGACTAGTGTAATGAGATGCTTTGTCTAACACATCACACACACATAGGACTGACAGACCAGTGCTGGTGTTTGAAGATAACTGAAAGAAGACGAGTCGTCCACACACAACACTGCCTCAAACCAAATTAAGATCCAGATAAAGACGTCAAGAGACGAGCGCCGTCGTGAACCTGTCCTGCACTGACACCTGCTGGTGAGTCTCACAAAGTGCAGATGAAGCTTGACACAACACTCCCCAAGTTCAGATCCACACCAGGGTGAGAGTTAACGACAAACAAGACTCAAATCTAAAACCAGTAGAGAACTGAAGTGAAAACAAAGGTTAAACCGGCCTCATTCTGTTTCAGTGTTAATGGTGAGTCAGAATAAAATGTCTTTGCATCTTTCTGTAAAACAAGACGTTCTTCATCATACCTGCAAAAACAACATTCAATAAAAAACAAACTAAAACCAGTCACTTCTTCTAAATAAAACTAAACTACTTTTTGTAAAACTAAACTGAGATGAGGCGAAATGACAACACTGTAAAAACAGACTGAGGTGAATTAATGCTTAAAGCAACATTTATTGAATAAAATATGTCTGAACCTAAGTTGAGCCAAACATATTGGAATCGTTTCAGTGCTTAACATCAACTATATAATAATGTTAAAAATAAACAAGTAAGAAAAGTTTGAATTTGCACCTAATTTAGATTTTTTTTTGTATTATTATTATTCTGTTGTGAAATTCAGTTGCAATGTCTTAATTCAACCAGTAGAGGGCAGTGGCTGCACATCTTTCTAACATGTAGAATTCAAACATTTTAAGATGTCAAAATCTGGACCTGAATCCATCAACAACATCTCCATGCACTTGGTTTTCTGATGGTTTGGTTTGGTTTCATCTTGGTTTTTAACTTTGATCTGTATAGCTGCATCAACGTGCGTCTCATGCTGAATTCCTATTGGTCGTTAAGCAGACTTCACACTGAGAAGGTTCTTAAGTTTGTGTCAGATTTTACCAGGACGACGGCCTCACAATGCGACGTCGTAGGACCAGCCATTTTTATCCACGACCACAGATGTCACCGTGTTTTGTCGCGTTTCGAGTGAAATCGTACAGACAGGAATCCAAAAGACAAGGCCACAAACACACCAGAATCACGAGGGTTTCGAGCAGAGGGAAGGTGAGCGGAGGATGCAGGCCGTGGGATTACCTGCTGGGACACAGGTGAGGAGGGAGCGGGGCCAGGATGGGCGGGAAACCTGCAGGTGAGTGGAGGCGTGGCCAAAGAAGGAGGAGACGAGGAGATGAACAGGAAGGAGGCAGACCACGACTTCAAAATAAAACAGGAAACAAGACCACAAATGTCGAGTCTCAAACATCTAGATTTATATATTTACTCAACTTTTATTTGGACTCAGGTCTCTGTCTGCTTTTGCATCAAATCAGATGGAAAAATGTGGACGTTTGAGATAAAGAGTCGAGACGATGGCATTAGAAGTCAAAATAAATAGACACATTTATGATAAAAACCTCCAAATAAGGAGACAAAAAGGTCAAAATTAAGACATTAAAAGTCAAACTTACGACAGAAGGCCAAAATTGTGACGTATGAGAAAAAATAAAACGTTAGGAGATGAAAAGTCAAAATTAAGAGATTAAACATATACGCAGCCTGGTTTATGTTTTACTTTTCATTGCATTGTCTTGTTTTTAAAACAATACCTATAATAAAAGTAGAAAAATATGAAGACATTACGGTTTATTGATGTTATTTGTATTTTTGATTTTCCATCTGATTCGTTTATTGATTTGTTTCAGTGACGTCCATATGGTTCACGTATTTGTATGTCGTTGTTTGTCTTCTTCAAGGTAAAGACGCGACATTTATTTCGTTACTCGTCGCGTTGCGTCGATTCCACGCGCGATGAAAGACTCGCGAGCGGCAGATTAAAAGACAGCGGGTCACGCGCTACTGGATGAGCATCTGGCGCGCGTCTCCGCATCTCTCTCCCTCCCTCTCTCCCTCTCTCCCCCTCCCTCTCTCCCTCTCTTTCTCTCTCCCTCCCTCTCTCTCTCTCTCTCTCCCTCTCTCTCTCTCTCTCTCCCTCTCTCTCCCTCCCTCTCTCTCTCTCTCTCTCCCTCTCTCTCACTCCCTCACCCTCCCTCCCTCTCTCTCCCTCTCTCCCTCTCTCTCCCTCTCTTTCTCTCTCTCCCTCCCTCTCTTTCTCTCTCTCCCTCCCTCCCTCTCTCTCCCTCCCTCTCT
>JAPQRN010000226.1:0-19301 GCA_037367275.1 Coranthus polyacanthus | reverse complement strand
GTGAAAAATGTAGCAAGATGAAAACTATCTAATAACATGAAAAAGATGTAACAAGATGAAAACACAATATGCATTTGCTTATGTTTTCTGACATAGTTTTTTAAATATTTAGTCTCATTTATTCAAAAGATTTAGTAATTGCATTAAACAAGGGGATGCTGTAGTTTTTGATGAGTAAATTGTGCATTTTTCAGTGATTTATTTTCAAAAGTGGATGAATCCATCTTTGGTGTTGTGGTGAGTGGTTGTGACAGCAGGACAGTGTGTGGGACTGAGTCAAAATAAAATACTCTATGTGGGTTTGTGTGTTGACAGTGACAATCGTGTTAGTCACTGATGTGCAGTCAAAAAGCTTTTGAATAACAATGGAGCTCTATAGTACAGAGAATAAGATACTTTATCAGGCTGTGTAGACATAGATAATACCTAGTAGGATCAATACATTGTTGATCAGTTCATTAAACTATTGAATAGGTAAAACAGCTTTTCAGTCAATTATCAGGTGTCGCCTGGTGGGGTAACGTACTTTATCTTTCTGCTGCTGTCAAAAGTTAGCCAATCTCACATTCAATTGATATTGAGTTTGTGTTAACTCTTCAGTACAATGGATCCCTCGTATACATGTAGGACAGTACTCCCACAGCTGTCTAACAATCTAATAGGTTTGTCGGTGTGTGTGTCACTGGTTAATGTGTGGTTATATTTGAACGACTGAGGAATGTGTTGACTGTTGACCTTGGCCAAATGGAAGCCATTATCTCCCCTGCTGAGGCCTCTCTCCTCTGCTGAGCTGATAAATTAATGAGAGAAAACACTACTTACATTGATACTAGTGTCGCCACCGGCTAGAGAGAAAGAGGGAGGAGGGAGATGGGGGGAAAACATGGAGAAAGACATGAAGGGAGACAAACATCAGAATATCAGAAGAGCAAACAATGTTATTAAAAAGCTGGTGGGACAGAGAGTGAGGGCACTTTATTCACTGCAGCATTCATACAGTATATTCATTTAGAACTACTGAAGTGCAGCATCAGATTCCACTTCAACACAAAATAGATGTATCATACATGATAAGGTTGAATTCCACTCCTGCCAGCTCACTATCACAGTGTTATGACTTCTAACTGGAGTATATCAGGTGTGGTTTTATTCCCAAAAAGAACTTCAGTGTGTCCATCACTAACTGTAAATGTACCCAGTTCATTTACGGAGTGCCTCAGGGTTTAGTACCTGATTCACTGCTATTCTCTATGATCCCTCTATGTCAGCTCTTCCAGCAACATCAACTTTCACATTTATGCTGATAATTCCCAGAGTTACTTCTCACTAACACAGCATAAATGGGGCTAGATACAGGGGTCTTATGCCTATCATACACTTGTACACAAAGTGTCACTCCTATCACATTTAAAGACAGTGTCTAAGTTTACATTATATTAACTGCACAAAATATTACATTTTAAAATGTGCTCTTATTCTGAAGAAGACAGTATTCCTAATAAGCTGTTTCCATGGCTAATGAAAATGAACGCTGACAAGGGCCATATTGTGATGGTGATGACTACTTCAGAGCATCTCCAAAATGGAAGGTCTTGTTGTCAGTAGTTAGTACCTACCAAAACCGGATCTCAAACTAATTGAGTATCTGTGGGAACAACTTCATTACCACATGCTTAATATTGTGTAGCTCCCCCTTTTCCCACCAAAACAGGTCTGACCCAAGGCAGGGACTCCACAAGACTTCCTGAAACTATGCTGTGGTATCTGGTACCAAGACGTTAGCAGTGGCCCCACCTTGCACCTTCTTTAAGTTCTGGAAGGTGCGAGGTGGGGCCACCATGGATTGGATTTGTTTGTCCAGCACATCCCACAGATTGGATTGAGATCTTGTTGTCCTTCCTTAGACCACTTATGGTAGGTTCTAACCACTGCAGACCAGAAACACCCAACAAGCCCAGCAGTTTTGGAGATGCTCTGACCCAAGTGGTCACCATCACAATCTGGTCCTTTGTCAAAGTCACTCTTTGATTCTTACTCTGCCCATTTTGCTGCTTCCAACACATCAACTTCGAGGACTAAATATTCACTTGCTGCATTATATATCCAGCCACTGACATGAGCCATTGCTAATCAACATTATCACCACTGCATCTGTCAGTGGTCACAAGTGTATGGCTGATCAGTGTACATAATAGACAATAGATAATAGATAGATAATAGAGAAGGTCTCCACCGCCGGACAGGTGGTCTCTCTTTCCAATGAGGGGAAGAGTGGTGGTTGGTACCCATGAGTGCATTGGAATGGGGACATACCAGTGACAGAACTGGAAAGAGTGTTGTGGGTGTATTCTACCCACAAGAGTTGGGATAACCAGGTCGTGGGATTTTTAGAGGCCATGCAGCGGAGGGTGGTCTCCATTATCTGGTTGACCCTTTCTGTCTGTCCATTGGACTGCGGATGGAAACCAGATGAAAGGCTCACGGTGGCACCTAGGAGTCTACAGAACTCCACGTCGAGTGGGATGCCGTGGAGCCAGAAAACATAGCGAAGAACGAGGGACGCGGTCTCCTTGGCTGAAGGGAGTTTGGGGAGAGGAATGAAATGAGCCATCTTGCTGAACCAATCCATGATGGTGAGAACCACAGAATTTCCCTCAGAAACGGGTAGACCGGTGATGAAGTCTAGGGAGATGTGTGACCATGGTCTGTGGGGCATGGGGAGAGGAATCAGGAGTCCGGCAGGGTGGAGTGTGACGGCTTGTTCAGGCAGCAGACGGGGCAAGCATTTACGAAGTCCCGAATGTCGTTGGCTAAGGTGGCCCACCAGAACCTCAGCTGGACCACCTCCAGGGTCCGAGCGATACCAGGGTGACAGGTGAGCGGTGAATCGTGGGCCCATTGAAGCACGTCGGACTGAAGAGCAGGGATGACATGCAGCTGGTCGGGAGGACAGGCGCTGGGACCAGGCTGGTCATCGGCTGCTGTCCGGACCCGGTCCTCAATCTCCCAAGTGAGAGTCACGACCAAACAGGAGGGAGGGAGTGTGGGTGACACCTCCTCTTCTGGTTCTTCCTTCTCAGGGAAATGGCGGGAGAGGGCATCTGGTTTCTGGTTCCGGGAGCCAGGTCGATATGATATGAACCGGGTAAGGAAAAGAGCCCATCTGGCCTGGCGGGAATTTAGCCTCTTGGCGGTGCGAAGATACTCAAGATTACGATGGTCGGTCCAGACTATGAAGGGCTGTTTGGCTCCCTCCAATAGGTGTCGTCACTCCTCCAAAGCCAACTTCACCACCAGGAGTTCGCGGTTACCGATGTCGTAGTTTTGCTCTGCCGGGGAGAGGCGCTGGGAGAAAAACGCACAGGGATGAAGCTTCTGGTCGTTGGTGGACACCTGGGAGAGGATGGCCCCTATGCCAACATTGGAAGCATCAACCTCCACCACGAATTGCCTTTCCCTGTCAGGTACCCAGAGGATGGGGGCAGAGGTAAACCGATGCTTCAGCTCCAAGAGGGCGGTGTCGACGGCAGAAGACCAGTCGAACAGGACCTTGGAGGACGTCAGGGCTGTGAGGGGAGCAGCCACTGTGCTGTACCCACAAATGAAGCGCCAGTAAATATTAGCGAACCCCAGAAACCACTGCAGCTGCTTCCGATTTTCCGGGACTGGCCAGGTGGCCACAGAACAGAACTTTGCTGGGTCCATCTGGGTCGTTCCCTGTCCAACCATGTATCCCAGGAACAAGACTGTAGAGGAGTGGAATTGGCACTTCTCGGCTTTCACATAGAGGGAGTTCTCAAGGAGTCATTGGAGGACCGTCTGCACATGGTGGACATCTTCTTCGATGGTCCAGGAGAAAATGAGGATATCATCGAGGTAAATGAAGATGAAACGATTCAGCATATTCAGGAGAACGTCATTTACCAGAGCCTGGAAAACGGTGGCTCTTACATTGATACTAGTGTCAAGAAAGCTCGGAAGGAGGAGCAGGCTGGCGTGTGTCGCTCCCACTCGGTGGTTCCCCAAAGGTGGGCCTGGCCGGTTAGATGTGGGTTCTGGCGCTGCCCCGTGCACTGGAACCGGGAGCAGGGGAGGAGCTGGAGGAGCGGCCGGGGGTGTCTGCAAAGCCGCCAGCTGTTGGACCTGCTGAGCCAAGGAAGTTATGGCTCGCTGCATTACTGCTGTGGTCTGGCAGTTCTCTGATGATGTGGCAGCAAGCAGTTCCAAAGGCGGGCCCGGCTGGTTAGATGATTGATGGCGAAAGCCACACAATCCTCGTCAGAAGCAAAGGTATATGGTTGAAGGGAAAACAGGATAGAACAATTAGTGATAAAAGGGTTACAACCTTCTGGTTCTCCTGTATACCACTCTGGTGCTCTGACTCTGGGTTCTGGCACTGCCCCGTGCACTGGAACCGGGAGCAGGGGAGGAGCTGGAGGAGCGGCCGGGGTTGTCTGTCGCCAGCTGTTGGACCTGCTGAGCTGAGGAAGTTATGGCTCGCTCCATTCTGGCAGTTCTCTGACGATGTGGTGGCAAGCAGTTCCTCGTGGCGACGAAGTGCCTCTTCGATCCGCTCGAGCCGGTCTCCTGAGGAGGGTGAGTGTGCTGGGTCCATGTTTTGCTCAGATTGTTCTGATACAAACACAAGGCGTGGACCCACAAGCAACACTCGGAGCACGAGGAATGAACTGACGGGAATTTTATTGAACAAACTGTTAATCAGAGACAGGATAATCTTGGGACCCACAGCTCCTCACGCTGCGGAGAACGAACGGTGCTGAGGTGGCAGGCTGACAGCAGGGGAATCCAATCGGTGTCGGGTTCCCGTTGGCAGGAGTCAGCGAGACGGGGAGCTGAGCACTGAGTCTGGAGTCGGTGCTGACAGGCTGGGTCTGGGAAGCAGGAGAATGCGGAAGTCCAAGACCCGCAGAACAGTGGGTCTTCGGGGGCTTCAGAAAGCAGGTCCGATATTCAGGGCTGACAGGGTCATACACAAAAGGTCCGGTCTGAAGAAAACGCTGGAGAGTCATGCAGGTAACAGAGGACAATCAGGCACAGAGGAAGCATGAGAGGTGAGTATATATTGACGGCACAGCAGGTGAAACAGATGTTGCTGATTGCAGTAGAGTGGCAGCCTGGGCAGGTGAAACAGATTATCTTAATTGCTGAGGAACAAGGGATGGCAGACCGTGACAATAGGGGCTCAAATTATGTCTGCAGTGACAAGTTTATCATGTGGGGTCCCTCGGCGTTCTGTTTTGGGTCCCACTCTGTTTATGTTATATATGATCTCTTCTGAGCATCTTGTGCCATCTTTATGCCCATGATATCCAACTTTATTGTTCATTTCTAGATTATGAGTTCCACAAACTATCTAGCTTTTTTGATTGCTATCTGATATCAAGATTGATAACTACCTCCAATTAAGGTGCCTCTGTCTGATCAAGCCTCAGAATTACTTTAGGTGTCATCTTTGATAAATCAATGATCCCGAATTGTCATTCCAGACAGTTTGTTCGTTATTGTTTATTCCACTTGAAGAATATTTCAAAATTAAGAAAGATGGTCTCAGTGACTGAATTGGAGATGATTATCCATACTTTTATTCCTTCCCATTTAGATCATTGCAATTAAATGTGTATCTGTCTTAACAAAACTATTGACCATGTTTTGTGTTAGTATACAATATATTATATATTTACTTATTTACTTCAACAAAATGTCAGTAAAATTACCAGTGTGAGGGAGAACCCACCTTTAGTACACATGATTAATGAGCATTAGTGAGCCCATAGATAAGGCCCCATCAGACATATACCACAGTGACTAACAGAATTAACAGTGAAGCCTGGGACCTTTTAGTCGCGTCTTCAGCTCTTGATACAGAGGAACTGGGAGTTAAATTGGCCGTGTGCTGATTTGTGTTGAAAGAGAGCAAACAGTGGCTCATGTGGTGTGCTGGGTGGCACACAGGACCAAACAGCTTTCTGAAGAGATGTAATGATGACAAATGTCTTTTCAGAGTGTACCACGAGGAAGAGACAAAACTGCAAGGCAGAGCTTCCCCTGCCATTAACCTGCCATCAGGACAGAGTGCTACGTCAACAAGAAGAACAGGAAACCTGAACCTGTTCATGGTACACTTAATGACTTATTGCATTAATCACACTGCACATTCCTATATTACTTCTTCATCACTAATAGTTTATTAGTTCATCTTTCCAATATTGCATGTTACATTATATCATCATATTATTACATACTTATATACACTGATCAGCCATACAATTATGACCGCTGAGAGGTGAAGTGGCAATAATGTTGATTATTGATTGATTATAGCTCCTGTCACTGGGTGGATATATGAGGCAGAAAGTGAACATTTAGTCCTCGACGTTGATGTGTTGGAAGCAGCAAAAAGGGCAGTGTAAGAATCTGAGTGACTTTGACAAGGACCAGACTGTGATGGTGATGACTGGCGTCTCCAAAACTGCAGGTCTTGTTGGGTGTTCCTGGTCTGCAGTGGTTAGAACCTACCAAAAGTGGTCTAAGGAAGGAAAACTGGATCTTGATCAATCAAGCAGGGATCTCCCTGATAGCAAAAGGCACAGTAAAAAATAAAGCTATATAATAAAGAGTGTGCAATTGCTTTTTGGCATCATTGGCCATAATTGAATTTCAGTATATTGCAATTCAAGTGGTCTGAGAGGAAACAAGAATTCTGCCCCTGCTTTTCATACAGGCTGTAGAAATTTTACCCCCATCACAAGTTTTCCAAAGGTTTTGGCTAATCTTTTTTTAAATTTCCATTTATTTCAAACATTTGTAAAAAAAAAAAAAAAAAAAGAAAATATATAGGCCAAACAGAAACCAAAAAATAGAGTCAGCATCACACACACACACACACACACACACACAAAAAAAAAAAAAATTAAGCGACCACTGGTTTTACTATTTACAGGTGGGTAACATTTATCCCAAATTCCAAATTAAAACATTGTCATTTGAAGCATTTATTTGCAGAAAACTGCTCAAGGTAGCAAAAATGAAGTGTTTTCAGACCCCAAATAATTCATTCTGAAACAACACAATAATGATTTAATTTAGCTAGAGTTCAGAAATCAATATTTAGTCAAATAATCTCAGTTTCCAATGGACACTTTCATGCTCTCTCTTTCACTTTGCTGTTTGTGTTTTATGTAGTTTAAAGCTCAGCTTCATTTCAGAGGTTTTCAGTTGGTTCAGGTCTGAAATGTGGAGTGGTCTCTTAATTTTTTTCCATGGCTATATATACCAGTGCTAGTAAATTAGGCAGAGAGGCAGTTGTTGATTACACTACATCAGGGGTGGGCAATTAATTTTTTCAATTAATTGAACTCAATCCTGATCAATATGAATTATATACAGTATCTTTATAAAAAAAGCAGTAAATGTAATGATTTGATTAATTGTTACTGGTAACAGTAGGTGTTACAATTAGACTATGATTTACAAATGAAGACATTATTATATATTGATATAACTGTTTCTTCTGTGTTTTTTCCCCCAATCACAACCAATGTTGTACTGAATTTTTTTTTTTTTTTTACTAAATTACAAAACTGAAAATGTCAACATTATATCACTATTCAATCATTCACTAAAACAATTTTGAAAATCTTTTTGCAGTACTTGAAAGACCAACATTAAATTAACTTTTTGTCTAATTACCGCATTTGTGTTGAATTGAACTGTTTTACACTCAACTAAACTCATCTTCTGTCTGTCAATACATACACACAGGCATATGTACATGCTTGGCTGTGTATCAAAGAGTTGTAAACAATGCTGTTAATGCCGGCTGATAAAGGTCTCAAATTATAAGACTCTCAAAAACTATAATTTCATCTACAATCTGTGATCTGAAAATGAAATGGTAAATGTCATGATTGCTTTGATCACACTTTGATGACAAGTTTTAAAATTAGGAGGTTTGGTGATTATCTTGCTTGTGAACTGGAGTCAACACGTGGATACATCTTTACACACTCTTGGATAGTCTGGACCCGGATGCAGATTTGTTGACGTGGCTCCAACCACATCTGTCAGAATCTTTGACTCCTTAGCTCAGATCTACACTGAGGTTCCAACATTTCTTTTCCCAATATGTCATGTGCACAAACCAAAGACTTAATAGCACCAGAAATATTCATGGACCCTTATTGCACATTTGAGTTTTTGGTCCATAAGCACAAAAAATGCAAAAGGCCCTTGCTAGAGTCAGTATTTGTCTGTTCTGATCTTTTTAGGGGATAAGATCTCTGGTCCACACTCAAACACAGTAGGTGACAGTAATCCACCTCAATGCTGGATTCCACTCACCAAAAAGAGAAAAAAGGACAAGAGGAGAGAAGACTAGATGCTACTCTACCTCTGTTCTTTTAAATATGGCTGTCACAAAGTTTTAGTTGGTCTTGTTGGTCATGACAGTCCCATCCCCAGCCCGACAACTGGTTCTTAGTTATATCCCAGTGAAGAGTTGGTGCTGCTCTGACAGCAGCTTCCCTGCCCCTGAACTGGTTCTTAGGTGATCAAAACCATAGAGGACAGAGGATCCATGATGTCACCCATTTGGTTTCTCAACTGCAGTTTTGAAGCCAGTAGTTTGCAGTTTGGCTGTCGCTATGTTGGCTTTTTGGAGCTGGATGAAACTACGGGAGCCCGAGGGGTCAGAAGTGAGCTAATGTTAAGTCAGGGGTGTGAAACTCAATCACAGCAGGGACCGAAACTTAAAACATGGTGTAAGTCGAGGGTCAAACAGGGTCAACATTTTTGAATAGACTTAAACTGACCATGTTTTCATCAGAAATAAGAACTTAACTGCTCCCAAGACATGTCAGAATTCAAAACAAAGCAGGGGTATTGGAAAAAAACAAAAACAAATGAGAGATCAAATTTAAAATAAAAGACAATCAGGATCATTAATATTTTTTGTCTCCCTCTCGATCATCAGTTTTGAACAAAATGGATAAATGGAGGTGGAAAACAAGTCTTTTCCACCTCCATTTATCACAGGCATCATGAAGAAAATGTAAAAGAATTGTGTTTTTCATTAACAATGCCATCAAGCAAAATGAAATTTTCAAATATGATCAAGCTGGTGAAAATTTGCAAATATTTCAAACAAAAACTGTCTTGTGAATATGAGAAAAAAATCCAAAAACCACATATATTGTATATAGAGGTGTGCATCAATGAGATGACTTCTGTGTGCAGTTCTGTTCGTCTTCATCTCAGAGGAAAGTTGCTCTCACAGGTATGAGCTCCAAACATGCAGAGCATCAGAACAGCTTCTAGGCAGAGTTGAGGCATCGTTTTGGGCATGAAGGAACTGTATGGGGCCCACAGAGTCATACTTTTCCTTTAGTGTGCCACTATACTGGAGGTCTATCAGCTCCATCTGGGTGTTTATAGGTGCTCTTTCCACATCAACTGCAAACGGATTACTGAGCAGTTCAAGATCAAATTTCTGCACTCAAAATTCGGCAAAGTGCTGAGTGAACTCAGTGCCAAGTGCGCTCAGTTTATTAGCAAACTTCACTGTTGGGAATGCAGTGGCAGAGATTATTCTTTAATTGCGGCCACATCAGTTCTGCAAACAAGGCACAGAGGTTTACCTCCAATGTTAACAAACAGATACTCTGTCTGTTTTTAAAGTTCACTTTTTGTTTGGGACTAGCTTAATGTCACCATTTCAGCACTGACCACTGATGAGTGTGTCATTATAGCAGTGAGGAGGAGTTGGTACAAATCCCATAATGCACTGCAGCAGTTGCCGTGCATTATGGGATTTGTAGTATGAGTGGTGTGAGTGCTGTATACCGGTGGGCCATTAATATTAGACATATAATATTATCGGGCCAGATATAATTGTACCTTGGGCCACATCCAGCCCATGGGCCTTGAGTTTGACATGTGTTCTAAGTGCTAGCTTACTGACTCAGTAAAATTGAAAATCATCAAGCATAGCATAACAAAGTTGTTTTACTGTCTTGTTAGTAAAACCCATTAACCACAACTACAGTGGAAAAAATGTGTTTTATTAAATAAACTAAAACTCCAAATGGCTGACTCGGTAGGTGAATGAGCCATTCCAACCTGTCAATCAAAGCCTTCTATTAGCCCTGAGATCTGATTAACAGAAGAACATTTTTAAGATAGACCATCAGATCACTTAATAGAAGGTCCAAATCGAATGGGTGAGACTGGACTGGAGAGAGGAGAAGCAGAAAGATGCAAGATGGTGTATAGATAATGCAACATGTGAGAGACAGTATACTGTGTTTTTTTGGTTTATTTTGTGCTTGTGTTGGACTCTGAGTGTGAGTTTGAGACTGTTTAATGCTGACGTAGAGTGTTTTCCTATGAAGAGAGCTAGCAGAGCTAAGCTAGCTGTTGCTATTGTCGAAGAAAAAGAGGAGGTTTCTCTCCCTGCACAGATAAAAAGTGAGACTGTTGTCAAGAGAAACTTCAGTGGATGTGGCAGAACAGCTGCCTGGAGCTGTGGATATTCTGCATCTCTGCTGTGCTGCTGCAGATGGACACTACCCTGATGAGACAGGATCCGTGTTTTGTCTGGATACTCATCGCTCATACTCATCACTGCCACAGGTAGACATTGCCCAGTAGGGCTGGATTTCTATAGACTCGGTAGGAGCTGCTCACTCTACACATGAAGGTACTGCTGTCCTGTTCATCCTTCTTCATGAGCTCCACGCACCAACGAGCAGTAAAGCAAGTTTCCTAAAGAGTGCACTCTAAGAAAAACAATAAGGTCACAGAAAATAAAAAAACTAAACGAAAAACTACAATACCTGGGTCCTTTTCTTTTTTATTTTTCATGTGATGTTTATGGTATTTTTTCAATTTTGTTAATACAAAGTTCAGTTTAAGTACTGTGCTTGTGCTTCTTTTATATATTACACAATGAGATGTCTCTCTCGCTACATTCAGCAATTGTTGAATTTTAAAGGGGTATAACACTACATTTGACAGTGCATAAAGTGTTTCCCAACATAAGCCGGTGAGGGGGTTACATTTTTGAACTGGACACCTTCATTGCAGAAGGCTACAACACATGGACAACACAACCCCAGTCTGTGAGTTCCCCAACAAGCTGCCAGAGAGGCCCACGTTCCTGGCCCAGCAGATGGGGTCTTCAGCCCTTCGGGGCACAAGCCCTCTGCATTCCTCCAAATCCAAGCTGGTTATTTCAGACCCCATCCCACCAGAGCTGGCTGTCTTCATGGGCAGCGGCCTGGGACACCCAGCGGTGAGTTTGAGCAATGGGAGGTTGATGGGCCCCGATGATATGTCCATGGTCAATGGGTGTCAGGTGCCCATGGGGAGGAATACTGGATGGATGGAGCGAACAAGTCTGTGTCCCATTGAAGAATTGGTAGCACAGGGCGCTCCTGTGTCCAGGCCATCTTCTCCCATGCTGCAGGTGCCAACAGAACCCAATTCATAATTGTCTTAACAACTTTGTGATTAAAATTAGACTAAGCCAGGATGACATCTATGAGAGAGACAAAACTTGATTCATTGGTTAACAGGGCTATAGGATTGAGGAAAGCTCAAATTAGTTTAGGATCTGCTCAGGGAGAGGAGTTAAGGAGTTCAGTTGGCAGGAGAGATCAGGGATCATTACCAACCAATCTGAGGAACTTGGATTAAAATTAGTCTTATTCTGTGATCTTATTGTTGAGCACTATGATATGGACATTTACTTTACAGAATGACTGTCACAGTGTTGACCAGTGGATTTGCAAACACAAGACAGCTCCACTCCATTGCTTCCAGACTGGGCACTAAGTACAAAATAGTACTACTGGTTTAAAGAGGCCAAGCTTTTGAGTGTGCACAGGAAGATGGTTTTGCACATGACGAAAATGATGAAGTGGTTGCCGATTCCTTGAATATTCTTGTAAGGGTGTCGATGGTTGAGGCTGTCTACAGTGCAGGAGGACCCTTAAAGGGCCATCAACAACTACTGAATGGCTGTCCTTCATTTGAAAAAGTGTTAACAACTGTTTGTTCATTTGTGTTTGGAATCACAATCAAAGCAGTTACCAGTGGCAGAAATGCAATCTTAAGAGGTTAAATGACAGAACACTCAGCACCTTGGACGCTTTGATGGTGTCAATACCATAGACGTGGATTACGAGCCAACAGAGAAGTTCAACCGGGTTATATTTGGAGTAATCGAGAAGTGTATGACACTAAGAAACGTGATCATCAATATGTATATTGCACTTATGACATCAAGGGACCTCCAGGTTATCCATCATGGAAGATTCTGTAAGGATACAGGACTGGCCATCTATTCCCAGATTCGACATTATATGGTTAGGCCAGGAGCTGCTCCTCTTGTATTATCTGTTCTCGCGACAGACTTGGATTACTTCGAAGAAGTGGTTGATCGTGCCAAAAGGCTTGGGAACTACACTACCATTGTGAGGTTTTTATCACTACCTGAAGCCTGCTTCTTTGAAGCAGGTTGGTTTCCTAGCCTTATCCCTTTCAAATGAGTCTTTTTTGCGGTTGGGATCCCAACCCACAATGGCTTGGTGCTATCCAGTGTGTACCAAAACCGAAAAGTTGCAGAGGCTTGGAGAAGCTTGGGGAGAAGTCATCTTATCTAAACTTTCTGCCTGAAGTCTCATGGTCATGGGCTTTGGAAATGAAGAAATGAAGATCTGGCAGGTATGCAGAGAAAGCTAACTGACCTAGACAAGGATGAGGATGACCTCTTTGGTGATGATAACTCTGACATTGATTGAGAGATGTGTGAATGTAAGGGATTAGCTACCTAGGTGTAAATACACCTATGTACCTTTTAAAGTTTGTAGTATGAGAAATTGTTTAAAAAAACAAACAAAAAAAGTCCAGGAGGACTTGTGAGCTGATACATTTAAAAAAAATGGAGTCAGCACATTGGACACCTTGTTTACATCTACCTGCAGGTGACGTAAGTAAGTAATACATAAGGTCACAAATATGAGTGGAAAACCTCTCCTACGTTTAATTCTGATTGGAGATATTGTGAATTTCTTCTAACATGTATGTAGCAACACCGAAATATCTCTAAAACCACCACAGTTCAACAGTAAAAAAAAAAAAAATCAGACTTACACACCTATGACAAATTAAAGGTTCAGTTTTAATAATCAAATGCTGATAGTGATCAATTTGTACAGTTTGATCACTAAAATGATTTCCACAGTATTTATGTCTTTTGTGTAACTGTTAACCTAATTCAAGTGTTAGTTGTTGCTTTCAGCTGTTTTTTTTAATCTACAAGTGCTCACACATGGTTGAACTGTGTAAAACACAGCAGAAACAAAGGTTCCCAAGTCAGTTTTCCCGGTGTGAAATTTCTTGTATTTTCCCTTTAATGAACAATATCTGTTATTACTTGATAAAAGCTCCTTGTAGTTTCTCGAATTGATTTATTAGAGCAATGATAAATGATTCAAAACAGGCATGTTGCCAGTGTTTTCAATGTAGAAAATCACTACCTGCCCTGCAGCTGGCGCTCTGATGTGATGACACCTGCAAACAACAACCAAGGTTGCCTGTGGATTTGTGTTTTGGAACGTCCAGTGACAGCACACAACAGGAAACTTACCTCAAGTTATGTGACTGATATGAGAAAGGACTTGAAAGCAGCATACAATCTTACAGAATCCATTGCTGACAAGCAGAAAATAGGGAATAAGTGGAAGTATGATCAGAACATTCGTTTCACACAGCTATTGCCTGGAGACAGAGTCTTGATACGGAATTTGGGATTACAAGGAAAACATAAGATAGTAGACCGCTGGGCTTCCAACCCTTATATAGTGGCGAGTCAAATGCCAAACTTGCCAGTGTTCTGACTGAGACCAGATGACGGAGACGGCCCCATCAAAATACTGCACAATCCTGCACTACATAGCACTAAACAATATTGTATGTGCACAACATAGACTGTATATACATATACCGAGTTCCTTGCTGCTTGGTGCACAAGAAATAAAGACATTTAGAAATGAAATTGAGCTTTCAAAAATGTAATGTAGTAAAGCAGCGTCCACAATTAATATTCAGTTTGCTTGTGTCATTATCATCCATAACAGATACAGTGTTGTTGTGAACTTGCAGGGTCTTTTCATACAGTTAAATCTTTCACTGTGTGTTGCTACTTTGACTTCTGTACCCAGCATTTAATGAGGTAATCAGTCAGGATGACATTTCATAGGCTGGTTTTCCTGGAAAAAACAAATGGGATTTATTTGATTAGTTATGTAGCCAGCCACTTTTGCTAAGTTAGCTAGACATTTCGATTACAACTTACCAGAGTGTGAACACATGGACACTTCTTGGGAAATGTTGCTGAAGGTGATGTTTTTTTGTTTTAAAGCGTTTATTCATGCCATATAATGTCTCTGTTAACTTGCTGACCTGAATTGCTTTGAAACTGGAAAAATTTAAACATTTCACTCCATTTGTGATGTGTTTTTCACACCGGTTGTGAGAATGGTTATGGGAGATGATAACACAGCAAGCGTTCACCACTCCACTGAATTTTTAAATTGGAAAATAATATTAATATCAACAACACTGCAACATCTGTCCTCTTTCACTGATCGCTACCAAAGGCTCCGTCATCCCAAGTCCCACAGTGCCTTGCAGTATAATGACATGATCTCATTCTCTATATGGAATTAAACAACTGGACAACCAGAGGTCATGGAGTCGGAAGAGTGTTCATTTTAGATCTTTTAAGACCTGCTGCACTTTGAAATAATTTTCTCTTAATGAAAAATTATAGAACAAAAATACACATGGGTAAAGCCGCTCTCATGAAGTAAATCATTGTAAAGTAATGTTTCAGTGAGGTGACAGAAGAGAGAAGATAGAGTTAGAATTTCCACAGGATTTTTTTTAGCGATTTAAAAAGAAAGACAACATTGTGTTTGACAAACTGTATTTGCTAAACCAGATCATCAGGCCACAAATATGAGCAGAAAACCTACTTTTAATTCTGAGTGGAGATATCCTCATTATCATGATTAAAACTGAGTATCAGACTTAAACACCTATGACAAGTTAAAGGTTCGGTTTTAATAATCATCTGCTTTGAGATGTTTTCTTTTAATCTATGAGTGTTCACATGGTTGAACTGTGTAAAATACAGTAGAAACAAAGGTTCCCAAGTTGGGTTTCCCTGTTTTAAATTTCTTGTATTTTCCCTCTTATGAACAATATCTGTTGTTACTTGATGAAAGCTTGAATTTATTCATTAAACAATTCAAAATAGAATATATTAAAAATCTTTAATATATTACAGAACGTTTATACAATAAGATGTCTCTCTAGCCACATTCAGCAATTGTTGAATTTTAAAGGGGTATAACACTATATTTGATATTGCTTAAAGTGTTTCCCAACACAAGCCGGTGGTGAGAGGGTTGCAGGGGGTAACAGAGCTGCCTTGTTTATTTTTTTTTAATCCTGGTATAATTTGCTTTATCTTTTGTGTTGTTTACGTCTTATCTGAGTGATACAAAATGCTTAACAACAGCATTTTGTATCAGTGTCAGAAATCACAACAGTATCATAATTCTGTGCAGGCTCCTACAGAGATGTGCACATTTTCTCAAAGTGTCTACATGTAATAGTGCAGACTACAGACCAAACCTGTAAAAATACTGAAAGCAACATATACGATCCACTTCGTGGTGCCCATTTATATTCCATAAACACAAAATATTTCTTTAAAGAAATCAGTTGGATGGTTCATTATTTTGTTGCGTGATAGATTATTTTCATATGTTGGAAAATCCTCTCCACATTCACCTTGAATGTCTGTCAGGCCAGCTTTGTTCCGTCCCCCATCTGGTGAGTCAACAGTGAGGCCTGAAGTTGACCCAGAAACCACTTACTGTGTGTGTGAAAAGGATCCACATCAAGACATTAATCCCCGAAACAATAATCCAATAGATAAAGCATGAGGCAGTCCATTTGAAGCAATGGAAAACAGGAGCGCTTCATTCCTCCGGCAGCTAAGGAGATATCACTCACCAATTCATGGGTGCACTCAAGTGTAATATTTGCTTTTCAATTAGGCCATATCCAAATGGAAGATAGGGACATTTTAAAAGTATTCACATGCTAGTTAAAGGAGTACAGGATTTTCTGCCTCACCATCCAATTTAGATAGAGTCCATCTGAACGATTAACTGCTCAAACAAGCACCCCTGGCAGAGCACACAGACTGATAATAAATAGTTATGACCAAATGTTGCAAACATCAGACTGAATTAAGGTGCTATTAGGGCACAAGTGACATTTTGAGAACAATATAAAAGGATATCTCTAATGGAAGGAGGGGGGCTACTGCAAAATAGAGACTGAGTTGAATTTTCCACTGTGATAAGATTAGAAAATTCAGGCTTTTTCATGAGCTGTCTGTGATTTATAACAAATAGAAGAAAACTAGAATAGAAGAAAAATGAAATATTAGCATGCCATTCAAACATTGGAAATTTCCTTTTTAAAGGTGCCTACGTGATTATTAAAGATTATTAAAGATTTTAAGATTATTAAGATTTTAGATTATTAAAATCTGATAAAAGGTTTCCAGCTCGCATTACATGAAAGGTTCAGTCTGTAACATTTAGTGAGATCTAGTGGTGAAGTTGCAGATTGCTACCAACTGAATCCCCCTCAACTCACCATCCTCTACAGTGGCCACTAAAAATGTGGAAGAAAAGGACCTCTCTCTAGAGCCAGCGTTTGTAGGTAGCACTTGAACACTGGACACAATATGCCAAGGCAACAGAAAAAAAAAGAATTTTGTTCTGTTGTAATGCCAGGTGTGAACACACACAGGACACATTCAGAGGAGGTGGTCTGGGACACGTGTGTCCACATTAACAGTCTGAACAGGAATGCATCCTGGGACGGAGGATGTTAAACTCGAAAGTGCATGAACCACATCATACAAAGATGTATTAGAAGCACTTCATATGTGTAGAGCTACATATCTAAATACAATATCTACAGTTCACATAATCCAGTAGAAATTCATATTCATGTTTTAAGTGCATGAAGATTTTATATTTAAGGTGTATTTATTGATAATCAGTGTCTCCTTATATAGTGAGTAACAGGCAAGGAAACACTCCACCTTAAAAGTTCGTACTTTTGGTTGTTGTGTTTCACACTGCTCACACAATGTCGACTGCAGCAAGCACAACCCAGGTGGCACAGTTAAATGTTGTCATTGTACGATTCTGCTAACCAGAATGTAAAATATCCACATTTTTCAACCAAAAATATATTTCATATAAACATTTGAAGATACATACATATCTATGTTTTTGTCTTTTAACGGTTCATGACACTTTCTCACCAGAAATGTACAGAAATGATGTTCAAATGTATATTTAACAATTTTGCCTAATGTTAGGTTTAGGAACTGATGACACATAAAAAGAGTATCAGAGCTTGGTCTTAACAACAAAATTCCGCAAAGTTGTGAAAAAAAGACACTTAAAATTAAAAACTTATATGAGCAATAAGTTTACCTCACTTACCGCCCAGTGGATTTTGTATAGAATATACAGTATCTGCAGAGGAATGTGCTGTTTGTGGTGTAGAATAAAGATAATAAATAGCACAATGTCACAAGGTGTGTTCCATTGTACTATAGTTTTCCGCCCACACCACTGATTTTCAAACCTTGTCAAACTGTCCCAGTCCACAGAAATGTGCTGGGGTTCAGTGGGTTCACTGGTATGATCATAGTCTTAGATCAATGACAAATATTGTTAGGTGATCTCCTTCTACTGATGTATGTAAGGGCTGTAAAATGTTTTATTGTGTTTATGTTAAGTAAGTGCACGTTTTACTGCTGATGTTAATGGGCCAGGCCAGAGCTCTTCCACTGGTTAAAGGGATGATTTGAGAACTGACATGCCTGAGATACCTCAGTAAACACAGTGACAGTTCAGACAAAGAAATCATATCCAAGCTGGGTTGTCATGCTCTAGGTAAGCTAGGATATAGCGGTGTATGAGAGGTTCCGGGTTCATATTCCGGATGAGCCCTCATTATGTTATAGTTGCAGAAAAAACTAAAGATGGCTCAAAGGAAACCATACGTATAAAATGCCACTTGATGCTGCAGTTAAAAGCAAGGTTCAATGGTAAATTATACAGAACAATCTAAAGGACATCGGAGGCCCAGCCAAAAGAAACACATGAGGGAGAAAGGAACCAACCATCCAGTGAGCCATCAGATTCCGGCTTTTGCCCTAACCTGACAAAACCAAAACCGAAAACAGGACTGCAGGTAACTCCACTAACAACACAAAACTAACATCAATGGTGGTGATGAGAGTGAGTACTCCACTGCTCCCCTCTGGTTTTATGAGTCCAGTCCATCTACTCTGACCGATCATAACTGTAGAGAGAGAAACTAAGAGACCAGATGGGTAGAGCATTAGAGAGCAATAACATGAGGGGAAAAGTGCTGTGTGTTGTCTTCCAACCACTTTTTCACCTTGTTCTTAAAGGTGAAAAAATGAGAAGTTCCTCCTGGTTCCTGGTTCTCATTCTTTGAGGTTGAGGTGAAAAAAGTATTAAAAGAGATGAAAATCACCCCAAGTCTGGTCTTTGAGAGATGCAGAGACATCTCAAGCAGCTCTGAGCAGCTTGTGGATAGAGAAAGTTACAATGACGCCACCAACGTGACTTATGTATCTTCACAGTCTGCTACTTCAGTAGTTTTACAACAAACTGTGACTTTCTTGACTTGTAAAATTATCTTTTAACATCATATGTGTAAATGATGTCATAATTCAAATGGGGTCAAAAAATGACTTGTCTCTTGCCATTGACTGTAAAACATGTTTTTTTCTCAAATAAGATCCAATGAGGTAGAACCGGAAGGGCAGGCTCTGCATTATGAGACTTCCTTGATCCATTTGTTGTGTGTTGGAGGTGATGCTTGTTTCCACTGAAGAACAATGGAACTCCTGCCCAATAAAGGCAATGACACATTGTATTTGCTTTGAGCAGGTGAAGATGGAGCACAGCTGCACATGAGCTCTTTGAAATTCAGTATTTCTCAAATCCATCAAGAATGTTGTTTACACAGCAGCATCTAGCTAAAATAGTGGTTTCTGCTGTTTATTTAAGGGACTGGAACCAAATGAAGTTACATTCTTATTTTGAGTAGAAATAGTAAATATCGACAAAGCAGCAAAAGTC
>JAPQRN010000225.1:8981-19308 GCA_037367275.1 Coranthus polyacanthus | reverse complement strand
CAGGTGTGTTGGAAGAGGGAAACATCTAAAACATGCTGGATTGTGGCCCTCGAGGACCGGAGTTGGACACCCCTGCTGTAGGCACTATTATAACTCAGCCTCCACTACGTCTATGAGTGTCGAAGCGGTAGGTTTCTTTAAATTCAGTAAACAATCTCTCCTCACGTAATTCTTTGTAATCCAAAACATCTATGTCAAAGATTAACGGACACAGATGAGACATGGTGTCAGTCTTACATTCTCCCTGTCACTTCCTCTTAACTTTGACTTTACTCCAATCTGTGTTAATTATTAAGTATCAGCTTGCACGCACTGCTTTGACAGAAACCGGACAGCGTGTACTTAAACTGTGGTATCTCAAGTCCACATCTGTCACAAGGCGTACTCAGTCCGCCCACTGCAGACATCAGCACCACACCTGGATGTTTTTAGAAGGATTGTCAAGGAGGGTGATTGTTTTAACATTCACAAGAAATGTAACACTCGTTAAAAAGTTATTGGACTATGTCTATTTCCAATGAAGTCGGGTGGCGCAAGGTTGTAATGATGTGGTATTTATAGTCAGTTCAAATTATTCCTGTTTTAATTTTTTTTTCAATTCAGATTCACATTGCAATCTAGTTATAGGATACGATAGGAAATGCTCCATACAGGTTAAACTAGTTTTTAACCTTGAATAAACTATATAGGCAGCACCTTTTGAAATCTACTGTATTATCATATTATGCTCATTAAATCAGCTGTTTCTGTGTTTGAGCATAGAGCCCACAGACTGTATTTCAGGAATATTTTATGTGCCATGCATAATTACAGAAAATCTTCCATAATCTGAGATCAGGGTTTTCCTTAGGTTTTCAGGTTTTCTGCCTAGTTGGGGTGTGAAATAATTTGGAGGAACTTTTTTCACATCATTTCGACCTTTATCCTTACCATATTGTGAAAGAAAGCGGGCAGCACTTATTGTACTTAAGTCAAAAGTCTATTCATATTTAAATCAGCATTTTCTCTAAGTTTGGCCTTAGTTTGGTTTCCTCCCACAACAACGTTTTAGGTTTTTCAATAATAAACAATAAATGATGTGAGATAAGATGCTCTCTACATTGATTTTACATTAAATTGGCGAAGGTGGTGACTAAATGGCTTGGGTTCTACATCTAAAACTAATAATGGGAGGGAAAACCTTGCTAATGTGTCTTTTTTTTTTTTTTTTTTTTACTTTTTTTTTAGACCAGTTCCTTTTCAGAAAGGGTCCCAACCCCAGTACCTGGAGCCAGTGCTGGAACTTCCACCCAGGAACTGCAGAACATGTGAGGCTTTACATTCATACTCAAACATGTACAAATATAGACTGAGTCTTTATTAAAAGTTCTGGAAAACAAGTAGAGATTAACCACAGGTAGGTATTACAAACGGTAAAAGGTGACATTTAAAGGCACATTTTTTCCATCTTCTTGTCCAGTGATTTAACAGTAATGGAAACAGTTTGGACTGTCTTTCAATACCTAATTTCATGTTATAAAATGTGACTGTATGCTTCTGAACTTGCCCAGCACCAGAGATGGATGGGGGCTTGAGTCACACTTAACTTGGCCTGTCAACAATCTTCATTTTATTTTTCATTTTTTTTGGCACATTAAGGAACTGTCTTTGCCAACTGTCTTTTGCTAAGTGCTACGATAACTTTACACAGGGCCCAAACCAAGCAGAGTAAAGAATGCTGGATTGTCCACATTGAGTTTTTCAGGCACCTGAAAACACACCTGCATCGGTCACTCACACTTGTTGATGTGAAAGGTTAGGACGGTTTAGAAGCATGTTTTCTAAATGGTAGACACTTCTTTTGAAACAAAACTGTTAAAACTGTCTTAATACTGGCAGCTTGTGGACTAAATATATGTCTTGATAAGTTGAAAGTGGTAGTGTTTTGCATTTAGCTACAGTGTGATGTTCTGCACTAAATGGAAGGATGTTAATTATGACATCTTTGACTTTCTGAGGTGTAACATTTAATAATTTACTTCTTATGGGCCCTTCACTGAGCCTAGACGATAATAAGCTCTGTCACCACTATGATTCAGCGACAGACAAGTGAGTCCTTTCTTCTTGAAGTAGGACATCAGTACGTGGTTTACACCGTAGCTGTATTATTGTATTGCAGTAGCCTGTTTAATATGATCACATACCAAACACATAATCAGTGCTGATACTGTTTGCTCACAGATAAAGGACTGATAACAGGACAGTACTTGCCTTGAATTCCTTAGATAAAATAATGCAGTGTTCTGAGCAGACTGGGTGGCATGCAGCAGACGACAGAACACTCAGTAACACCTTGAGACTTGATTTGGACTTGAAAACAAAGACTTGTGAGCATCTCGGCCCAGTACCTTGTACAACTGAAGACAGTAAAAGTTATTTTATACGAACTTGATTATTATACCAACATTTTTGAGTTGATAACATCTCTAACTGTTGCAAACTAAAGGGCGACTGATAGTGGATTTTTAAAATTCAGATATGATAATCATAGTTTCTAACAGGAAAAAGCCAGTAGCTTATTAATCAACTGATATCACTGCCACCTTGACAAAAAATGTAATCTGTTGGATGTTTACTGTTTTTGACTGTTGAACTGAGCATCTAAGTCAAAGTAATAAATACGTATATGAATAAATCAATAAATGTGGAACTGAACATGAATAACCATGAGAAATCTAGGTGATTCTAGGTGTGATTTATTTATTTATTTTTTTTTTGAGCTATTATTTTCCTTCAAAGTCAATAATTTCAGGTGCGAAGCCTGATAATAGTCATCAGTTGCTTTCGGAGCCAAGTTCTGCTGACATTGACAGTTTGTAAAACATCCGATCAGCACCAAATAATCTGCCAAACCTATCAGTCAGTCTGTCTCTGTTCAAATCAACAATACACAACTGTCAAGCAATAATAGCTTTTAGTATCCATTACCCACAGTACCAACATTATTGTAGAGACTGTAGATGTTGAGATGAAGCAGTGTGGTCGATGTCGACAGGATGCCATTAATCTACCTCTGACAGTAGCACGTGAAATGTTTTTAGAAGTTTAGGATTCATAGGACACTGAATGCAAAAGATATGAATAATGTTTTAAAGGTTGCAGCATAACTCACTCACAGAAACTGTAAATTTGCCCTGAATGGACATTTTTAATGTTGTGTTTGTACACATCTTGTGCCTGAGGTGGAGACTGACATTGAATCAGATTAAAAAGTGATGATAAAACTGGCCTGGTCGGTAAACATGAACATGGAAGTTAGAGTTTAAAATCATCATAATTGAGTGTTTAAAGTTAACTTCACAAACAAAACAAACAATAAAGCCCTTCTGTTTTTGCATTAGCCAGACTTCACTCTTGTGGAATAGAGAGATTAGTAAAAACATGAATTGGTGTCATTAACCACAAAAAACTTTAGTTTATCTTTCTCAGCTGAGAAGTATGTTCACTAATTAGACTTAAGCTACTTTTCCCTGTTTGCTCTCTTGAGTAGGTGATTAAATATCTTCATGGCATGTTGATCGATGGTGTTAATTACCATGTAAATATCTGGCTTTTCTCTCTCACTTTGAAACAGGCTCATCTGGGAAGAAACACTGTTGGACAGTCTGCTGAACTTTGCTGCGACTCCTAAAGGCCTGCTGCTTCTTCAGCAGACAGGAGCCATCAATGAATGTGTCTCCTACATGTTTTCACGCTTTACCAAAAAGCTGCAGGTAATGACACACTTCACAGAGCTGCACAGTTCAAGTACGACTGCGGACGTTTGAATTTAGGTGTGATTTGTCCTTTTACGTTTGAATCGTTGTCTCTTACTTCACCACTTTTATACGTTCATTTCTGAGTCCTCTACTCCTCTGCAGACACGTAGGAGTTTCATTTTTGCAGGTTGACTACACAACACACCTGTTCCTCATTACGAAGTCACACCTGGAGGCCTCCGGTCCAACTGCTAAGTCACTAGAGCGTCAGTGAAGTGGGTTAAGTGATTTGCTCAAAGGAGCAGCACAGGTCATTCTCTTCTCCACCCGGTTTCAGTCACTCCCTTTTATAACAGCTGATGTAAAATACTACTTCAGTGAAAGTCCAGAAATATAATTATAAACTGCACGGGTAGTAGATTTAAGTTAAAATGTAAGCTCAGAGTCTAACATTGTTTTATTGCAGACATGCCGATAAACAAGATGCTGATATAGTTTGATGGTATTATTTCATCACCTTTATGGATGTCTGGGAAGAATTAACTTTGGCACCGGCTCTGTTTTAATCATCCTTGATGGCATCCATGTGCCAAAGTAATATTATTTTGTCCGAGTGAGTGTTCGACTTGAGTTGCAGTGAGCCAACACTGCAGCCACAGCAGGGTTTCATATTAGACACACACTCACGTGACATAACTCTGCACATTGTTACATAAAATAGAAATATGACAAACGATCATAACCTCTCGTCCTATCACGTATCGATCACTAGTGGATTATACATTTTCCTTGTTTAAATTGGTGCTGTAGTTTTTCATAGATTACTGTAGAATTAATGTTTTATAGATACTGTAGATAAATAAGATAAATTGACACTTTGCAGGGAAATTCATGTGTCCAGTAGCTCAACAATACACAACACATCAGTCATAATACACAATAAAATAAATAAGTAATGCTGTAATTATAGGATTAAAAGCACAATTGCTAATATTGAAGCAGTTAAAGCATTATTTCTACCTTTCTCAAACTTAGGGTCGGGGGGAAAGGCCCCAAGGGGAAATAAAATACATAACAATACTATGATACGTGAATTAAAATGGAAGAAAAGAGTTCTGTGTGTGGCTCTCTAACCTGAAAGTGTGATCAAATTCTGTCTGACATAGTGTTGAGTGGGAAGCAAAAGCCTTATGACTTATGATGGAGAAGTAAGTCAGTCATGTTTATTCACTGATGTTATCTTTCTGACCGTGAATGACATTTCCATTTTCTGGCCCAGACTGATGTGTATTAAGCACCAACGTGCATTTATTCTACATAGTTTTGACTCAGCAAAAAATGTAGATGTTTTTGGCAATTCATGGTGTTTTTTTGTGAGTTTGGTCCCGGCAGAGACACCAAGCATCTCTTTTGGGTCTGGAGCTGAAAAAATTTTGGAAACCTTGCAATATTTCAAGTGTTTTACGTGTCTGCCTTTGGCAAGTGTTGTACAGCTGGAGGCAGGGCATGGTGCCTTTAAAGTTTACTCCTTCCAAAAACGGAAATTTTTCTTTTTTGTATAAAATGCACATTTCTAGGCTTTTATATTGCATAATGTGAAGTTCTGTGTGACATTTTTCATTGTGTTGGTCTATGTCATCTCTACCTCTAATTTATTCTCCAGAAGATGTGGTAATTTGTTGCTCCTGCACAGAACCTCACTCATCTCCTGAGGGCTGTTTAGTATTCACCAGTAGCCTGAAAACTAACAGGCTGCTATTCCCTCACCGGGTTAAATACACGAATAACTGGACAGTGCATATTCTTTGCATACGTAGTGTTGCCTATGATTTACATTGTACACACGCACACATACAGACCGTAACTCATTCCTTGTGGGCTTAATTTACTGCCATTGTTTACGCCCCTACATAATTGCTTCTCCCGTTCTACATTTCACTTTAATTATAGAATGTAATTATATTTAGTCTATTTTTAGTTCTGACATTGTGTTGTAATTAATGAAGGGCCTCAAAATTAATTTGCAATTTGATTTCTCCCCATTGTACTGAACTACACTATGTAGTTCAGCCTTTTCAGGATTCTAGCAGTGTCACGAGTTTGCACATGGAATCACCAAGGTGCCAAAATTACAGTCCTCCCTTAGTCTCAAAATAGATCTCTGTTAGACAGACAGAGCTCCTGCATTCCTCCAGTCCTCCATCCCTACCCAAAGTCTCACCTGCTTTTGTCGGATATAAAGGGAAAAAAGTCCAAACTGAAAAATGTTATAAATCTTGAGGTTTTGTTTTTCTGTAGGTGAGTCGCTGTGAAAAGTTTGGGTATGGAGTGATGGTGACACAGGTTGCAGCGACGTCTCCAGGGGTGGTGGCTTTGCACAGCTCAGGTACAAACACACAAACAAACACTTGCTGGCTGTGCTGCTTACACCGTGTTTTTGTGGTGGTTTTTGTCAAGTTGGCATCGCTGTCGTTATTTGTCTTGATAGTGAATGAGGAAAGAGCATGATGAAGTTCTTGCAAAGAGTAAAAGTCAGATCAGGTGTCAGCAATATGATGCTCTGAGAGGTTACTGTATCCCACTGTGGCATCACAACATGTAAACATTGCAAAAGATAGAAACTACATAGCAGTTTCTATTTTGTAAGATCTCTTTACTAGACTACATCTCTTAATAATGTAGGATTTCTCCCAACGTGTGCCTTTGGCTTTGGTGTTGTTTTGCTGCAGGTTTTGTTTGGGCCCTGGTGGTCGAGCTGTGGTCAGTCCTGGAATGTGGTAGCGAAGATATCCGAGTGGTCCGTCCCAAGCCGATACCCATGGACCCCATAGACAGGAGCTGCCTCAAGGTACCGAGTGACTTTTTATATCACATTCCAATCAATAAACTTAACATGAGTGTGACTTGAGATAAGCAATATTGAATAATCTTATATAAAGAAATTACAGATTTGACAATGACATTTGTATTTTTTGCTGTAGTTAGTCTGCGTTTTGGCAAAGTCCAAATTTGGACAGAATTTGAGGTTTGAGTGGGGTTTTTTTTGTTTTTTTTTTAAGGTTAGAAGGTGGTCAAAATTTCATATGAAGCTTTACTGTGTGTGCGTGAGATTCAGTGTGTGATGTCGGCTTCTGACAGGAGCCAAGTCATTTCTCAGTGAAACTAGCCAAGTGAATACGAAGATCCAGTGAAGTGTGAACTGTGCCCTGCCACTGGTGACTTTAAAGCCTGCCTTATCAGTGGGTCAGCTGCCAGGTTACAGACAGACATTCAGAACTCAGAGTCCATCCCAACCTGCACACAGCGGCTCCTGAACTGAGCCTGTTTTGGATACAGATAGAAATGTGCATGTTCTTGTGTGTAATAAGATTTGTGCCTCTGTGACACAAACAAAACGTGCGCTATAATCTTAGCTGACTGACACATTTACAGCATATACGCTCAGTGATCAACCCGTAGTTGCACGGCAACAGGATTAAAAGCATTTTTAGGTTTGTGTGTCTGAAATGTTTGCATTTTAACATTTTATATTTCATGTGAGTCTGAACACATGACAACATGTAACTTAACTCGTCTAAAACATCAAACACGCAGGAACAGATGAAAGAATGCAGATCTAAAATGATCATGAATAATGTATAAAGCAATTGTGAAATGCTTTGTAGTTCTTTTCGTGTACTTTAATAAAATAATAACAGTGCATACATCTTTTTTTTTCTTTGATGCCGTCTTCTTCTCAATCCACTGATGGTACAGGAAGACTTAGTAGTTTATTGTTTCTTAGGCTACAGGACATTTCTGCTCTGCATTATAATCTTTTTTTCTTTTAACCTCAACTGTAATATACTTTTCATGTTTGCTTTGTCATTGCATCAATGTATATTTTCATCATGGGGGAGAAAACACTAAGTGAGGAACATCTACATCATGCGGGAGCAAAGATGCCGCCTAGATGAGGACTTCCATTTACTTGTTTTTATCTGTCTCTATAATTCTTCATCTATGTCATAGAGATATATAGCATCCTCAGCAACAGTACCACCTACCACTGAATTTATATCTTAAACTCCCTTTTAACATTCACCTCTAAATGGGTTTTTATAGCTTTGCTTCTGTTTTTCTTGCTTGCATTGTACTGCGTTCTCTAACCTTCCCTTTGTCTCACTTTCTTTCTCCGTAGTCCTTTCTGTCCTTGGCCAACCTGCTTTCCTCTTCCCAGTCGGTGTGGGAGTTGCTCGGCCGTCAAACTCTAGCCAACAAGAGTGAATACACCCTGAGAGAGATGCCCACTTCCATTCCTGTAAGTGTAAAGCACACATTTTATCACTGGAGGAAATTCAAATTTACAAACTGTAAGGCAATCAGTCTGTGCAGTTGTAAAATTTCCATGAACGGACACTACATAAGAGACAAAAAAACATTTGCAAGGAAACAACAGAAAAGATAGATTAAGTAGGGTTAAGCGTAAGATTATTAGTTGTTAATCAGTTGGTTTCATAATACATTTCGTTGGTGAGATCTTACTTGGATTTCATTCATTTCAGGGACAAATTTCATTACAGCAAGTGAAGATGGGTGAGGTCTGCATGAACAAATAATATGGCTAAAATGAACAAAACATTCACCATTTTGGTCTAATATTGTGTCTTTTCTAATAAGGCACCCAAGTGTACAGCAGACACACACACTCTTTTTACTGTGTGGTTCCTACTTCATGCCGTGCCTCTTCCAGCCATTGGAGGGCATGTTTGCACTTTCTATTTCGCCTTCAACCACCACCCACCCACTTGTTTTATATCTCCAAGGCCTCCTACTAAACCCCAACACACTGAGGATGATGTACATTTTCCACCCTACACATCATAAATATCCACACTGTTTTCGTTTTTGCGCCATCACTGCGGTGTTCTTTTTCACAGCCTCTCATTTTACTCCACAGGACTTGATTGACAGGCTGATTGCTGTGAATTCAGATGCGAAGATTCATTCCCTGTTCCACTATGAGCAGTCTCACACGTTTGGCCTGAGGTGAGATTGATATTTTTTTTTCCATATTACTTAACATCAGTGGGGAAGCACACAGTATCAGATTAGTACCTGGAGAATGCACAAACCACACACATGCGTACACACTCTTAAGCCTCTGGCAATACCAGACTGACATAGTTCTTTATACTTTGATTACCCAACATTGAAAGGATTTTCCTGGATAAGAGGGAAATAAGCTCGACTGTGCGTATATGTTAGAATTTTCTTACATTCGTGAGAACAAACATCCTCAAATAAGAATTGTGATGGGATTCCTCTTAATTCCTCACTGTTTCAGTTTTGATTGAAGGTATGAGTAAGGTTAGATTTAGGTCAGGCTTGCAGTAAAGGTCGAGGTTAAAGGGACACTGCACTGATTTTAGACACCAGTATCAGTTTACCAGTATTGAGGAGTATGGATTCTGTAGCTGTGGATGGCATCGTCAGGGTTACCTTTGTGTCAAGTTGTAAAATGTATATGCAATTAACCAGGCTCAAGGTCTAATGAAAGATGCCGTTAGGATGCATTATGGTAAGTGTCAAATTAGTGTGATTACATATCAGGATATTGCCACTTTACCGCTCTGATTTTTAACTGATTAGACTTTTTAAATCTGTCTCACTTTATGTAAGTGCAAAACTAAACCACTGGAGAAGCTCCTTTAATGAAATGTACAATCTGTGTGCTTTAAAATAACATTAATAGCATATTGCGATGATCTCACATTGACATGATATTTTGGTATCATGAGTCTACTTGCTTGGTTATCAAGGTCAATGTCACCGAATCCAAAATATCACTATACAACACAGGTCATATTTTTGGGTCTGCTTTCTTTGGAATCCATTTCACCTCTTCTACACAGCTGATAGTCATGTGACCACACTCAAGCTAACAGTGATTAGTAATTTCTTATACCTATAATAATTTCTTATAGATGCAGAGAATAGGTTGTCACATTCACACATGCACATTTTTTAATCCCAATTTAACTGCAGCCTTACCCTATATTATTGCATTGGTTAACATTGTGATTCGATTCATTAAGCAGCTCTTAAAATTAGTGTTTAGGAATGAAGTAGTCTGGCTCGCTGGAAGTACTCTGCCAGAATAAGGTGAATGTTTCTGTTGTACAGTGTCAGGATTATCACTGTCCTTTCTTCCGCTCTCTGTGCGTTATCGCTTTGAAAGTTCCCCTCGCAACGCAAAAGAACGACAACCTCCGAGCTTCACCTACACCCTGAAAATGGCAAGTTGTGACAAAGACACGTCTTTTTCATGTGCTGTTTTCTTTTGTAGTGATTTAGTTATTTTAATACCATGACGCTCTTCCTCATGCACACGTGTTCCACCAAGACGACACTGTTTTGCAAATGCACTGTTGCAGCATCCTGTGCTCAGCGCCGCCCAAGAACTCGCCAAACAACCCAGATAACTTTTACCCCTAGTCCAGAATGATAGTGGACGGTGCCAGATCTATCTACAGCTCTGGCAAAGAGCTAACACAGTGTGGAGATAGGTCTGGATATGTGAGAGTAGAAATGAAGTATAATGTTTGAAA
>JAPQRN010000224.1:5609-16235 GCA_037367275.1 Coranthus polyacanthus | reverse complement strand
TGTGTGTGTGTGTGTGTGTGTGTGTGTTGCCATGAGAATGAGAAACAAGGAAGTGACTGTCTGCACCATTTTAATCTGCCATCTGTTCGCTGCACTGACTGAGTGTCTTATTCTAAACACACAAAACAAACACACACAAGCTTTCACACAAAATTCAAGTTCAAATCAGCCTCATAGTGTGACAGGAAGCAACAAAGCGCATCCATTACTGACACATAGATTCACGTTAAAATGTATGGAAGCCCCTTTCCACTACTGTGCTGGGAACAAAAAGATCCTGTAAATCAAAAATAATGACTTACTATCTCAAACATTTGAATTAGTCTGCCAAAATGATGAGATGGTATCAAACATTTTGACTTAGTATCTCAGAGTAATGAGAGACGGTCATTATTCTGAGATACGAAGTCAAAATTCTGAGACCATGATAAGATTCTGGGAGATTCTGGTTAAAGAGTGAAAAAATAACCAGGTCTTCGTTTCAATACATGATTTGATTTCCAAAAAGGTGACTTTTTGTTGAACGATGGCTTATCAGGTCCAGATGCACAAAAAGGCCTCCTGAAGCCATATACTAAACCCAACAGCAACTCCACCATTTTGTGTTGAATATGCAATTTTTGTTATTTACATCCCTTGTACTTTAATAAACTCCTCTAGAAAAAGGAACCTGATTGACTTCAAATGTGGTCAGCATCATCTAAAGACCTTTGAGATGAAAAGTTATCAAAATGGTGAGCTTTTGTTGGAACAGTGTTGCCGTGGTGACATGGCAAATTTCAGTGCTTCACCAGAAATATGCCCACCTTAAATAAAAAAAACAAACAAAACAATTAAGGCCCTGCATGAGGTTTCACGTAGACATGCACACGTCTGATACATGTATCCAGATGCTCACGGAGCCATAGCCTAAACCCAACAGGAAGTACACCAATTTCTGCCCAGGTGTTCTGTTGACACAAGAGGCAACATTTAACTCCTTTGTGCAAGATCTGAAAGGCGGCCAGCATTAAAACGCAAAAAGAGAACAGAGATGAGCTGAAACCAAAATTCCAGCCTTCACCTCTCTGTCTCTGTCAGTCTCTCTCTATTTAAGCCAATTACTCGCCGGCAGAGTCGACCATCAGAGCAGAAAATGACAGCTCTGTGATGTACACGCCCACCCTAGTGTCAAGGAAAATCGGTCTGTATATATGAGAAAGACAGAGTTAGTTATGTGAGTGCGAGTGTGCCACATGAAGCAGGGTCTGACAGTGAACACACATGGGTGTTGACGTTTTAAGCAGCGTTTAGGCAGCGCTGCCCTCTGTCCCCCTCTGCTGACCACATGTAATTATAGTCAGAGGGTGATTACTGGTGTCCTGTCTCTGTCTGCATTCACTGGGAGCTTTACAACACTGTTAGCATTACTCCTACAGACATTACAATATCTGGACACTTTGCACAACCCACTAATTAACTCTGGACACTAGGGCTGTGATATGACCAAAATCTATTGTTCTGATATCGCTCATTTCATGTCAGAATATAGCACATTGTTCATATGAAGTGATCAAATGTAAAGGCCTATTTCTTATGACATTCATTTGAACCTTTGAACAAATTTTCATATATGTTCTACTTGGCTTTATTCATCCCAACTTTATTTTATCATTCTAATTGCTTTGAATGTTCTACTTCTAGATTTCTGACATGTAGTAAGTGTTTATCACCTTCTGACCATAAAGAATAATTTAAAACCACAAACAACCGTCTGGTTTCTTTTACTCACTCAGGACCAAAAATCAGCCTTTAAACTTGAAAGAAATGATGGCTTGACATTTACAAGCTAAACAAACACTGCCTGCAAATGTGTGGAAGAACACAAGACATAAAGATAAGAGCACGATATGGAATGATTCTAATTCTACTGTCACATGATACAGTATTGTTATATCACGCTGCTCTAATGGACACTGGTTACAGTTCCTATGGCCATAACTTTACTGATTTACTGATGGGTGACGACCTAAAGGAAAAAAACATCCAAGATGACAGTGACTTCATCCACGGGACACGAGGGATCACTGAGTGGTTTGATGTAAGGCTGGGTAATAATGTCAGGTAAAACATTTGGAAAATGTTTACATGTTATGTTTATCTATTTCATTTTACTCATGTAGATTTTGATGTTGAGAAAATATTTTTGTCTGTATATTTTGCGTCTTTCTTTCTGTTATGTCATTTCTGTCTCGTTCCATCTGTTATGCCGTTTTCATCTTGCTTTGTCTTTTATGTCATGTTTCTCTTGTCGCTTCTTTTTCTTTTTGCTGCGTCTTTTTCACCTAGTTTCGTCTTTCGCATCGGTTTCATCTTGTTGCGTGCTTTACAGCATTTTCATCTTCTTGTGTCTTTTGTGTCGTTTTCGTCTTGTTGCATTCCTCTCTTTGTTGTGTCTTTTATGTTGTCACTGCATTACGTCTTTTCTGTCCTTTTTCGTCTTTTTACATATAAAATAAATAATTTAAAACCACAAATAACTGTCTGCGGTTTTTACTCAGGACTGAATATCAGCCTGGAATAATGGACTGATATGAACATATTTATCATGATAACATTTGTGCCCATATTGCACAGTGCTAGAGTGATGAGTATGAAAATGATGTGAATCATATGATATGTCCAGATCTCAGCTCATTTGATCACTTTTGGACCGACCACCAAATGAGGGAATATCTTTGCGTAGAATGTTGTTCATCCCTCCAGTAGAGTTCACAGACTGTAGAATCAATGCCAAGACACACGGAGGCACCTGACTAAGACACGTTATGTTGTCCTTCCTTTAATTTGTCACCCGTCTGTAAGTCTTACTGAGGTCTGTTTTAGTCTAGGAAAGACCTTAATCCTTATCTGAGAAAGCTCCCCACAAATGCTGCTAGTTTCAGCTACACGTCATTCTGTTGTTTCGATATGACGTGTGCACGGCAGAGATGAGCTTAACCTTGCATGTGTGTGCAATGTGTGTCAGTGTGCTAATCCTCCATGACAAGTGAGCAGGAATGATGGGATTGAGTCTAAAAACCGAGGCTGCATCCAGACACACATGCACACACTTGACTGAACACAATGTGACATTACACGTGTCTGGGAGAGGGAAATGTTGGCTTTAATGTAAATGAGGTTCAGATAAATTATACAACGGCTGGAATAACAGAACACGACTGCTTTGTGTCTGGGAAAAACAGAGAGATTCATAATAATAAAACCAAACAATAATGATAAATGTGAAAATAATAAACTGGGTCATTTTACTCTAAAGTTGTGTTCATGTCATGCCATGTTTACTAAACACACAGGCAATTAATATTTTAAAAGCAGCAAATTGTTTGATTTTCATTTTTTAAAATTAATTTGGCACCTTGGCAGCAGTTGAACAAACAGTAAACATAATTCCAACATCTGCTGTTTATTGGCAACGTTAAAGGTGCTTTGATGGGGATTATTAATCACTGGAAGCGATATTGATCTCCAGTCCCCAATCAAGAAGCCTGCTTGTGTAGTGTTATTTACAATGTATGAAATGAACTCAACGGTCAAGAGGAGTGGTCGATGAAAAAATGCACCAGCCAAGCATATTTTTTTACTGGCCAAAATGTATGCATATTGCATTTGATTTTAGTCTTTAATTATTAAATAAGGCTGCAGTAAAACAAATTGAAAATGATCACAGAGGTTCTTGTGGATCTGTTGTACCAGAATATTGCAGGGGTGTAAGAATGTATCCATACACTAAGGTACCACGACATTACATTTGTACTCATTCTAAAAAACTTGATATTTAATGAATATTTTACATGCAAAGATTTGCAGCGTAAAGCCGCCGCTAATATTGGTATTAACAAACTTAGCTGCCTGGGAACATTACGCACCAGTGGCTGAATCCAAAAGAGTTCGACCATCAGGCCATATCGGCCTCCCTGATAAAGACCGCACTACGGAGATCCACAAGAGACACACCCTTCCAAAATACTCATGGAACACAAAGAATATGAAAGCAGTCAGCGAGACACCGTCCTGACGCTGTTCTGTTAGTTACAGCTAAGGTCTGGGTCTGTCCAATGTGACACAATTCATGCATTTATTCAAATTACATTTTATGACATACTGTATATTGATGCCATTTAATTCTGTTACAAGCAACATTATCAGCAACGTGACTCCACTGACAGGCAGCTAAATGTAACAGGCTGTAACATTGAATAAAAGGACATAAGTCAACAAAATATATAACACTGGACTAGTCATTTTTAGATATTTTAAAGTGGAAATGTTACATATTATAGATTTAAAGGGAGGTAAGCCTCAGTTGTGCATTAGAAGTTCATGCCAGTGCAACTTTCATTTCATGGCTATGCTTTTCCCATTAATTCTTTTTTTTTCATGATAATTTATAACTGTTTGTTTTCTTCTTTCCCTTTTAAGCAAACTAAAATGAACTGGAACGCAAACCCTATGTGGCATAAGTAACTGGGCATTTAACTTGTGCACTCCAGCAATTAAGAATGAAAAAAACAACAACAACAAGGACATAAAAGGCTCGACCACAAACACACAGGAAACAACCAAAAAGACGTGGGAAATGAAGAAACTGATCTGAGTCACTCACGGCAGTCTGCAGCCAGTAAATGTGACTCAGCACTGACGTGGTGAGAAACTCATTCATGTGAGTGTTTGTCCATGTGTGAAAGAGACACACAAACACACACACACACACACACACACACACACCCACCATCTGTCATCAGTTACAGCTCCATCTGACCTCTCTAACTTTTTTTGTCTGATACACACTAACAAAGGAAATAATATATGCAACACAACAGTTCATTTAAATCCACATCCACTGATGAGCTTGATGCTAACGATACCAAACCAGGAGTCCATCAAGCAACACAGTTTTCCTTTAACATTCTGCATTGTCTTTTCCTAAATGACGTATTCCCCAATCCCCTATAATTCACACATCTGCTCAGCACTACATAAATAGTTGCTATTCTGTTCAATGATGGTGATGATCTTCAGACAGATTGGCCTTTACTTAATTAGGCCTCTATGTTAATGTGTTGTTGCACTATTGTACTGAGACATATAAAATGGTTTTAACATTTTATTTCCGCAACAGCGCACGCATTGACAGCACAGATGGACGACCCAATTACTGTTTACTACTTAAAATGACATTTCTGAATAATCCAATATGACATTCAGACCAGGGCTGGGTGATATGGACAAGAATGTTCTGATGATAAAACATCAAGTCAATTATTCTTTTCAAGACTGATTTGAAGGTTATTTGTAATTTTAAATTAATCTTAGAAGATGTAAACTAGACCATAAATATGAGATGCAGCAAGAACAAAACACTATAAAATATGCAACAAGACAAAAAAGATGCAACAAACTAAAAAGATGTAAATTAAAATGGCATAAAAGACATAACACGATGAAAAATGCAGAAAAAAAAAAAATGCAACCAGAGAAAAAAGAAGCAACAAAATGAAAAGGATGCAGCAAGACAAAAATGACGTAAAAGACGGAATGAAGCGACAAAGAAAACGAGGCAGAAGACGGTAGTTTGTGGTTTTAAACTCTTCTTTATGTCAGAACATGATAAACCAGAGTATCAGTTAACATTATCAATCTCTAGAAAATTCATCACCAAAACATCACCAGTATAATTTTGGAACGTAAACTACATCGTATACTTTCAACAGAAAAAGTTACTCATTGAGCACTACAATCAGTGTCCTGAAAGTCCTTTTACCTCAACTAAACCTGGGAGAATTCTTACAATAATTAATGAACAGCAGAGAATAACAAAGTGGAAAAGGAAAGGAAAATGGCAAGAAGAGACAAACCCCTTAAAGAAAAAATGAACATAAACTTTTAGAAATCAACAGTTTACACCATCACATACAGAAATTCTGTGGCATTGTTTTAAATATATGACAAATTAATAGAACACGACGATACCTTCAAAATAATGCCAAGTGTATTATTCTCCATTTACGTCTGTGTTGTCCAAATTAGACATCATCTAAGAGGTGTAATCTTAAACTTGCTCGGTTTGCCTTCAGTGCTTACTCCCTGAACTGAATCATACTGTGTGTCTGTGAACTATTAGTCATGTTTACTGTCTTGTTTTCTTGCTAAGTCACACATTCCTCTGTCCTCTCGTCATCTCGTCACAGCTAACTGATCTAAAACGTACTTTCTGCTCGGCCAGCATTACTGTTTGAGAATAGTTTTTCTATCACTGTGGCAATTAAATACTGCCATTTTAAATCAAGATACATATAAAGGACAGTATCAGCTTTAACCTCAATCAACTCATGAGAAATAGAATATTTGTGTCGCATGATAGTAAATTATCTGGATTGGACGATAATTCAGAATTCATTACTGAACACCAACATTCACTGGTTTATAATTAACCTACAGACTTCATAAAGGGTAGTTTATTCGATAGTGTTATCATGGTTAGATTAGTTAGCATCAAATGCCAAGGAGAAGGGCACATGGGAAATGTAGTTCTAGTAGGGCTGGGTACCAAACTGCAATACTTTTATGGTAATGAGCACATTGTTTAGATGCTATCCTAACCCTAACTAAAGGGCTTGAACCGAAACATCCACAGGAGTTGAGATGCAAACTCCAGTCTCTGGTGGAGAAGTCCTGGATTTTCTACATCCACGATCCATCACACCTACCTCCTACCCATTCAGGAAAGGCAAAATAAGATGCAGATCCTTCAATGAAATGTCACGTTTTCTTGCAACAAAATCAAGACACATCTTTTACAGCAGAACATAATGCAGGCGGCATTATGTTTGTTACAAAACCTAACTGGGTCTGCAGTTTAGCTGAATATGAAAGTAATTTCTGTTTCAATTTGTAGCTTTAACAGGCACAGCAAAACTACCTTTAGGTAAAAACTAAATTAGAAATGCAAATTAATAGGTACTTGTGCTGTAAGTCAACTTGAACATGCAAATTGAATTCAAATGATTATACCTGCTGCTGGATAATACTGTGTGCGTATGTGTGTGTTTGTGCAGCAGAGGAGACGCCCTTTTCTTCTTGGGGTAACTTGGGTTCACATGATCCAAGGCGTGCTAGGAAACGCTGTCGACCATGCTTCTCCTTTAGGTCTGCCCTGAAAGATTGCCCCCTTTCCGTCAACACCTCAGAGGGATTTCCTCTTTTACCAAGCGCACAAAGAGTTTGTGCTTGCTATAAGCGGAGGAAATTCACTCCAACTATTCAAACAACTTATCCATAGCCCAGATTAAACCCAAAGTACATACAGGACTGCTTTGTTCGACTTGGGCTGTGTGTCTGTATGTGTGTTTGCTATTAGCGACAGCGGAGTGCAGATGGCCTTGCCTTCAGCTGAACTCACACAGACTCATGCACACACATGCACTCTACCAGACTCTTATCTCTCTTCCCCAGAGAAGCCAATCCTGACTTCCTGCAATCGCTCAGGACTCTCCCAGCCTCTGTGTGTGTGTGCATGCACAGCCTCAAAAACTTCCTGTATGTACACAAACAAAGGGCCAACTGATACACTCACCTTTTACCTCTTCATGCTATCAACTTCTGTTCAGTTTGACACACTTTGAAGTCGCCTGAAGCTTCATGAAGCGACTTCTCACTGGTGGCCCCAAGCGGCTACAGCATGTATCTAATGTGGACACTTCACAAGCCAGAAAATCAGAAACATATCTGGTGTGGTGACAAGTAACGGGTTTTTCCTGGCCCCAAATGAGACAGAGATGGTACAAGCAGTAACTTCAATTTACTTAACAACCGTATGAGTAGAAAGAAAATGACAATTACCGTTTTAAAACTACTACTTAAACACTTAAGGAAAATCAGGGAGTATATGACAAAGTTACTGTTATCACAGATTTACTGATCATCTCATGTCCCACAGTTTAGACAGACAGCATAATTTGTTGGACAAAGCACAAACTCTGTACAAACCAAGTCTGGACATAATTTACACTACGCTTTAGTTGTACTTGTCATAAAGCTAAAAACATCTAAAGTCTAAAGTATTTCACTAACACGCATCATAAGTAGTTTAACTATTAACAAAATTACAGCAGTAAGTCTGGTCAAAAAGCAGGAATAGACTTTAATGTCTGACTCTGCCTCATGAACAAATCTGATGAGCCTCGAACACCCAAAGAGATAATCAGAACGACAGGAGCTGTTTTATCGTGTTTTGCTCTAATCTTAAAAATGTACGTATGCAGCACTTTTCAAGATAGGACTGCAGTGCAAGAAAACAGCAAAAAAACCAAACTTGTGTTCCTATCCATCATGAAGATGTCTGATGACGGACTGAACAGCTCAGTACAAGAAGAACTACATTCATATTGAAAGATTTATGTCCAGTGTCAATATTAGAGTCACTGTAGGGAATTCAGTGTCCTGTACACAGTGAGGCGGCAAGTAAGGGTTGTAAGACTAATACTCCACTTCTATTCTGAATATGACAATATTCTGAGTTTGTCATTGATTTTGACCTAACCAACGCAATTTCCAAATGCAGCATTTTGGGGGGTTTTAGCATTCTTTGGAGATATCTACAGCTCATTCAGAATATGTGTCTCAGTTGGGGTTTTTATGGCAGTTAATGATCCATGTCCACGGTCGGCTCTTGCCGTGGTCCACAATCCAACTAGTCAACAGCTTTTCTGGCTGGGGTAGAGAAGCATAGCCCAAAAGAAAAGCCATTTCTGTTTTTGGAAGGAGAAACACGTCTACTTTGAAACATGATCAAAGACTTATCAGCAGGTTTGTGGATATGAGCAAATGTTGCAACACCAACCTTTTTAAGAAGGTTGTTGAAGGGATGAAAGAGGGAGGCTGTGTTCACAAGGTCGAACAAGTCTGCCACAACTGGAAGACTGTTTTGAAATTCTATTTTGGCACAAAGAAGCAAAATGGAAGAAGCAGCTCCAGCCATTCCACGTTTCCATACATTCTACACAATGTAGTGTAGAATGTCAAACAGATGGGAATGGCGTAGAGGCTGAAGCTCCTTGAAGGGACCAGATGATGCTGGTAAATACTGGGAAAACGCCAACTAGCCGAGGTTTTACCTGATGGCGTGAATGCATGGCCCATGTACCTAAGACTCCATCTGATGGGTCACATGTTCACATGCTGAGCCACAATGCGGAATGATTGTTCTTATTTATTGTGTCCTACAAAGCGTTTATTGCTCATGTTCATATTATGATGCCAATAACGATACATTTTATCCATCAGCACTAGTGGTTATGGGAGCTATTAAGCCCAAATGCCTTGTAACAGTATTGGGTCAGGTCAAGGTCAGACATTGTTCCTACTGGAATGAAACCACTTCCTCCAAACAGTGAATGTCACTGCAGTGTAAACCAGTCATGACAAAGGATGACATGAACCAGGGTTTGATGGACCTGGATTAAAACACGCTGATTACTGATAACTGATATTTGGAACTAGGGTTGGGTATCGTTGAAAAATGTGTGATACCAATACCTTGGCTTTAATACCTGTTATAGATTATACATAGTTAGAAATCAATTTCCGATTTTAATACAAAAAAAGTTACAATACACATTACAATACAAATCTTTTATTTTCAGTTTTTGCTCATTTGCATTCATACATTCAAAGCAATGAATAAAAAATAAACCTTATTAGCACAACTTGAAGTTGTCTGTTAACATAATATAAATGTAAAAGCTGTTCATGTGTGTTGTCTACACTGACACTAGAGATGCAACGATTAATCAGTTGTTTATATTTTAATGAATAAAAATCAATTAGAGTGACTTTTTTTAAGGGAAAAAAGGTCTAAATTCTCTGATTCCAGCTTCTTAAGTGTGAATATTTTCTGGTTTCTTTCCTCTTCTGTGACAGTAAACTGAATATTTTTGGGTTGTGGACCAAACAAGACATTTGAGGACGACATCTTGGGCTTTGGGAAACACTTTTTCTCAATTTTCTGAGATTTATATAGCCCAAAATCACAAATCAAGATTTGCCTCAAAGGGATTTACAGTCTGTACAAGATTTTATATACCATAATTGATTAGTAGAGAAATAATCAATAGATTAATCGACAATGAAAATAATTGTAGTTGCAAACGTAACTGACACTGACGGGATTTACTTCATAGGAATTGAAATTTGGAATCAAACAATTCCACGGGATCCATACTCAATATTCTCTAAGCAATTTGGTCGGTGCCATAAAGGTACTCAGTTTCAGTGCCCAGCCCTATTTAGAAGCAAGATACATCTTCAGTTCAAAGGTTGGTGTCAACTTTTGGAATACAACACAACACTTTGCTGAAATGCCTTTACACTGATTGTCAAATCAAATCAAAAGACAGCACATTTCATTTCAACAGAATTGGGAGTTCAATCATGATCCACAACCTGAGTCACCATTGTTCTCGCCTCTTATATCATGTAGGCTAGTTACAACCAAACTATAACACGTTTTTCCTGTTCTCCCTAGGTTTCTGGAGTTCTGCTGTGGTGTGACAGCTTTTTTGTTGCTATTTGACTAAAAACAATGCA
>JAPQRN010000222.1:7634-19318 GCA_037367275.1 Coranthus polyacanthus | reverse complement strand
GTATGATTAAGCTCTGTCGTGAACCGGGGAGGCTCACAGCATCCCCACTGTCAGAACAGCACACACACACACACACACAAACACACACACACACACACACACACACACACACACACACACAAACACACACATGTATACTCAAACTCAGCAGTATAGGCACGTCCTCAGTGTCAGCAGACAAGGATAAAGAAGCTGATAACAATACCTGATACAAAAGACAGTGCTTTGTTTCATACAGTGTCCTGGACATTAATAACATATGTTCTTTTAACCTGAAGGTTTTCAAGTCAAGTCCTTCATGTTATCTCCGTAGACAGTGACTGACAATCTTTTGAGCCTGCACTTTCCCAAACCTGGGGGTCAGGTTTTTCACGGGGTTGTCAATCGGCCATAATAACACAATAAGACGAAAATGCTTTTTGACAGCAGAAAACTCAGTCAGTCATGTGTTTATTTGTGTACGTTAGCATCTGAATTGTTTGTTTCACGTGTCTGCTACTTAGTGATAGTAGCTAACGTGACTCGCCAGCGTTACATGCGATCGTTAACGTTATCTTGCCATCTGTGATTGACGTTCCAACGTTCCAGCCGAGTGCACTTAAATGAACATCGTTTTGACGACTGAAGGGCCAGTTCAAATGTAGACGTGACAATTCATGACGTATTTTGGTAAATTTGGGTGCTGAGGAGAGGTAAAATAGATTTTTTTTTTCTCAAGCTGAAAAAGTTTCGGAAACATTGTCTCGTGCTTTTCTGTAGAATCTCTCATGGATATTAAGTGAAACAGTGACTGACCATAACTGATTCTACTAATTCATTCATCTCAATGCTCTAACGCATTAAGATAAATGTGTCTTTGATTTAACATATTCGAAGCTGTGATTAAATTATTAATAGGAACTACTGTATTTCTTACAGTAAGTGTGCTGATATATCATATTCACACACACACACACACCTGCCAGCTTAGCAGACAAAGTATTTTCTGTGGCCAGGGTTTAAAGTTGAAATAATTAGATTCACTTCTCAGATAACTGCAGTGGCCACCCTCCTGAAGCACTTATACCAAGAACTACTGCATTTAGATCACTGTACCAGAACTATTATATTGCACTGAAGTGAAATGATATTGAGTTACTCATTGCAACTCCTCTAATGGTAGACACAAGACCGGCTCCAGCAGAGTTGTCAATTTGATTTCCCCACCACTCAGCCCTCCGCAGTACTTTATATACTAAATGACCCTACAGTGGGAGTTGTGAGAGTGAGAACCACACCCTAAAGGGACATTGGGTCTGTGTGCTTGTTGAGCGTATGTGCCAGTGTGTTTATATTTGTTCAAAGCCCCTCAGCTGAGCTCACCTTACCGCTCCAGGCTCACTGGATGTATCTTTGCTCTCGACTAAAATAACTCTAGAGCTCAACTTCAGCCGCTGGCAACTTCTGATTAAACCAAATCTCAATGAGGGAAACACAATGGCTACCGTCTGCTTTGTACTCCGCGCGTATTTCGGAGACAGAAAGGTTACCATCAGTGACCTAGTTAGCTCATGTTTCTGTTGAGGCATTATGGGTAAGGACCTTTTTTTAAGTTCAACTACCGGTTGTTATTGGCAACAGGTCCACCCTATCCGTCAGCTAAACTATTACACGCTGGTCCGTGTGTGTGTGTGTGTGTGTGTGTGTGTGTGTCCATGCATAGCTTCACGGTAGAAAATAAACCACGGTTCCATATGTGAATGTAATAAACGTACATATTGTAAGATAGGATTTATTTTTGCAATAATTTCATTTGTACAAACTTTAATTTAAGTGATGTAATGACTTATTTTAATTATTAATCACTGTTACATTTTTAACATTATTATATGTTTGTGGATTAGGGATTAGAAGTACACCTTGTGGTGAAGAAGGAAATGATGTGACGGAGCGTAATGTGCATCGTTCTATGTTTCTGAGATGGACTTTAATAAAGTGTTCAATATGGAGCCTGCCGTCCCCGTGCTGTTCTTCAACCGACAACCCAGTTTCATTATGAAAAGATAACATATATGTGACATTAAGTAAACCCTAGTGTTACAATATGAAGTGATAACATATACAGTATGTACATGTAGACTATACTGTATATATTAGAAATGGGAAAAGTTCACCTTTTTTGTTCCCTTGGGGAAATTCATTCTCTGCATTTGACCCATCCTAGTCTATTAGGAGCCGTGGGCTGCCACTGTGCGGCACCCAGGGTCCCAGATCTATCCCAGATCATTACCTTGATTAAGGGCACTGACAGGAGGATTAACCTAGCATAGACGTCTCTGATGGTGAGAAACTGACACGACGCAGGGGGAACATTAAGACTCCATACAGAAAGGCTGGGAATCATATATTCAGATGATGTGTATTTATCCCCAAGACAATACTGGAAATCAACAATAATGAACAAAAAAAAAAAAAAAAAAACACAGGAGAAACAAAACGAATAAACAAAATTAAAAAAAAAAAAACGATGCATGTGAAAAATATATCACCTCATAAGTAACACAAGTAACCCTGAAAAAGGGCCTTATCTGTCACATGTCACATTTCTGTGTGCCGTGTGAATTCTAATCACCGCTGATGGCTGTCCTCTGTGTCCAGTTTGCAGAGAAGTTTGCAGAGTATAAGGAAGCAGCACGGCTCGCTAAAGAGAAAAGTCAAGAAAAGATGGAGATGGCCACGTCTCCATCACAGGTACGTGTATCACACACTGCCGCAACCTTGTGTAACCTGTCACACAAAGCCGACTCATGACTTTTTAATAAACAGAAAGATTTTCTTTCGAAAATTCTTTTGTCTGAATATTCCAGGATCCTCTTGAAGGTCTTGACACCGTGTCCTGACTCAACACAGATTAATTTTCTTTGTTTGTATCCACTGTACATAAAAATAAAAAAGACAACGCAGTGAAAGTGGGGAACATAATTAGCCTGTATGTTAGGTATTTGTTTGCGTGGGATATCTAATAATAGAGTGTTTTAGGGCACGTGTAACCACATCTGAGAGGAAATTATCTTGTTTCAGAGGAGAATCCCCAGAGAAATCTGTTCTTTAATCTCAAGGCTGTTAACGGGCGTCATGTCCTCGTCTGTTCATTATGGAGGCTCGGGGAGTGGACCCCTGCTGTACTGCGCTCTATTACTTCTACTATTATTGCTGTAGCCACAATGGGCTGAAATGCCCCTTGTGTTTCCCATGGGAGGGTGTGTTTTAATGAAGCCAGTTGTAGGCAGCCTCGCTCTCATCGGGGACTGAAGCTTCATGACCATTGACCGCCAGCACGCTGTAGTGCTGATTGTAGCAGTATCGATTTAAATAATTTTCAAAATTCAAAATTCTCTGATTCCAACTTTGGAAATGTGAATATTTTCTGGTTTTATCTTCCCCTACGACAGTAAACTGAATATTTTTGCGGTTTTGGACCAAAAAGGGCATTTGAGGAAGACATCACGGGCTTTTGGAAACGCTGGTTTTCATTCATCGACGATGAAAATAATCATTAGCTGCAGCCCTAGCTGTGGCCTTCCTGATAGTGGTCCACTGAGGATGTCTGTAACACCAGACCCGACTTTTCTCTCCTCAGAATAACCTAGAACACATTTTAGAGGAATTATTGCACTGAAAAAAAAAACACAACACGGAGCTAAATGCTATATACTGGTCCCAACAGGCCAGACCCCAGAGGAAATGCATCATGAACAGATATTAAATGGTAAACTAATGAACGTAGAGCGCAAAGCACCAGCCATAATATTCTTCTTATCTCTCCTGTCCTTCTTGTCCATTAGGAATGCACATGCAGTGTCATTGTGCTATTGTATTGTGCTCAAGCCCTAAGTCTTAATAGCTTTGTTTTATGTTCGAACAGCAGCTAAATGATTTGTCTCTCATATAATTCTGTGGTTGTATGGGATATAAAGATAAGGATTAATCTGTAATTCTGCAATTTCCCAGTGCTATAGTAAGCTACTTAAAGGCCTATAGGCATGTGGTGTTCACTAAGATGTACAAATTTTTAGCACCACAGAAACAATAGCAGCATAACCCACCACCAACACCACCACCTCTTCTAAACGCACAGAGACACACACTTCTACCATTGTTTCAGCTACTTATCTGGCAAAATTCTGAGATAAAAAATGGGCAAATTATTTCAATTGGCATAATATGATCATCTGTGAGATTGTTGTTTTTATCTTGTAGTATCTCTAGCAGTAAAAGGCCACCGAGGTCACATGTTTTCTGCTGTTTATAAGTATATTATAAATCGCGGTCCTTAATCCGCGCTTCATACTGTTGTATATGAATTTGTAATTAATCAGAATCTCAGTGCTTTTTTTCCCCTTGTCGCGTGTGATGGTGGCTGTATTAATGCTCACCATCCAGCTCTTCTTCTTTTTATTCCTGACAAACCACTTTTTCTGCTTCTGGTCATTTTAAACGCATCATTTCCTGAATGCCTGGGGCTGTTTTCATGAAGGAAAACAAGCAGACACCATTAGGAACAAAAAAATGTATCAACGTAGCAAAAGCTTTCATAACCTCACTATGTTGAATCATCACTGCTTTAAATTACATTAAAGAGAATAAAAAAGATTTGTGAGGAAATGTCACAAATCAACACCTTCTTCGTACTTGGATGTATAATTTTGTGGTCGTGTGATTTTGCCCTGCTTTAATCGATGGCAGCAACCAGGGTAACAGACTTTTCTTCATTTGCAGGAGTCTCCAGGAGGCGAGCTCTCGTCACCTTTGACCCCGGTGACTCCGCCCATGGAAAACATCAACGGCACAGACGAAATCTGTGACACGACCCCCAACTCAGACCCCCGTCCAGAGCCGGCGCAGAACGCACTGGCCTTCGCACACAGGTAGATCCAACACTGATTTGTTCACTGACCTGTGTCGTCATGTCGAAGTCTGACCCTGTGCTCTCGCTGTCATCTTTCACGCAGCAAACACACAAAAATACATTTAAATGCAGTTAAACGTTGCACTGGATGCGTCTGTTCTGCTTTCTGTCATGTCCAGTTTTGGAAAGTGCTCTGTTCTGCTGTTTGTCTGAAGCACAGACTCTTCGCTTTCTCTTTATTCCTGTGCACCTATTTACGTTGTTTTTTTTGTCCACATGTCAGCGTCGTGGTGAACTCCCTCTATTCATGCTTGCTCTCTCGTGTTTTTCCTCTTTAGGGAGCAGTTTAAGACTTGTCGGGTCTGCTCTTTCTGATAGGGATGTCGTTACGAGTCCTGACTACTGCGACGTCATAACTGCGCAAAAACAAAAAAACATTCAAGGTGCAAATTTGCCCAGACTACAGGTTTGAGTTTCAGTTCAGCCACAGGAAGGGTCTCTTTACAAAACCTGGTGCACGGCTGCTTACTGCTAAACTGTTAAAAAATGGTAACTACAGCGCGCCATTACTCTGGTGCAGAGGTATATGGCGCAATGCATTTCTAATATATATCAGTAACACTTACACGGACCAGCAAGAGATGTAACTTTCTCAGGAATGAGGAACTAACTAAGAAATTTACTTTAATCGATCTGAGCATGCTTGGTATATTTGAAGTTTTACTGTATGTTCTACTACAATGCAATAATATCTTTTAAAATGCAAATGCAAATTGCAAATTGTATGACTTTTATGTTTGATGCATTATGGAGTATGTGACAGTATCACCTCTATGCATGCACACTCCTGATGTACACATTCCTGCTGTCTTTGTGTCCTTGTTATCAGACTGAATATTGAATGTGAATGTTAATAGTTGTTCATATACAGTAGAAGTAGATTGTGTAAGATAAAGAGGTCAAAGCGCCATGTAAATGATTTTGTTTTAACGGTTTTCTGAAGAGGTATCGCTGTAAGGTTTATCAGCAAAAAGGTGTCTATGACGCATTTATGTAAGACTTATATAACATACTGTGGGAGGCAGAGAACACAAAGAAGACAGACACACGGAGAGTGTGTGTGTCAGAAAGTAGCAAGAGAGAGCACAACAAAGAGAGGTGCATTGTATAGTCTGCACACGAGTCACTGATAACCAAGTATCAACTGCAGACTCACACAAACTTACTGCTACGAATTCACACTTCTGAAAGTGAACAGGAGGACACGCAGAGTCAGAGTCATGTGAGTGACTGAACTGTTTTTTTCTCAGGAGAGGAAATGTTGCAATTATCAACTGTCACCTGTAGTCGATTGTGCACATAGGCCTTTTCATTTGTATAATCTCTGTAATATCTCGTTTCATTATTTCTCTGGCTGCGATTCTTATTAATTAAAGATATCAATCAATCGCTTAATGTATTATCTTTTTTTTTTTTTGTGCTGAAGTGCTGGTGTCGGAGATGAGATGTAAAAGAGTTTTTAGTATTTAAATATCATTTTCAAATCTTGAGAGACACTTGTATTAATGTGTGTTAACGTCCACAGTGCAAATACTTAGAGATCCCTCCTGCTACATCGTGAACTTAAAGCTACACGTATTTGTGCAGTGAGATGTAGAGAGGACACCCACTGCCTGCTGCAGCCTTGCTGCTGATGTGTCTATTAATGCTGCATGCGTGGGAGACGGGGTCGACTCTCGGCATTCGAGATGGCAAGCGTGGACGTAACAAGCAAACCTCAGTCTCACATTTTCAGGCATATGCAAAGAGGGTAGATGCAAGAACCACCCAGAAATGTCACAATTCTTTTTATCTTCACTCTCTTTTTCACCATTTTATGCACACATGCATCAGACTTTTTGTATTATCACCTGCCGTGTGCATCATCTTATGTTTATCACCTTTCGCAGTAGCTGTGAGCCTTTTGAAGGTATATTTCTGACATGTTTTTAAGTGGTGTGTAAACGTCTAGGTGATTTGTTGGCCCAAAGAGAAAAATAAAAAAAAAGTTGTATGTAAATGATGCATCTGTGTGTATTTTGTGTGGTTCAGACCCACATGTAGAGACGCACCTGCACATCCAGGTGTTTGCAGACCTCTGTGGTGGTTTGTCTCGGTGCGGTGTGTCAGGAATTAGATGATGGCTTACCTTCATTACATATATGCACAGCGCATGGCTGCTCGGCAGGGCTGTGTAGGCAGGTACGTGTGGGTGCCGGGGGCAGAGAAAAACAGAGGAGGATGAGAGACAGCTGTATGCAGGGCTGTGAGAGGGTTTTTTTATATCACAGCCTGTAGGCGTGTTTGGCAGGTCTGCAGCGTACGCGTCTGAATGGTTTTCTGAATGTCGGAAGACCGTTTTGTTGGGACCGCCTTGGCTTCATGTGAATGGTCTTGTAGGGTTGGACGATGTAGGCGTCTTTTTGGTGGGTTTGCGCTAAGACTTGTGTGAGTGAAGCGAGTGGCAATGTCATACGTCAGGGAGCCACGAGTGCCTCCGTTCCTCTGGTGCTGCCATGGCAACTGCACTGGCTCCCTGCTTTCTTGAAGGGTTCTGTGAGGAGGAAACACCTACCTGACGACGGGCAGCGGTCAGGACACGGAACAAACACGTGAAGGCTGTGAAACACTGCTGGTGTCATAAGTGTGTGTTTTGTGAGTCGTGGTGTGTTAAGCGTGCAAGGAGAAATTTGTGTAACACTGTTAAGTAGTAAGAGACAAAACACAAGATTGATGCTTTATTCGGTACTTGTGAAGTATTGGCATGAACAATGTAGTGTGTACAGGACAGATTATACTCACATCACAAAAACATTGAGAATTCAGTTGAAAAAAAAAACAACTGTTAAAATAAATAAAAATCCCCAAAAAACAAAAGGAGGCAGATAAAAGTAATTTTTTTAAGATAAAGTAAAGTACTTTAATCTCCTGCTTCACATACATAATTAGTCATGACTGAAAATTCACAGTAATTTTACTTGAAAACACATAAACAACGTCCTAAAAGTTTCAAGGTTAATCCACATTTATTTCCATAAACACCACACAATTGGTTCCAGCATTATGAAAAGTGTAATTACAAAATTCATTTAAAAAAATATATATATATATATATAAATAGCTGATAAATTTACATTCATATTGTGCAAAAAATTCTACACACGTCCTCATGTTACCAACGGTCTATCAGCAGTTCAATGGCAACAGCGACGAACTTACCCTTCATGTGTCTCACACACCATCACTTCTGCTCTGCTGTCCTCCACCAGAATTGCGCTCAGGTGCCCTCTGAAACCTTTCAGCCAGACTCATTTAATGAAGATGAACACCAGTGTCAAAACATCTTTCACTCTTCTCTGTCCTCTAATTCTCCCTCCATCGCTCTCCTTTTGCCTTCTCCGTCTGTCTCCATCTTCACATCTTGACGTCTCGCCTGCTCTCCTGCACTGCGAGCTGGTTTGTGGGGTTTATACATTGGCAGGGCTGCGCGCCTTGGTGACAGCATCGCTCCATGTGTGTATGTGTGGTAGCGTGCCAGTTAATATGTGCATGTGTAGGATGGCGTGTCGTCTCCCTCCTATGCGTCACACACACACACACACACACACACAGACACACTTGCAGAGGGGGTGGCTGTTGTGTAAGAACTGAAGGCACCGTGGGAGTCCTGAGTGAATTAGATCTGGGCTTTCTCTCTTTTACACTTCACAGAGTGGGTGTTATGGCATAGCAGAATACTGCAGTGTGTGAGTGTATATGTGTATGTCAGTGAGGGGGTGGAACAAACCTGAAAACAACGTTGTTATGGGTCAGAAACAGACCCTCATCACTCCTTCAGTGAGCTAAGCTTCCTTTTGTATTGTTCGGCGTATGTCTTTCAACTGCTGTGAGGAATTACAGTAACGTACGTGGGAGTTGGAGCTCCTTTTCAAAGGTACTTGACTCGGTGTCAGCACTCGACGATGTTTAGGTCTCTCATACATTTTCCTGCCCAAGTGAGACAGTGTGTGAGAGATAGGGAGTGAACATTATGTAAACCAAAAATGGATGCCTGCAGTGATCTAACAAGGGAAATGAACACGAGGAGTGTTTTTATTTTGTCAAATTGCTAAAATTACACTTCAACTCTAAACTATTGACTGCACAGCCCAGAAGTGTTTCTCTCTACCAGCTGCTTCCTGAGGCACATGCCTCTTCTGCCATGAAATTCCATCATTCAATCACTTCTCCTTTATCTCTCATCTCATCTTCTCCTCTGTGAGTAGCTGGACCAGATTAGGCTCCAGCCAGTCTGAGGATATAATCTCAGATTACAACTCATGTGGCAGACATCTGCTTTCACAGCTACAGGCCAGGAAGTGCTAACCTCCAGCATGAGTGTCCGCTACAGCCCTGTCAACTTCATGTTCCTGCAAAAATGGACAGTTGGATGATTGGGCGCATGAATAACTTCTACTCTCTATAAAAACTTTATTAGCGTAAGTGCTGTGATCGTGATTGAAAACCGGCGAGATAAACCTCAGTAATCTCTGCTTAATTTTTGCCGATTTACACAGTACATCATCAGCTTTTCAGATATATGCAGAGTACATCCATAGCCGAAAACATAATCATCATTTGACGTTGCTACAACTGATGTAAACTGACAGTATGTACACTCCTATGTCCCGCAGCCCTGCCATGACAAAACATTGGGAGGCTGAGCTGGAGGCACTAAAGGGAAACAATGCCAAGCTAACGGCGGCTCTGCTGGAGTCCACGGCTAACGTCAAACAGTGGAAACAACAATTGGCTGCCTACCAGGAGGAGGCAGAGAGACTACACAAAAGGGTGAGTGACGGGGGCACAGGAATACTTGTTTACTCTCATGTTTGATTAAATCATTCAGATCGAAAGGGTGAGATCATTTGGAATGGGGGAGCGAAAAGTGAAAATAAAGAGACAGAGGAGAGATCAGTGTGGTCACAAAGAAGAGAAAGAAGAGTTCAGGTGAACAAGGCTGGAAGAGACTGATTGCTTCAGTGTTTCTGTGTATATTAATAGCTTATTTCCGTCTTGTTCTGATAGGTGACGGAGCTTGAGTGTCAGAGCAACCAAACCCCTGTGATCAAATCTCAGAAGACTGAACTTAACCAAACCATCGAGGAACTGGAATCTACACTAAGGGACAAAGAAGAGGTGTGTCAGAGATGAAAGGGAAGAACTTGAATCCTTGAATTACAATAATAACGGCTTATGCATCCTGTATTCATGTTACCCCTTTTTTTATTATCGTCCAGGAAATGGAAAAGCTGAAAGAAGAACTGGAAAACATGAATGATTTAATGGAGCAGAAAGACACCCTTACTCAGAAACTTGAGGTGAGTGAATCAAGTACAGTATATTAACCTTATAACCGTCATCAAGTGGCTGGTGACCTGTTAAAAAGTACAGTGTGTAAGAAGAGGGGGATTTAGGAGGATCTAACTGCTGAAATTTAATATAACATTTGTAATAATGTTGTGATTCGCGCGCAATCAGAATAACTACAGAAGGAGCAGGTTGCTTTCCACCATGTTGCACCTTTTCTACAGTATCTTAAAATCGGCTCCTCTTCCTCTCTTTTTCCATTTTATAGCAGGTGGCATCCAGTGTTAAGATGCATTACTGTCACCTACTATGTTTGAGTGTGGACTAGAGTTAATATCACCTCAACTAAAAAGCCCAGAATCGAGAAAACAAACACTATCTCTAACGACACGTTTTTAGTGGCCACCTTAGGTCAGGGTGAGGTGAGGGCAAAACGGTGCCATCTGCACTTCATCCCTAAATGTCACTAATTATGAACATTTAAGGATGAGTGTTTGGGTTAATGGTTAAGGTTCGAGAGCCAGCGAGCCATGTTTGAACTGATGTAGTTTAGGTTATGTTTTAACCAAATGCTAAACACAGAAACCAGATGTTCCCTCTCAAATACAGTTTTTCTGTTGTAAGCCTAACCTCAGGTTTCCTTGAAAAGGTTGAATGTTAAAATGGTTAAATGGTTTCACAAAACTGCAGCATCTGTCATGGCTACCTCATGTTCACAAGAAAAAACGGCACATTAAACCAACAACGCTGTCACTCGTGCAGGAAACGGAGCTGCGCAGTCGAGTCCTGGAGGAGCAGCTGGCGGGAGCCGAGCAGCGGCTGGAGGAGAACCAGGAGGAGCAGGAGAATTTCAGGAAGAGCCTGCGGACGCTGTTGGAGCTGCTTGACGGGAAGATCTTTGAGCTGACAGAGCTCAGAGATACCCTGGCCCGACTCATAGAAGAGGCCAGCTAGAGACGGAGCTGCTTAAACTTTATAGACAGAGCCATATGATAATTAATTTACACCCTGACATCCCCAAATCTCCCTCACCGACCCGACCTACCACGCTCTGTTCTCCTCGCAGGCCCCAGACACAATAAAACTGAGACACTACACTGCCCTGATTCATATATTGCTCAAAATGGGCAGCTAATCTCCCGTTTTTACCTTGCAGACATCAAGCTCAAATTTCCTGCAGGCACTCCTGTAGTTTAAGACAACACGGGGACTACCTCATCTTGCCTTCTGATTGGCTGGTGTGGGTGTATCCTGGGTTGAATTGATCTCGCTAGTCGTAGCAGTCTGCCGTGGCACACTGCAACTGCCCCCGACTCACTCACTCACACACACACACACACACACACACACACACACACAATCCGACACACATTCACACAGTTAACTTGAGAACTGTGCCTCAGTGCCA
>JAPQRN010000221.1:3049-19324 GCA_037367275.1 Coranthus polyacanthus | reverse complement strand
GGAAGCGCGTACACTGGAGCGTTGGTGCCCCTCATTATACAATGTCTGATCACCTGAACTCACCTATATGACGCCGAATGTCTGTGTCCAGCTGAAAAGGGCTGAGTTCCTTCAAAATAAAATTGATGTATTTGCTAGAGATTTTAAAAAGCCACTGGAGAGTAGTGTGTCTTGTAAAGTTAAAATAAGTAGTAAGACAATGTTTAAGTGGAAGCAGGGCAATTCAACAAAGACGTACAGTCTTGATAATTACTGAGTGTATAATGGGTATGCTATATGGGGGATAAAGGGTATTAAATGTCCAATTAGACAGGATGTTATAACTCACAATGCCCTGTGAACACGCGCATTAATCCCAACATGACTGTGAAGCGGCCGTTAGACGGTGCTTCCTGGTGAACGGGCCGTGTGCTAGAGACGCCCTGACCTCCGCGTGAACCTCCGGTGCAGGAAATGCTCACAGTTCGGTCGTAGAGCAGCTCGAGGACGACGAGGCACGCAGTGAAGAAGCGACCACGCCACACCGTGCGTTTACTGTCTGGTCGAGCCCGCTCGTATCAATCTAAAGCTCACTTACAACGTTGACGATAGCAAACTAAAGCCTTACTATCGGAGACATACAGGACCAGGCGCTACACCGGCGAATGATGCACACGGTAAGCTAGTCCACTTAACGTTACAAGCAGCTTGTAAATGAGTTGATGGTCGCGCCTGTATATTTAGCTAATTAACCCCGATAGCGTGTCGCTAATAAATGCACTCTATTACAGGCGGACACCGTTTCATCAGTAGGTCTCTGTTGTTTTTCTGCTTTATCAGCCCCGTCTCTTACAACCTACAGGGTTTTGCCAGCGTAGCCACAGACAGTCACAACACCGACGGCGGTCTTTCGCCATGTTACTTTATTATTACCTCTACATAACGCTATGTGGAACGAATAGCTACGTCTCTTTGCTAATTCATCGAATGTCATTCGGAAAACATTGACGATAGTTCAAAAGATATTTATCAACTGACCTATTTGTATTCAGTTGGAATCCCCTTAATGGGAACGCGCGTCAAAGATGAGTATAAAGAAATAGTCCTAAATTAAGCATAGTACTGCTGCGCAGATTTACACTGTTCAGTCACCTTTCGTCCACTGACATTCTTTAAAGACAAAGTTGAACTAAATTCAGTTGGACTTAGTGAGAATGTGCCTCATAGCTGTAAACAAACAGAGTATAAAATTACTGGCGTTCTTGAATCATCGCTCATGAGTCATGTCAACGTTGAGGGCGGAGTTTGGCCAGCTGCTCGACCGAGGTTACCGGGGCGTAGCGAGGGTTGAGAACTAACAGTTGAGCTCCGGAGCGAGTTATGAACCCCACCGTGTGTAGTATGACATAACATTTAGAGAAGGCACATTCCCACAGATTAGGGTAAAGTAAGATAATAAACACGGAGCAGCAGTGTGTGTTTGTACGGTTCTATTTCGATGTGTTGCTCTTTCCCCTGTTGATGCCTCCGCGCTGGTGTTGAGTTGAACTCGGATTTTCCCGTCGAGATCCTGTGTTTGTTGTGGAAAAATTCATGAAAGACAATTGTGGAAACTGTCTGATCTAATTAATGACAAATGAAAAGTTCAGCAACAGTGATTGCTTCTCTGGAGCCTCAGAGCTGCCGCTGTTATTATGACAGATGATGAGGAGTTTTTCCACTGTTTACATTAACCAAGAGGCCACAACTGACTTGAAAGGGAAGCCAATGGGGAAGTGTCTGAAAATATACTTCTTACAGTTTGATAAGGAGCAAGGTCATTGTATCCAGACTTGCATGATAATTGTGTTTTGGCTTTTAATATCAGATTTGTAATAATTTCACACCAATACACACCAAAACCAAAAAATGACACGTAAGGCACCGACTTTAATCCAGAATGATAATATCTCAAATTTTGTGCTTGCTCCTTAGCAAATTGCGAGAAGTGTATAATACCACTCCAATAGACTTCCATTGAACTAAACTTAGTGCGGAGTAGTTTTTCACCAAATATTATAAATAAACTTTTTTGAATTTTTTTAGTACTAGTTTAAGTTTGTGTGTTTGGGTTGAAAAAAAAAAAACACATTTCCAAATGAGTAATCTGTGCATTTTCCTTGATAACCAAGTAAATGGACTCAAATCGAAATCAGTTTTGTCAACAATAATCGCAATACGGCTTTTTCACCAACTTGTGCAGCCCTGCTATCACAGTATTTTTTTTAAAGATTCAGTTTCACTTATTTTCTCCATTTTGGTTACCATCAGGAGTACAAAGAATATAAAACACAACAACGTTGTTTCCAACCAAACCAGTGGGTGACATTCTGGTGGCTGCGTCCACTATATATTAGTCTGTAGCTTCAACTGACATCTGACACAAGTTGTTAAACAAATCAAATCCTGTTGCTTTGCAGATGCCTGGTCAACTGGACAACCTGAAGGCCAGAAAGAGGAAGAGCAGCTCCAGAAAGGTTTGTGTTACCTGGTTTTAAGACACAGTGACCAGCGAAGACTGAAGTAGTGTATACCATCTGGGATATAGATATATTTGCTATAAAACGATCTAGGCCTGCATGTGGCAGTTGTATCCATCATTTGTTAATATACATCTCTGGTCATATTAGACCAACATGGGCATTGAACCACTGAACACGACTGACAACCTATTCTCTGTCTCAGTAAAATCTTCTAGTTTGTGACTAAAAACTCAGTGAGTTATGACACGTCGCCTTTAGATGTGAGAGGGGTCAGTCTTCACTCTTTTCAAAGTCTTCTAGTGTATGGTAGGCATTATTCTAAATAATGGCTCTCTTAACCTGGATGAAGGATTGTTCCAGAGTTGTAAATTCATTCAGAATGAAAGTGAAGTGTCAGGGAGGACTGCTCTTCATTTATCAGACCACACAATGCATCTTTACCTTGAAGACCCACTGCAAGAAAACAAATTGCACAACACAGCCCTGGCTCCGTCTCGCCTGTCCTGATTGCCATCTGGCACATAGTTATTTACATAAAAATGTAAACAAAGAAGAGCCACTGCATGTAGAAATGGGGAAAAATGCATCCACATAAAAGCTGCATTTGTTGTCACTGTGTTCTTATCCTGGAAGCATCTCTGGGCCTGTACTGTGTGTGGGGGGGAAACAACTCTTTACTTTGTTTCACTTTGTGTCCCAGGCGTCTTCCACGAGAAGGAAGAGTCAAAAAGGCCAGTCAGCTGCAGCAGCAGAGAGCAGTTCACTGGTCAGTGGCTGCAGTAAAGACACACTGTCTAGCATCAGCTGCGAGTGCCACCAGTCTGCTGGCAGGAGGAGGTGCTCGGCTTCCCCAGAGCTGGAGGGTCATGAGGGGAAGGAGAACGAGCTGAGGACGGGTTTGGATGTGGACAGCTGCAGAGCATACAGCGGCTGCTACGACAAATATGACACCGACCGCATGGACTGCGAGGACAACAGCAAGAACATGTTCCCAGATGACGACAGTAACCAGATTCTCCCTGTGGAGCAGTTCTTTGGTAACTTGGATGCTCTGCAGGTGAGGCAGTTTGTTTCCTTCTACTTCCACTGCTAATTTTAAATAATTTAATAAATCTATAGTAGAAATATTACAAATTATACCTTTAACAGTTCATGTTGTGTGGTGTTAAGTGAAGTGAAGTGGTGTATTTTCTTCTACAGGACTTCCCTCAGAGATCATCAGCGACGTCAACCCGTTTGCAGAAAACACACAGAAGGAGACATTACTATGCTCGAGAGGACAGCGATGAGGATGAGGTGGGCCACAGCAGCATGCAGCAGGACCACAGGGGGGGCACTTAGTGAAGACCAGCTGCATTGAGGACTGTGGTGGACTCTTGTGTCTGTGGAGGGACATTATACCTTTAAAAGAATCAGCCAGATCCAGCTGGTAATGAGCTGCATTCAGCCTTTGTCAACACTGTCACATTGATAGTGTTACATGACCTTTAAGTTCAGGAGGTAGACAAATGACATCACCAACTTTAAAATGTACATAATGTTAACAGACTGCACCTGAATGCACTGGCAAATGGCAATCAGACAAATCCAGCACCACAGTGTTGGTCTACTTCGAAATGTGGTTATGAAATCACCAGGTGCTTCAATGCAATTCACAGACGGTAAACTCTTAAGATGAAAAAACCGTCCAAATGCACAACAGAACAAATAATTAACCCAAAACCTTTGGTCCGATCTCCAATATTTAGGGCTGGGCAATATGGCCAAAAAAAGTGTTAGTGACGATTCACGATTTTGGTCCAATTTTTTTTGTCTACATGAACTCCAGAAAACATTTCTCAAAATGAGTATTCTTTATGAAAACTCTACACTATTTATTTGCAATATCAACAAACAAAAACCAAAAATAGCACTTGCAAGGGTGTCAATGGTGTTAATCTGTTAAAAAATCAAATATTTAAATAACAAAGGGCCATTTGTAGGCAATGTCTGGAGAAACATATTCACAATCAATATATTACAACAAACAGGCTGAATTTTAAATTTTTGTTGAGCAACATGATGTATGGTGTGGGCATTTTTCATATTGTTCAAAAACTTGATTAATCTAATTATTTTAATGTATTGCCCAGACCTACTGACATTGACTATGTTTACATGCACAAAATATTCCGGTTTTCGCTCTGAAAAACAATATTCCTAGTATGTTTGGCAATGAAAATTAATATTCCACTAATATTCCTGTTTACATTCAGCTGATTAAAATAACAAACGTTGTTTGCAGCAGATTCATATTCTGAATCTGCTGCAAACATGTCCAATGAATCTTTATAAAGCCGGAATTGTATCAGCATATCCCATGTCTTAGCTGGAAAAAGCCCTAATTCAGAATGCTGTTTACATGACCTGCATCAAATAATGAATGTTAAAGTTGGAATAACAGTTGAATCTGAATGTGCATGTAAACATAGTATTGAATTCAGAAATGGGATGAATCTGGCCACTTGTGAGAAACGTGTATATTAGAGCTTGTTTTCTTATTTATTGCGGAGTTTCTGCTCACTCTCCTTTTGCTTCTGGAGGCTTTGTCCACACAGTGCTTTAATCTGCAAACGCTGTATATTCCCTGCAAACGTCCATGCTTGTACAAAAAAAACAAAATAGAGAAATGTAGTTTGAGAAAGGCAAAGCTGATTATAAAGATGTTACTTTAAAACAGTTAATTTTTCTGATGAAAAGCTTTACATGTTTAACACAGCATAAATGTCAATTTCACATTCAGATGGTACAAATGGGGCGGAGAGCACACACACACACACCAAAGAGCAGCTCTAAAACAAGAATATCATTGTATCACCAACTCAAATTCTACTTCAACTTTATCTGAGCTAGGGCTGGGTGATGTGGCTAAAACTGTTAAATGATGAAGATGTTTACATCAGTCAGGTGTAATTATCACAATGAATGTCAAATCATTGCTTCTTTCAAGTTTAAAAGCTGATCTTTGGTCCTCAAATAACATTATACAGTATTGGAGCCACAAAACATGTTATATTACAAGAATAAAGTAAGTATCTGCCTGAAGTGTCTTAAAAGAAATAAGGAAACAAAAATTTTTTTTAGCAAAACTGGTCATTTTCACAACTCTTAGAATATTACAACTTTTTCTCCTAATTTACATCTTGTAATATTGACATGATTTCCTTCTCAATATCATGACTTTATTTTCGTAATATTGACTTTTTTTCCCACAAATTACAATTTTATTCTCAAAATGAGATTTTTTTAACCCTCGGTGTGGCCATAAGATTCCTTTTGTGCATTCATAACATGATAAAAATGGTCAAATGTTTCTTCGACATTGTAATATATAAATGAGTAAAAAAATGCAAAACAAAACATTGAATAATGTAGTGTTTTAGCCCAGCCCTCCTCAGCAGCTATCGTTTGTTTTCTCTAATAGAGCACATCTTTGGCAGCTGTTAATCCGTCGTATCAATGCACACTATATAAACTTTTACCAAAATTCAGTTCAAAAGATTGTACAATTTATTAAAAAAAAAAAAAGTAAAAGTGCTGACGTTGAAATCTTCTCAGTGAACTGTGGAGAACTCAAGTCCTACTTCACAGTAAATTGCACTAACGCTGTTGGCTTATGTTGTTGAATTTTGTATATTAATGATCCAATCAGATGTTTTCTATATTTTTACTGTGTTTGATCTCATGCCTTATTTATACAAGCGCTTCATACTCTGCTATGCAACTGTTGGACTGAGTCGATGCCTCGTAGTTAGACAATGCATTTTATATATATCATTACCGTGCCAACACATCAACAAATAAATGGCTTTCATGATTTTTGACTTTGAGTTGTGTCATCCTTGTTTTGCTACAGATCTCCCTCACACAAATGAGCAGTGTGATATGTTACTCTGTCATAGTTCGTCCTGTGTTTTCATAACGACATATTAAAATCTTTACATCATTCGCCTCCTCTTCCCTTTGGCCTGCGGTTTTGCCTTCCTCGCCGGCTGTGCGTCCCGTTTGTAGATCTTGCCGTCGTCACACAGCAGGTTGTGGGCTCCCTTCTTGTGGCACACGATGTGGACCAGCTTCAGGTTGTCACTGGTGAACAGCAGGCGGTAGAAGTAGTCCAAGTTGATGTCGCTGCTCTTGTGATTCTGCAACGCTCCCAGCAGCGCTGGAATGACTGCCCTCTTCTTCTCAATCCTGGACACAATATAAAAAAGCAAAAAGATTGTTCCTGAGGTGGCTATAAATCCTCCATCTTCAAACATTCTCAGGGTATCTGTACATTTGTGAAGTACAAATGTAATGACTATTAGAGCTTTTTAATACCTCTAGAAGGGAAAATTCCATTAAAGTGGCAAAAGAAATCAAACTTTTACTGAACACTGGAAGTCATCATTTGAAGTGTATTAGTCGTATCCATTTTTATACAAAACCCACAGCCCTTCTGCCTTCAAAGTGGATGTCGGGAAGACGACGTTTGCGTGTTTTAACCGTTAGGGCAAAGTGCGATGTTTGCATGTTTTTCCCCTTTCAGACCGAGTGCGACGTTTGCATGTTCTTACCTTAGCATTTCTGTTATTTTTTATCTTGGATGTTAAAAGGTTAAATCCCCAGCTTTCTTGTTCTAAATGACAACATTTTGTGTTGACTGTGATAATAGTCACAGTCAACACAAAATGACTGTCACTAAAATGACAGCGATCCCCCTCAGCGATCCCGCTGAGGGGGATCCCGCTCAGCCCTGTCAAACAGGACCCTGGCAGCGCAGCTGAGGTAAATAAAGGCCTCGGACACTAATTGAGGAAATACAGTAAAGACATTCAAACTGAGCAAAAGAGAAGTGCTCATTTTAATTCCACACATTTCAAGGGCTTGAAAATCAAGAAGTAAATTGAAGACATTTTAAGGACCCTTGTCTAACCTGTGGTCTAGATTCCACATGCTGAAGATGATCCTGCTGTCTCTGCAGCCATATGGATTGATGGAGTGCAGAGACAGGCACGCTGCCTGGTCAAATGATCCCTGAGGAGGATAACAGAGAGGAAAAGCCTTGTATGAATGAATATACAACTGAAATCCTACCGACTGTGTGTGTGTTTTCTTCTGTGATACCTGGCAGGTGAACCATCCTTCCTGAGTGCAGAGGCGATGTGGCTCCTTCTCAGTCCTGTCAAAGTAGCAGCCGTTGTACCGAGCCGACTTCAACATGTCAGTCAGGCGCTCTGATGTTTTCACAAACTCCGCTCTGACTTTAGCTTTCTCTATGGCTTTGGCAGCGACGTCCACCTTGAGAACAGACAGAACACAGAAACGTTGAACAATCCGACAGACACCTGAGTGTGTCCAGACACCTGAAGCGGCAGTCTTACCTCCTTCATGTAGCTTCGTATTCTGCTTTCACAGTTGTACTTCATGTAAGCAGACTTTGTCTTAAATCGAGCATCGACACCTGAAATAAAAGCAAACAAAGCCAATGGCTGATTCAGTTGATCATCTACAACATAACCAGTGATGGGGAGAAATGGAATACTTATTTAGAATACAGACTATGAGTAGCTTTATTTCGTTTAGGTTGAAACAGGCAAAGTCAAAGTGTAGTTGTCATGTGACTTAGTACCTTTGAACCAGTCCTCATCCTCCTCTCTGCTCTCCAGCTCTGATCTGTCCTCCAGGTTCTGCAGCAGGTCACTCAGGATTTTCTGCCATTTGGGAGACTGCTCGTCCGACAGGAGCCCCTTCGCTGCTTCAATGAGCCTGTCGGCGTGCCGGTCTGTGCTCAGTAACTGGCCGATGTCACACACAACTGAAATGACAAGTCACAGACCTTGTCCTTGCCATCCCAGGTGTACAAAAAACAACAAGTGTTTCTGATCGTCGGGAACACGAGCACAAGGCTTCACCCACCTCCGCTCCACGTCTGCTCTCTGGACAGAAGAACGAGTTCAGTGTTGTCAGGCAAAGTGTGGAAGTATTCCTCTGTAACTTCTGTCCCATCTGAATACAAGCACACATGTGCACCAACAAGCGGCAACTGGAAATGAAAGAAGACATCATCTTATAACCGCGATACATGCCACAGGGTTTATCTGTATTTGACTCGGATCACAGTTCACTCATGTCAACTTTGACATTATTCTAAGGGAGCGTCCACAAATTCTCGCTCCATGTTTTAGACTAATGGCTTTTTCACACTTCAAAGTCCCAACCTAGGTTCAAGTTTTTTTTACATTATATACATTTGGTCTGGTTAGTTTGTCTTTCACAACTTTGGGGAAATAATGTTGCATATAATGTCAAGCAAATTTGAAGCAAACTTTGTATAGAAGTAGAAAAAAAGTTTACATAAACTGGTTTGAACTGAATAAACTAGGCTGTAAGGACAATAAACATCATTACTGTGATATACATTTTTTTTGGTTTACATATTAAGCTAAAACATAAAATAAAAATAAAATAAATGTTCTTTACTTAATTTTTCTCACCCGTATTTTGATGTCAATAAAGGTTGTATCATTCTAATTGTTTTTGAACGTTCTACCTCTGGATTTCTAAAACGTTCTGCTGCTTGACAAGTCACTTACCTCATGTTACATCTTACACAGTTTTCATATTTTACAAATAATAAAATGTCAGCTTTCACTCAGGAACAAATATACACTTTAAAGAGAGAACGAAATAATGATTTGACGTTTATTTTATTTTTTACATTTTTTTAGCTGTTCTGCTTTTTGCTGCTTTTTTTTTGCAACTTTGTTTTCGCACAGCGATATTCTACTAAACTAAACAGTTGTATTCTTTGTTACACAGTGGTACCGTGAAATAAACATACTGTCCCCATATGAAGACGAAACTACTCATGTTCAAACACAACGCCTAGTTTGTATGCTTATCAAGTCCTACTAATCCCAAATGGCTGGGAGAAATAAAAAATACAAACAGCCGTCAATGGGCTCGTCCCATTTCCGTATTCTTCACCTCGTCGGGTCCTCGCTTCGACTCCTCGGCTCGCATCTCTGGCGAGGACTCGAAGAGAGAAATGTGTGACTACGTTGACAGGAAACACACCGTATGCCCACGGTAGCTTTAGAACAGACTGTGTTTAGAAACATCGCTGTAAAAAGCTACCTTTAAAGCTTGTCTTTATCAGATTAACTGCTGGTGAGTGGCTCATATGTGCAACTCCTGTGTGTTTTTGCTCCGGTGTTTACTGTAGCAAAGAGAAGGCGGAGCAGTCCTTACGGCACAAAACAAACAAACCCGTCGACCATCACTGGAGCTTACCTTCAATAACTTGCAGCCCTTTTTAATCAATTCTTTTATATTTTTTGCCGCGATCCCATACTTTCTATTTTCGTTAAAACTCCTAATTTTCACCGGTTTGTTTTTCTCAAAGAGTCCGAACATCGCTGTCTTTCAGTTCGTACCTACCGCTTCCTCCTTCTTCTTCTCGAGGCTCGGAGACACAGCGGCGGTGTAATGCTGTCCTCTAGTGGCCGTCTACTGTCACTATGAACACCAGTGTGCCCTGTAGTTTCAATGAGCGACCTGTCAATGTGGGAACATGTAAAAAAAAAAAACAAGAGACCAGTTAAAAGAGCCGCATATTACAGAAGTATTATCAGCCCAGTGTTTCAAGTAAAGTAAAATCATAGGTGTTATAATGTAGGGTTATATTTTTTAGATAGGATATTAATTAATTAATATTACCAAATAGCACCAAAATAAAGACAAAATAGAATAACAAGTGTTAGGGAACACTTTGTATTCAAAGCAGGTGAAGGAAGGAGTAGATGAAGAAAAGGTTCTGCTTGTGTCGTGATTGAACTATAGGCTACACAATTTACAACTTGTATCATTTTGAGGTGGTGCAACTTATAGTTTTTGGGCTCACCAACCATCATGGGCGTCATATTGAATCATTATCATCTGTGTTTTGGCCAGACTGGGAACATTTTATTTATATTAAGACTACATTTTCTATAACAAATTAATAATAAATAAATTCAATAAATTAACTCCCTAGCTCTTATGATCACTCAAATAGTCATGGATTCCCTTTTTATGTCCGCAAGCTGGTTGTCTGTTTATGTTCATGATGTATAAAATAAATAAATACATAAATAAATGACCACATAGGCAATCTACTGCCACTCAGAGACCAACATTTTGTTAACCCAATTTTTTTCATCTTGTCCTTACATGTTGAAAAGACACCAAGTTATGGGACTCATCCAAATGCAGTAAAGCCAGATAAAGTTGACCATCAAAGGGAAATGTGGAGGTCTAAGCAGCAGGAGCCACTCAGAAAACTTAGCTTTTTTGCACATGAGATTTATTGTATAACAAAGGTTTATTTTGACGTTCACATTAAGTAATGATGTCTATGGATGTAATTGTCATAGAATAGTCTTATTTACACCCCCCCCCCCCCCAAATCCTTACAAAATACAGATGATGAGAGGCAGTGACAAAATAAATGTGTAACATTCTCTGTCTCAACTTTACAAAAAGTGTATCTAATATCTATATCGATTTATTTTTTCACATTTCATTTGATATACTTTTTGAAAAAAAAAAATCTATCTTTTTATTTTACACAAAATGGACACGTATTTCTATATCTGTAAGCCACTAGACTCATGCCACATTTGAGGAACAAGCTCCATTGTACTGTGATAGGCCCTCGGTACATTTTCAATGTTCTGTTCATAGATGCTACAAATTCAGTGGGCACGCCTTCTCTAAAAATACATAATTTTTAATACTAAAGCATGTCCATGTCCACATAGCGTTCACAGTTTGTTTTTTCCTTTTAGGAAGCAGCCTACATGACAACGTGATCATTACCATAGCAACTGATGCTGCTCTATGGGAGATACCAAACCGAAGGGTGACAGTTAAAAAACAGGATTTCAAAATTAAATTGAGAGGCTCTTTTGCTGTTTCAATTGTTAATATAATTACTACTTCATCAAAATCTGTAATGTGGTTGTATTTTTATTATATGCTGCACAAATAAGTACCTCTTATTAAAATGCAGATTTATTCGGCTAACCCCGCTTGTTAAGCATGGTAGAAGCCGGTTTCAATATGGCGGCTGCACGTTTGAAAATCTGAACGGGTATGAGAGCTAGTTTTCATAATTAAAACTGAAATTTTCACTCCGTTTCCGATGTTTCTGCCATGACTCATGGTGATTACAAAATATGGTAAAAACAGAAGACATATCCACCATGGCTGGCGGCTGGAAAGAAGTGTTTGAGAGAAGCCGGTTGGTTCCCCCGCCTAGCCAGACAACTCGCCTGGCTGTGGAAAGCCACTTCACCGAGTCCCACGGCTTTCAGCTCAGCATCACCCGGCTCACTGCCGCTCACCTACCGCAGGTGACCGCTCATAGCTAATGCTTGTTCATCACAAGTGCAGAAACAGCTATGCTCACATTGTTCTAGTAGAATATGCTGTTGTTATTATAAAACGAACTTATATTTTAACTCGAGAACCCCTTGTTTTTTAGTGTAGCTTATACCTGAGAGACGGCAAGGGCTAATAGCTGCTAATTGCGTGTTAATGGGACAATCTCATGGCCTACACGCGTCCCTTCACTTTACTTTAAGCTAGCCTGTGTTTTTTGACAACTGTTCAAAAAGTCTGCTAACTAAATGTGACCTTACATTTTTCCAAACACACATAAGACATGGCGAATATATATTACACACTAACACGTTCAAAATACACTTCGAAGCATGTCATAGCTGCCCTTGTACATTTGTAATAGCCTACATGTTTACTAACTCTAATTTGAGCGGGATGTACAAAATGAAGCGATGCTGAGCTACATTAGTGCTGCTAAATAACTGGGTCGTTCCTGTTGAACAGTAAGTTTTCTGCCTCTATGATTTACTGACTAATATTTTCTCTAAAACGAGCCACATACTTATAGCAAATGGCGTAAGTAATACGTTTATATCTTCAATGTCACTTAAATAGATAAGAAATATTATTTTGTATTTTTCACGCCTTTTTATTGATGCATTCAATTTTATCTTGACCTCACTGCATGGCAATCTACTAACAGAAGAACTATAAACCATGAAATGATAAAATCCTCTTTAGTTATGTTATAGACAAGGTTGAACTGTCCCTGACTTCATCTTCCCCCTGTTAGTATATACTTTAACACTTTCCAAAAAAAGACTACACTGAGACCATTTTCAGGAAGTGACATAAATGTTTTTATTTTCTACAGGAGTTCAGCTTTGCAAACTGAAGTAAGCTTCAACATTTGAAAAAAAGGTTAATGACTATCTGGCCTTTAATTCCTCACAATTATTAGGTTCCGAATCCTTGAGCTTGGCCAACATATATTCCTAAAATGTAAACATGTTACTATTCTGAATGCTAAAAAAAAAAGAAAAAATATGCAACTGTTTTTTCCGAGTAATTGTGAAGGCACAATATTACTGGATAACAGAAATGACCCAACTATATATAGTTGGATGTCGAATATAAGGTTGGGCTACATTCATTTGAATATTTTTCTTGATGGTTCCTCTGCAATCAAATGTTTACAGTTGCATTAATTGAATCACAGTTGTAATATCAGCCTGTGCAGTTATATAATCGCAAAATGCTGCAGTTTAAAGGTCCACATTTAGGAGGATAGGGTGATTAATTACAGAAATGGGAACAAAATAAACACAACCTCTGTTGTCTGGTGATATTTTAGGTACTGTGTAGAACATGTAAAATGGAAGTCACAACATGTTTTTGTATTTTTTTTAAGTTTTCATATTTTTTATGGTAGTTTAAGTTTGTATGTTTGACGTTTCAAAATGAGTAATATGTGCATTTTCCATAAGGAAGCAAGTAGACTCAAAACTCTTGCCCACAATAATTGCTATATGACTTTTTCACCAAATTGTGCCACGTCTAATTCTTAAGTTTTATTTCCCAACGATAAGGCTTTGAAAGCTTTGAGGAATAACATTAACATTTTGGTGGGAACATACACTTTAATGATGTGAAATCTGCTTGTAACATATCACAATTATTCTGCTGTAATTGCAAAATGCAATTCTCCCGTTTTGTTGCAGAAAAGGCAAAATTCTCCAAAATACAGACAACTTGACCTCTGTGTCCTCAGTGTTACCGTCCCTGGCTGTGAGTTTTTTCCTGATGTGGCTATTTTACACTCACAGGAGATCTCCGAGGGCCAGCAGGAGGTGACCTACCAGCTGCGAGTCACGCTGTTTGATAAGAGCCACCAGCAGTTTTTTGGGAAAACGTGGAAGAGCTCGGCCCAGAGGATAAAAAACAACAAGATCACCTTCAATGAGGTAGCTTCATAATGAGAAGCATTCCACATTCTACATTCTACATTCAGTGCTGATCAGCACTGAATGTATGATTATATAGTATCAGTCCCAATTATGTAAAATCAATACCCATTCAAGTGTAAATGACATTAATTTAGCACTGCCATAATTTAATGAGAGCCAACTAAAAACCTCCACCACTCCACTTGTGAATTAGGACGCTGATGATTTCACTGTATTTCATTACACTTTTGAAAGTCTTATCAGGCTAAATACAGAGCAAAATTCTATCGTGATTTACAAAACACTGATTACAGAGGAATCCAGCAGCTCCTGCGTTATAGGTCGCATTTCTTACATCCAAATCAAATAAGAGAACTTCAAATTTATTATATTCCTTTCAGTAATAAGTTGTGAAAAGTTGTAAAACCCTGTCACTTTGTTTTATCTGCCTCTGTGCAGTGTTTTGCTGTGTGATAAACCTTCAAATTTAATTTTCAGACTAGACTTTATTATATTTCCTGTCTCACTGGTACCTGAAAACACAAACCCCCCTAACTCAGAGCTGATGTCCTTTTCAAATACTGTCTAATGCTCAGGAATTGCTCATCGGAACTGTGTAGGTGTGATTTGATCTGATTTGATAGACATAAACAAACCCCTAAAAAGAAATTAAGTCCTCCATCATTTTCTATGTAGTCTTGGTTTCTGTTGCAGTCCTAGTTTCATGACCCCTAATTAGGACTGTCACAATAAAAAATCTTTAAATGCTAGTGTAGTATAAGCCTAACAATAGTTTAATTATACACATACAGTACAACTAATGAAGAAGAAGAGCCATTTATAGGCATTAAACATTGGAGCACATATATAAAAAATGCATTTCTGTCTTTAAGCTTTGTAAACAAATCTGGACAGGGCAGATTTGATATAAATAATAACTTATGTAGGGTGGCACGGCGGTGCAGTGGTTAGCACTGTTACCTCACAGCAAGGAGGTGCTGGGTTCAAACCCAGCCTCTCTGTGGCTGGTTCTCCCCGTGTCTGCGTGGGTTCTCTCTGGGTACTCCAAAAACATGTGCCTTAATTGGTCACTCTAAATTGCCAGTAGGTGTGAATGTGACAGTGAATGGTTGTTTGTCCCCTAGATGTCAGCCATGTGATGAACTGGCGACATGTCCAGGGTGAACCCTGCCTTCGCCCGATGTCAGCTGGGATCAGCTCCAGAAAATGAATGAATAATAACTTACTGTATTTCCCAAATAAAACCAAGAGTCGATCATAAGCCAGGTCTCAGCACGGGCGACACAAACAAATAAAGAGCAGCCCCCAAATACAGCAGGGCTCAACATTACAGATTGCCCAACTGACTGGGGCAACTAAAATGCCATGATGGACAACTAAATCTAGCAACTCAAACGTCTGTAGGGTTTGGCCAGTGTAAACATTTTTAAACCAGTACACTGAAATTGAACCACTAGGTGTTGCACTTGACACAGACACAACGCAAACCGTGTGGTTTCAAAGGCAAGTCAAGTTCCCAAAATGTTGCCTGAGAGCCAGGAGAAGAGTGAACACAAATGGAAATCATGCAAATTTATGAAACAAACTTTAATATAACATAACAAATAAATATTGGCCACTGCCCTCTGTGAATTAACATCTTATATATGCCGATAGCTGATATTGCTGATTCTGAGATTACTTCAATTAAACAAATTAACCAGTTTATCTAATATTCAACCTACCTCCTTTAGGGTTACTGTACTTGGTCCTTCCTGGACTTGACCATTTGGATGCTGGTAATCTAAAAAACAGAATGGATTGCTGTGTTATTTGCATTTTACACTATTTCTTGTTTTGCATATTTTGTATTACTATATTTAAAAAAAACGTACTTCTATAACTTCACCCTCCAGGGAGATTAGCCCTGAGGCATCTCACCATGTCGCAGAGAACTGTGTGTAGAGGCAGGAGCCAGAAGCCTCTCAGCCTCTTTCAGACACAGCTATTCCAGATGCCCTGAAGAACTGGGCTTTCTGGTTTACTTGATGGTAAAGGGGGGCAATTCCCCCCTCAGAGTGTGGCCTCTTAAAATGCAGCACCCATCCACTCCTCCCCAAACTCCACATACAATGTAATCTGAGGCAATGGCCAACATGTTTTTTTTTTTTTAATTAGTATTTGGGGCTTTACATTGTCTGTGTCCTCACAAATCCAAGACACGCCACGTGGTTGATCTTTGAGAAGCACAGTCTTTACATGAAGTGGTGCAGGCCTTGCATGTGGTGTGCCAGCCTAGGTGAAAAGTTGGATGCTGAGAGCCATGCCGAAGCGATAACAAACAAAAAAGCAGTGACGTAAGTTACACTCTATGTTGTTGTTTTTCTATTAAGGTATAATATGGTAAGTTTTTAATTTTACTG
>JAPQRN010000220.1:0-19361 GCA_037367275.1 Coranthus polyacanthus | reverse complement strand
CACACACACACACACACACACACACACACACACACACACACACATACACACACACACACACACACACACACACACATGCGTATCAATAGCCTCTTTGAATTGGCTTGGTAATAGCTACAGTATCTCATCCATGTGTTTGATCACCGCTTGACTGGCAGAGGGGTGCGAGACTAGGGGGAAAAGATTGAATGAGAGGCACAGAGAGGAGCAAAGAAAGAGAGAGAGAGAGAGAAGGGGAAATGCTGATATATATAAATATATTTCTAAATGTGTGATGAATTATTAAGGTGCTTCAGAAGGAGGTCAGTGAAAGTTGAATCGTTTTGGCCTCGTGGTGAACCAGCTTCTATCCCCTGTGGCAGCTCGCTCATATAAACATGCTGTATGCACTTTGCGCATGCACACACACCTTAGTACATCTATCTGTCTCATACACACACGCACTGTCACACACTATGTCCTCAAATCACCCCATTTTCAAACTACATATTGCAGATCTAGTTCTGAATTGATTTCCTATACCGAGCCTCGGCCTCCGTTCCCTTTTATTCTAACAAGGAAGCTGCTGGACATTATATACCACAGGAGGCAACAGGTCATCTTTAAGGAGCTATCTTCTGGTTTACTCATTGTCAACAGATCCTGTGAATAGACTTCCTTTCTCTACCCTGCCCTATGACATCCACTCACATGCCTGACTTCACACACCAAAGGCATCATTAAAAGGAGCCACTGGAACTGTGTTATTTGCAGTGATAATTTGATTGCATTTTATTTGTATATATATCAGCAAGTGCATGATGAGTAGTCAAAAATACTTAATAATAATAATTACAAAAATATTCAATTTGGCTATTGGGACTGGGGCAGTGTTACTGTAAAGACTTCTGTCCATATGACACACGTCTTAGACAAGTTGCGTCCTTAAACCAGAACTTTTATTGTATCGGTTCACATGTTGTATCACTTAACCCTGAGGCTGTATGGTATAGCTGTGCAGAGTTTTCTTTGCAGTTCAGGTACAAATGCATTATGAGATATACACATCAGCACTGTAATAGCCATCTATTTTGAGGGGTTGTGTAACCAAAGAACTAATCTAAAGTTGTGGTTGTGTTTTTTTAAGAAGAAGGCTTTCTTTGTTGTTGCAATACTGAACCGAATGTTAAGACTGTTCAGGTCTGTCCCCTTTGGTCCCTGGGTGTCTGGATGGCCAATTTAGTAATCATCCATGGATTAATATAGCAAGACCTGTGCTCCAAAACACAGCAGCTTCCCAGTAATCCCAGTTCCAGAGAGCTTTTTACCTTTCATGAGGAACATTTCTCAGTGAAAAGTGTCGGTGGATTATTCGAGGTGGCAGACTGGGAGAACGTTCAGCTGTGAATATCTGAAAATCTTAGCAAATAAACCTGAAACTATTTGCATGGCCAGATGCCACCAAGGGAGAAAATGTGTGATTTTGCAATTTGGGTGAAGTGACCCTAAAAGCTGAGTAATTGAGCAGAATACAGAAATGGATACTATAAAGCCATGATTGGATAAACTGAGCATATAAATTGAGGCAGTTTTAGAAAGAGTCTGCCAGTTTTAAAGTTTTAAAGTGTTTTTTTTGGGGGGCGGTTTTCTGATACCTGCAGGTACCCTGTGTGTGTACATATTAAAAGCAGGCACTTTGCCATAACTTAAGATCCAGGAGGAGTTCTTCTGTGTGACACGCAGACGATGGAGTAGCATCATAAGCCTCCTGCTGCATCACTGTCCACTGCAGGGGGATACAATAAAATGACAGTATCTAGCAAGGCAGGAGAGTCATCTTTATAAAAACCATCATCCGCTCCACTGAAATATGGTGAAATACGACTTTATAAGACATAACTACGAAAGTAACGGTGGTGGAACTTAATAAAGCAGCCCCTACTCACAGCCAGAATTGTGAAATATAGAGCAGACCATACGTAACATATCCATCCACTTAATGGTAATGACCTTTAATAAACTCAGTATTAGAGCAGCTGTAACAGTGACGAATGGCTGCTCAGAGGTTTATTAGTTTAGTCAGTGGAGGAGATGGAAGAAGGAGACGGAGACAGAGAGATGTACAGTATAACAAAGAGATAACATTATTGGTAAATTGTGTTTTTTTTAAAAACACTTTTTCATTCTTTTTTTTTTTTTTTGGTCTGTTAATGTGCTGAAGCTCAGAGTGAAGCCAATTCTGCTCCAATTTATCCCAGAATGCAAAGCTGACTCCAGATCATCCCAGAGCCGGCTTTATGAGTCTTATCACCCGCCCGCCTGCCTCTGCGCCTCGTCCGAAAAACAGAAACAGTCAATTGTAACGATATCTCCACTCTTTCTTTTCTATCGACGCTGAGTAAATTAATTACATTGCTGTTAGACTTGTGGTAATCTTCCTCTGGAGTGATGCGCACACACACATACATGCTGTGTACAAAGGAGTTAAAGCTTTTTGAAACAACACTTATCTTGGCAGCGTATCCCGATGGTTTGTTTTTTAAACACACAAACAATTCAAACAGCCAAATAAACAAGTGCGCTATTGATTTCCCAGAGTGCAACAGACCGCTTATCTCTTTCGCCTCGCGGTAAGAGCTGACAGTTTCCTCATTAAAAATGAATTGGATTAGCATTACATTGAATGTGGTGGGAACACATAAACGCACACACACACACACACACATATTGTTTCTGCGAGCGATGAGGATTTCGCTCTCTAGCCTGATTCACATTTAACCTCGCTCACACGCAACACACACAGCCCGAAACGCAGATTCTCACCGTTACCTGCAGCCGGTTCGCATTCCTCGAGATTGCACCAGAGAGGGAGGGATTGTGTCAGCAGCACGATAGAAACAGAGGGATCCGTGAGGGAGAAAAGAGGAGGAAGAGGAGGAAGAGGGTGAGAGAGGACAAGCTGGAGACTCTCAGCAAGCAGTCGGTGTTGAAGTGATAATGAGACATTGATCAGAGCCGCACAGATGGCATGATGAAATACATGAACTCTGTCTGTCTTCATCTCTTTCCCTCTGTCTTTTTTCTTTCTTTTGCTCCGCTTTATTTTTCCCCGGTGCTTTTGATTGGTGTTTTGTTCTGTCTCATTCCACGTTTTTCACATTTCTATGTTTTTCTGTTTTCTGGGTTTTGTTTTTTTTTCCTTTTCTGTTTTAATCCTCTTCCCTCTTTCCCTTTGTTGTTTTCTACTTCTTCGTCTAGTTATTTATTGTTACGTGCATTAGAGCAAGTGTGCTTTACCTTCTGGATTCTTTTAAACAATGCAGAAAAATAAAGTGCAAACCAAATAAAACAAATAGTCAATTCCAACCCTGTCTCACAGAAATTATGTTCACATGCAAAATTGCAAATCCAATTACATTAATATAATAAACATAATGCTGTCTGCTTTATATTTTTCTACTCTACAATCGTGATCTGTGTCTTGATTGTGCTGTAAGGAAATGGGCTTTTCGAGTGCTTTCAGTGCCTAAACCCAACCATAAAAAGATAATAACCGTTCTTATAATCACCTGATTTGGTAAATCAAATTAATGGATCTTTTGGTGGAAGGAAATATGTTGTCTGTGAACAATTTACATTTTTACGACTTCAAAATTACAAATAACATTTCATTGTTATTTTGAAACAAAACATAATGCTGGAGACGTTACATTTACGACAAAATGTATTTGTAGTTACAGTTTATCTGCATATGAACAGAATTTCTGTGAGACCAGGTTGACAGTTCAGCAAAAGTAAGGTTTAATAAATAGATAAAAAATATATATATATATTTGAATATTTGAATCCCAACTCTCCAATAGTGCAATCCTCTTGTACATTCACACTGTCTCCCTTTTCATTTTCCTTCTGGTTTGTTCTGCAGCGGTGGAAGACAGGAAGTTGTTCATCGGCATGGTGTCAAAGAAGTGCAACGAGAATGACATCCGGGTCATGTTCTCTGCGTTCGGACAGATCGAGGAGTGCCGGATCCTCCGAGGGCCCGACGGACTCAGCAGAGGTGTGTGTCGCTCCGACTCACTTCTATCCACACTTAATGCTCCTCATGTAAAATATTACCAGAACGGCCTCCAGCAGCTGCTGCACTTTATTAAACTGACCTGTGTCGTGACTCAAACATAAAGTCACCGAAGAAGTCTTTACCTCATTGCTGTGTGAAAAAGAAGTGGCTGGTTGACTCTAGTTAACAACAGAGGGCACATTCTACCAGTACATGAAGTAACTGACGTTAATAAATAAGTGTTTGTCTATAAGAAGAAGAATTTGATAGATTTAATTCAGATTTAATCAGATTTAATTATCAGCAATCTCAAAAACCCAGCAGAAAAGTAATATCAGATTTTAATAATGAAACTTAAGTGGAAACCTTCAATTACAACTCTTTTTACTCACTTCAAAGTATATTGCTGCCTAACTGGCACTTCATTTGCACATTGTCGTTTTCCCAGAACATGTCCTAAGAAGACATTGTTTACTGTGAATGGTGGTGATTAGTGTCTAAACAGAAAAAAACCATTTGGCTTCATAAACTCCTTCTTACCTTTTATGACTATCACTGTAAACGTCTGATACCATCTACACCACATATCTGTATAACCACGTTCAGCAGAAAAAGTAATTCGTGTAGTATGACTTTCTGGTACAGAAGCAGGACACGAACAAAACCAAACTATGGTTTGTTGCCTTATATATAATATATATTTGATGCAGCGGCGTTACAGGCTTTTTCCAGTGGCTCAGAAGCTCATTTAAGAAGTGACCCTTCTTTCTGAGTTCTATCTATATTTCATATTTCTATGAAGGCGTTGTGTCAAACCAGCTGCCTCTTGAAACATAGTTAAGACTTTCTTCAAGGTTTGAGGTTCGATGAGTCACACGAATACAAACAAATTGGAGCGACATCTGGAGGCCGCTGTGGCCACTGTGAATACACGCTTCTCCTTTTCGCTCTATATATCTCTTGTCCCTCTCTTTTTTCTTTTTTTTCTTCCCCTCTTGCTCTCTCAGCCTCAGCCCCCCCCATCACCCCCCTCCTCCTCCTCTGCCCTCCTAACCTCCATTCATATCCTTCACCTTCCCTGCAGTGCCACTTTAGCCTCACCGTAAGCTAGTTCTGAGCTCTTTAATACTTCCACACCGAGGCTGAGGGCACGTTTAAACCTATAGCCTAAATCAGGAGACGAGTTCCTACTTTGTGGAATTTGATCATTGAATTAGGTTACGTTTTATACAGCAAAAAGTCTCATTATAGCAGCATTATAGCTCATTGGTCAAGGAAGGACCTGCAACAGTTTAACTACTCGTGCATTAGTTATGACGCTCACTTTAGAATAGTGAACATATTCTCAGTTACAAAGATTTAATCTAGACTTATTTGGACACTGTTAACACTTTTGTGTTTTGTTTCACAAGACCAGGCCATATTTTCACTACTAGTTACATTGAGTGCTATTTAGGGAAAATTAATGTTACTTCTGCCTTATAAAGCCCAGACTGAGCAAAGTGTATTAAGCTCTTACTTCATGTAATTTCATTACTTAATATCAATTAGCAGTAATTAGGAGGTTATTGAGGGAACGCTGTTAGTTAATGGCCTAGTTGTTGTAGAACATGGTATATATGCTATTAATATGTAAACTAATGAGCAACTAGTTATATACAATACATGTACCGCAACGCTTCATTATATAAGATGTGTGCGTATTGTGTGCTTACATGAAGTTTGTGTAGGAATCAGTTTTATACTGATAGCCGGTCGTTTGTTGACGTTCACTGACTGCGTTTCTCAGGTGACAGGAGCAGGTGTTGTTGCTGTAGAGGAGCAGAAGAAAGGCATTGAGGTACTAATGGAGTTAGCTAACATTAACAAGTGATCAGGCCCCTGCACAAAACAGACTCCAACACAAATTTTGCGACTCACATATATGAAGTGTTGCCAAAAAAAAAAGAGTGTTAATGTGACATATGCTCACAAATGAAAAATAGTTGGTTGTCAGGGTTGGTTATCTGCTTTTAGGCAAAACAGTTGGGCTAAATGTCTTTCTGTTCAGAAAGAAACTGCAAAAGAAACCAAAAGAAAGAATACCGGAAATGAATCTATGTAAGGTGAAAACAATATTACTATAAAACAATAATAAAACAATCCCTGTTACAATAAAACAGGGATTCATTGCGCTTTTCATAATGTAGCCTAGTGGCCAAACATAGTCCAGGGCTGCATTAGAAACCAGAAACAAGCCTACGAACAGGGTGAAGTTTGACTAAATAGTCACTTTAAACAAATACTATGGAAAACTGCACAAAGTAGCTACACTAGTGGTTCAGAAGGTTGACATGCCAGGTCTGTGCGAGTACTACATCTATCAATCCCACCTCTACTGTTTTACCTCTATAGATAGCTCTTGCAGTAGCACAGGGACGCCTTCCATCATCAACCTTTCCACCTCACACAAACACACACACCTACTCCCTGCCTCCCCTTCCCCTCTCCCCTTTGTGGTTTCTATGTGCTGAGGAGACGGAGGGGCTTTTGAAACCCAAACTCTCTGTCCTCCTATTCCTCCTCCTCCTGTCACATGAGCTGTCACTGTCATCGTCATGCAGGTTCGATGTGGATCTGTCGTATGGTTTTTTTTTTCTGTGCTTGTCACATGTTATGGATGTTTTATTGTTGATTCGAGTCTTATTTTCTCAATGTGCCTTCTCCCTCTTTCTGCACAAGGTTGTCTTTACCTGGAATCAGTCTTTGCCTCAAACTACAAACTCAAACTCCCATGTTCCTTTGCTTCTTCAAACAGCACCACCCTCCCTGTTGCTATCTATTCACCCTGGCTGTCCTAGAATCCTCTCTCGCATCAATTTGTCCTCTTTTTCCCAGACATCCCACATCGACCTCCTTCCTTCCCTTCCCTGTTTCCTTCTTCCAGCCCTTTTCAGCTCCTCTCTTTTGTCCTCATAAATATTTGAAATGCAATGGCCAAATCTTAGTTTGTGTAGAACTAATATAAACCACTTAGCAGCTGACGCAAGTTAAAGAGAAAATGCTGGTGGACCAGTTTTGGTCTGGCTAGTAAATAAACAACCCTAACCAGGTTGGAAATAAATAGGTCTTTAAGGATTTCTATGTGCCTGCAAGTCCCAGAGGCCCTAAGTCCCACCTAGCTGTGCTGCTGAGCTCCTATTAAATCGTGGTATCAATCAGAAGAGCGCTCCACCAACTCGCTATTAATAAAATATGGATCACACCACCAGTGGATGGCTGGGCCTTGGGAGCTACCCTACTTTCATTAAAGGACTGTTTGGTTCTCCACTGACGACAGAATGCGGCCCGTGAGGTATTTTTAGCGCTCAAGCCACGTCCCATCTCTCAACTGTGAAAAATAAGACATGCACCAACCAGCCAGAAAGCTTTTACTGTAATTTTTTATTTCATTATTATTATTATCAACTTTGACATTAATGAATCAGGAAGTTCGGGAATTCTTTATTTAGAAGCTGCAACATGAGAAAAAAGGAGTTTCCATTCGATGAAAACCAATGATGTCGTAGGCAACCAGTTTATAAATAGAATCCAATGTACCGGGCTAACCCCAAATTGAAGCCCCACCCTCAAGACTGATCCAGTTCTGGGGCGGCAGTGCTGCAGAGGATGGGGCAACCTCCTGGAAAAGAAGCGGTTAAATGACAGATTGTGGCCCATCTAAAATAGGCAGTCCCTTGAATCAGTTGAAAAAATGACCCCTTTTTGAATGTCCTATCTATGGTAACAGCAGCCAGCACAGCTGCCCAGCAACGTAAAGGACAAATCAGAATGTTTACTAGGTCAGCACCACTAGATCTGATAACCTTCAGTTTGCTTTCATTCACTTTCTACCTTTCTAATGTTGTCGGTAAGGCAGCTGAATATTAAAGGTGAGTAAGATGAGTAAGACTTTCATTTGGCAGGTGCCTAAAAAAAATCATTACACTTCTAGATATTGGCATCAGCGACCTTGACAGTTCTTAAAAACAAGTGCAAAGTTGCTAAATTGAAAACGTTTTCCATCATCTGTGATATTGGTAAAGGCAGAGATTTGAGTTGCTCTTATTGCCCTCAGAAATTGCCCTCTGGTTTTCTGGAAAGAAACACCAACTACCTGTATTTATTTAATTTAAAGCATCTAAAATTATCAACGGTGACTTCTATAAAAGACTTATAATTGCCGCTTTTCTCGCAGCTCGACTTGACTCCACTACACCAAATCTTTAGATGTTTTGATTTGATTTGGACTAAGTATAGTTAAAGGATTCAGTGTTTTATCGCTGCCACAATCCCCACCCTAAAGGATTTTTCTATAACACATCCTGCCGCTTTAATTTTTGCTTTTGAATGAATCAAAATTTAAAAACACAAGAACTTGCCTGTGATGAAAAAGGGAAACATTTCTTTAGGTTGGACCATTTTTTTTGTGAGGATGGTTGCAAATTCAGCCTCACTTGGAGTGATTGTGGTCAAATCAAAAAAGTAAAAATGGTTACAAAAGAAGTTATATGATTGCTGTAGTGATGCATGGTCAGTACAAGGACACGTCTCTCTCTTCCGTCAGTGTAAAGCCTCTGTCCATCCGTCACTCTCAGCCTCGTTCTATCACGGCAGCACCTGGCTTTTAATAGAGGTGGAGGATAACGATCGCATCTATTCTTCAACACGTTCCAGCTTTTATTTTCACCATCTCTCCTTTTTTTCCCATCTCTTGTTGCTCTTTTTGTTGCATTATCGTCCCATGCGTCCATCCTCCTCTTCCTCTTTTCTCTCTGCCCTTTCATCCTACCCACGCAGCCAGGTAGAGACCATCTGATGACCCCAGCTATTAGTCTTTTCCTCTGTAGCCAAGCTACGAGTCAGCCAGCCGAACCTGAACGCATGTGTGTGCGTCTGTGTTTGTGTGTGTGAGCATGTGTGTAATCAGTTCAGGCCTGGCTGCGCTAACATGGCTTGGTGAGTTTGTTAGCATATTATTAGCCCGGGGGGTTGTTGAAGCACTTCTCACATTATCTCCTCTAATCACTCCCTAACCAGCCAGACAAACACAACTTTCCATCATCCCCAAACCCACAAACAACCAATAACAAACTCCCATAAAACCACCTCTGGCAACATCCAATCTTGATTGGCTAAAATCATTGTCAGTCACGGAGGATGTGGACCACTCCTCTTCATCTCTTCTTCTCTCTGTGGATTGAAATAATATGATTTTCTATTTGATTCCCATCTTCCTTAGCCCCTGCAGATATTTTGTCTCACCCCACCCCGCCACCGCCGCCGCCACCACATCACTTTCTTGTTCGACAAAGAGAGAAAGAGGGCACCCAATCAGACACACAATACGGGCCCAAATGAATTCAAATCACTTTCATGCAAATTTGAACCGATTTACATTGTTGAATTGTTGAGAGAGAGTGGCTGAATTCAGGTATGACTAATTCGGTCAGTGTGTAGGAGCAAGAGGAAAAAATAAAAGACGGGAAGAGATTATGAGTAAAGGGGGCATCAGCAGCCAGTCCAAAGGCCTGAAAGTGATTATTGTTGTCTAAAACGTCCTGTGGTGGCTGTGGATGGGGTGAGGAGATGGGACGGGGTCAGGGAGGGGTTGTGGTTGTCATGACACTGTGTTGTTTCTACAGCGATTGAGAACACTGTTGTCCGCCTGTGAGCTGTTCTCTGTATCAATCTCTGTTTTGGGTTTTTTTATAACAACGACGTGTCCAACCCTTTTGTCTTGTTTTTGTTCTTTCTTGTCTTCCCCCCTCCTCCTCCTCCTCCTCCTCCTCCTCCTCCTCCTGCCCTTCTGCCCTCCCCCTCCTCCCTTCCACTGTCCCTCCATCCCTCCCTTGCCCTCCCTTCCCTACAGGATGTGCATTTGTCACGTTTTCCACCAGAGCTATGGCACAGAATGCAATCAAAGCCATGCACCAGTCTCAGACTATGGAGGTACTGTACTCTTGCCCTTTCTCGATCTCTCTCTTTTCTCTCTCCGGCACATACATTCTCGCTCTTTTCATACATAAACTTCACTCGGGGAATGTGCTGGCAAGTTACTGTCAGACTCATTTCTTAAGAAGCGCTTCTTTTCTTCCTTTTGGGAAAAAAATGTCTTGACAGTCTTGCTAGTTTAGATATCATAGCAGTTCAAACAACTGTAATTGAAATGTGACATCAGCATTCATCAACAGTACGCCTTAACTTACATACATCTTAACACAGCGCATAATATTGTGCACATGTTAACTTAGAAACCACACAATGACCACTGCCAAATCTCATTTTAACTGTGCCTTGCCACTGTTGGACTGAATAGGCAGCAGGAGTTTTTTTTGTGTGCAGATGCTGGAATTTAAGAATAAGAACATTTCTTTTTTTTTTATTAAAACCAGTTCCTTGACAGTAAGTCCATGACCACAGAGCAATACATATTGCACATACAATACAAAACATGTTAGAAGGTTCACAGAGTATTTAGTCCCAAGTAAGCTATTACAGAAGACCATTTTTTTAAAATAAATGTCCATTTTAAGCTGTAAACTTGCCATTATGTTTTCCATACAGTTAATAAGAACATTTCTAACAGAGAATCAATTCAAAAGTCCAGTGCATTATATTTATATAGCCCCATGTAAATCACTCAATACATTTGGGTTTTCATGTTTTATCATTAAAGGTGCATTGTGTAGGTTTTCGTGGCACCTAGTGGTTTAGTTGCATACTGTAACCAACTCAGTACCCCTCGCCTTAACACTCCACTTCCAGGCAGGGAGGAGAACCCAGAATGGCCACCATAATTATGAAAAATGTGAAAGGCTCTCACTAGAGCCACGGTTTGTCCGTTCTGGGCGATTGTAGAAACATTGCAACATGGGGGACTCCATGGAAGACCATCCACTCCCTCTGTAGATATAACTAAGGTAACAAAAACTCTTATTTCTAAGTGATTTTACACTAATGAAAACATATATTCCATTTCTGCAGATTGAGCTCCATAAAGCCTACACACAGCACCTTTAAACACTCAATTTGAATGAGAGAAACATTAATCAAAAGGTGACTTTAACAGTAGAAATGAGAGAAACTTCAGGACAATCACCAGGACACAACTGGAGCCTCAGACAGAAGTAGCTGTAGTTGTATTTAAAGGCATACACAAATAACAACTACAAAATAAAGCATGAACATTAATAACAACAAAATGTAGCAAGATAGACAAGCATGTAAAGAGCAGTAATTGTACTGGGTCAATTTTATTTGGGCTGTCGAATAAATTTGCTTTTCAAGCATTTCAAAGAACTTTAAACAGGAAGTACTGATGTTCATATTGTTCTCATGAACTTTGTATTACACACATTGTATTAATAAAATGGGCTCCCAGAAAAAAAGTTTGGAAACGTTGTAGAATGTGATTTTGTTTCATTTAGCTTGTAGCTCTGGCAGATATTGAAATTTAGAAAACTAAGCTTCTGTTTCTTTGTGTCTCTGACTGAGTGTTGTGTTTTGCAACTAAATATGCAGCGCCCATTATGAAGAGGGGAAGGGACAACGGTGTAGCTAATGTGTCATATTAGCCTGGCAAGCTGTTGGAGAGGTTGGTTTTAAAAAGGAGGGTCTGAACAGGAGTCAGGTGCACAGTCCCCTGATGTCAGATGCCAAACGTTGTGGGAGCATTGCTGCTTTATCCGTAAGAGTCCCATCGCATTTGAACAGTATTTTTAAAGCCAAAATGACATTGCTTCACGCGCCTGAAAAGAGCTTCTCTCACTTTTCCTCCTCTGCGCTGTCTCATTTTTCTGGTCGCAAATGTTTAAAGTAGACAAAGTTTGGCAAATTCCCCAAAACTGCGAGAGAAAAGCAGCACCTTTGACACAGCAGGCCACAGTGGGCAGGTGGTGTTACGGACCTCATCAGCTGCACAGCGACCCCGGCCGTGCCATAATGGGGAACCAGCCTTAGTTCCTTTGTGTTACCCAGGTTTTGGGGCGCTCTTGTCAGGCCGATGACAGGGCAGGGTGACGGGCTGTGATTGGGAGAGAATTACACGGTGTACGACAAATGTGAGCGTGTGTGCTTGTATGAGTCAGACATAGAGACAAAAAGTGGTAATAACAGGCTGTGTTGAAGAAAAAAGACAAGTGGCATTCACCCCCGTAGCCCCCTCATTAGAGCTGATCATGATAATCACGGCTACTATTGATGTGTTCTGACCCTGACACGAGGAGAACAGATGCTCCTCCCTCCGCCTGTCTGTGTATGTGTGTGTGTGTGTGTGTGAGCTGGGATTTTCTGTTTATGTTGTCACACTGCGAATATCAGTGAAGTGTCTGTGTTGATTTATATGGCCTAGCAGCAGCAGCAGCAGCGTGTCTGTCTTTCTGAGTAGAAGGAGTGACACTCTCCTCCGACAGTGTTAGTATTAAGCTAGAATTATCCTCGCTCTGAGCAGTCGTCTGCCACAATGGGCCTGGTAAACACTGGCAGTGTCCCTCGCTTTTATCAGGCGCGCAGAAAAAAGCCTTAAACCATAACACAACGATATTGCAGTGGACAATGGCAAAATACCTTCATTTCCATTTGAAAACAAGCTGTCTAGCCCCAGGCGGACCTAAATTGCCGCATCCGTTTGTTAATGTTCCTCAGTTTTGCAATTTAAAAGTAATTACTTCGGGTCCGAATGAGGGAATGAGGTCTGGTAAATAGAGTTTGGTTATTGTCTTGGCTCTATTGCACCCCACTGTCTTAGATAGAGCAAGATTGTGTGTGTGCGTGTGTGTGCGTGTTCAGTGGCACGTACGCACCGCATGTCATGAGGAAAAAGGGAGGCAGCCCGGGCGCTCCATTCGTTGATGGCCCTGTCACTGTCATATCCATTCTCATTACGCTGTGACATTCAGGTACACAGTGGCACGCTCGCACGCTCGCACACACACACTCACACACTCACACACACACACACACACACACTCATCTCACGCAAACACACACACTCGCTGAATGTCAGGCCGTAATGAAAGTGGATATCAGCGAGACAGGTAATTCACTGTCGAACCTCTAAAGACACAACGGGCGAGCATGAGGCAGAGAAGTGGGTCAGCTTCATTGTGTTGTGTTGGTGTTGTATTTGTGTTGATTTGTGCTTTACATTATACACTCTCTTTAGAAAGACTCATTTAGCTTTCAGGTCCCCTTGTGTCGCGTTCCACATGACAGTAAAGGCACACTTGCACATTATCCTGCCCGTGCTGCATGCACACACACCCCGACGTGAATGCACAAGCATTCAAGCGCATTTAGATGAGAGTTTAAGTAGAGCATGAGAGAAAATAAAGTCATGGCTGTTTAAATATCCAAGAAACACGTGTCAACCTCAGATAAATACTAAAAGACAGATAGAGGGGGGTATATATTAGATAAGATTCAAACAGAGGAGATAATGTATATTATTGTATGTAGCCTATAGAACTCTAAAACAGACACCTGTTAGAGATGTATCTATTTTCCAAATGCATCAGTACAACCTAGTTTTTAGTTTTTTTTACATGTAAAAACATCATTACTCCAGCAGACAAAAGACAAAAACACGAACTGATGAAACCAGCGATGGTATGATTGATATTTTAAGGGCCCTGCACACACCCAGACGATTAAACTTGTATTTTGTTGTAGGTTTAACTATTGCATCTTTACTATCCTTCCTTTGAGCACCATAGTAGAAATAAATGGTGGCTGTTTTTGTATTATGTTATATAATTTTTTGTTTCAAATAAATCATCTATAGTAAGTGCTTGGAGTCCAAGGACCTTAGCTATTTTTGCAACACTCCGCAGAACCAAACCACCAAAACATTACATATCTCTTGCAAAAGCAAACGATTCTTGCAAAACTGTTCAAACAGGGCATAGCAGTTTGCTATAAAGTTTCATCATAAAAATAAAGGGAAAAAGTATTTGAACAGTCCTCAAACAACAAAAGTGCAGTAGAAGAAAACAATAACATTTTGCAACAAAAAAAAGAACAGTTTTAAATTAGACTAAATCTCACCTTCTTTGTGGGCCTGGTTGTAAGATTTCATCCACATCACGTGCAGAGACCAGTGTTTATAGTTTTGCTAAGAAGTATGTTATTAAATTGCAAACTCGGTGCAAATGTAAAGCAGAGTGTAAAGCAGAGGGTGTGAGTTTACGCTGACACACTTGGTAAATGCATTGGTTTCAACGATGGCACTTCAGGAATCACTGTTAGTTTTTAGATATTCAGAAGAAAAATAATAATAGTCAAGTGTTTAAAAAAAAAGGCTTTGATAAGCAGTGTTCATGAATGAACTGCTGAGAGCGGTTGAGAGCTATACTTTTTAAAACTGTACACAACTGCACTCCAAGCATCACAAAGTGGATTGTGTAACTGTTCTTAACAAGTGACTCAGTATGCAAGGATTTTCAGATGACAGATTTAAAAACAAACTTGGTGTGCAGTTACCAGGGCTTCTGCCTTCCAATTAGTAGTGAAAGATCACATGGTTTCACATTTAAAGGCGATGTGAGCAGTAAGCGAACGAGACAACAAAGGTTCAGGGAGCATAAACTCTCTCGAAAGCCACGAGAGCTTGATTTTCAAGGTAAACGGACCAGAGCTTATACGTTTGCGTGTGCGCGTCTAAGCGTTTTGGGAAACACGGGAGGTGATGTGTAATGTTCTGTTCACGGTTGTCTCATACAGTTGCGATCAGGAAGCAGAGTCAGTTTTAGCTGAGTGAACTCTTGGTGGAGTTGATCTCAGTTCTCTTAGCTGAAACTTTTGAGTGTAGATGATGCTGAGACAGGTTCAAATCACAGACTGGAACAGGTGTACTTTCACAGCCTGACACATGGTCCACATGCCATAATTACATGATTATAAATGTTCAAACTGTATTTATAAAATGTGCTCATTTCTATGCAGTATCATTTTTGAGAGTATAGGTTGTCAGACCATCAGCCTCCACTGCTCCATCCGTCAATCATTTTTGCCTTGTAATGTCAGGACATCCTTGAACAAGATAAGTCACACATTTTGGCATGTTATGGAGGGACTTTGTTAGTTTTTAGAATTTTTATAGCGATAGTTTAAAGTCTAAATGATAAAATCCATATGTCAGTCTTTCATGATCCAATCTTTAGCATATATGCTGTAAAGTGATGCATCTGACGGTGGCTTTTTTGTGTAAGAGGCTTTGCAAGAGAGGTACAAGAATAACACTTGAGAAAGCAGTGTTTCCCTGTAGAAACATCTTCTGGTGAGAGAGATTCCTGTGAGACTCTGAGTGCTTATTTTTTTAAGATGTGAAAGCCGAGGGAGACTGTGTACTGCTAAAAGTCTGTCTCCTGAAAATAGAATGAGAAATAAATCGATGCTACACCACTAACAATGATGTGTTATTTTAAAAGATATGAAACTGGAGACCATTTAAAGCAAAACACCAAGAACTTTTTTATGACTACAAATTAGCATTCTTACATAAGCTAGCACCAGTTGCCTATTATTTATAAATTTCTGAATTCATAAGGTTGAACCATCTACAGGGGAATCATAAATTATTTTGGCGCCTATTACAGAGGTAAAGTCATTATGTCGCCCCCTGCTGTTTGTGTTCAAAAGTAGCCATTCAAAACAAATCAGATGGTTTTCTAATTTAGTTTTACACAACATGAGGTGTAATTGCACCCAGCAGCAGGGTTTTTAGTAATTCCCATCAGCAACAGATACCTATAAACATTAGCTCGCTTGTCAAATTGTTTGAATGAGACAAAAAAAAAACCGCCTCCAGTGTGGTGAGAACATGTGAGAGCCAGGAGATAATTGCTCCTCCATGCTTTAGAGAACTGACATTGTGACTGTAGTTAATTTGAGAAAGTCTCAGTGCACTCTTATATCTTTGCAAAAAGAGTAATCACCCAAATGTGGGCTGTTCAGAAAAAAACACAGTCCTTTTTTAAACACTAATCCAATGGGTTTTAAATGGGTTTTTGAGCATTGGAGATTTGTATAATAGTTTTTCTCTCTTCCTTGTAATCCTTTAACTTGCTGTATGTGAAAACTTAACTTAGAAATGCATGGTTTCCAAGTCACGTGAGTTTATGTTGTTTCATCTCACTTGTGACTGATTAACACCACAGTCACACAGCATTTGATACATGAATGTTCAAGCTGTCACTAATCTATGATGAATGTTTAAAAATTCCCCTACGGTAAAATCAATGCTGATTTGTGTCTTTGAGCGAAGCCAACAGATGACACAAGCTCCGCAAGCTCCACTCATCGTTGAAGGACGAAGTTGACCAGCAGCCCTTGAAAAGCTCAGCATGTTGCTTTAAAAGCTCAGGACAGTTTTTTAGAGAGAACCAGCGGCACCAGGCATAGAGGGCCCTTGCCCTCAGCCCTACTCCCAGGGCAGGACTCTCATTCTGGGCTGAGTTTCCCCCTGCTCGCTGGGTGTCAGCTGGAGTAATGAGATATTTAGCAGAGAAGGATTGGGAGCTCGTGTCTCAAGGGGAATCGACTGCAGCAGCGAGGCCCCAGACTGACACTCTCCCTCCGAATGCAATTCTCCCATCGTCTCTTCTCCTTTATCTGTCTGCGGTCAGAATAAAGAGAGAAAATGACTGGTGGAGAGACGGAGTAAATATGGCCGAGCCCCCGTCAGACAGGAGACATGCTCATTCAGCTGATAAAGTCGAGCCCCAGCCCACAGAGGAGGGGTTGTCTGGTCGCACACATACAGACACACACATGCAAGCTTCCAGGTACACTATAAAAAATGTCAAAATGCGACGCTGCCTTTGTAACTTGTGTTCTCTGGCTGTTTTTTCTCTCGTGTCTTTTATTTAGGGACCATGTCTTAATCAAGCATAGTTTCAATTCAGTGAATTATTGCAGGATATTGATCATGAAAATAATCATAAGGAAAATAATCATCCGTCAGAGTAGTTACAGTACAGATACAGTTGTAGTTTTCATATGGAAGGCTACTCATAAACTGAATCATTTTGCATCTAATGGACAAAAGACCCTCTAACATCTGGCTTTTGTCTTCAGTGTGAAAGAGTACATTCTGCCCTCATTCCAGGGTCAAATGACTCTGCAGCAGACATGGGTATTAATCTGCTCCAACATCGCTTTTTTGTTTTTTACAGCCCGAAACTATGTGCAGTGGTAATGTGCAATGTATCGTGCAAGATGCAAAAACTGGCAAGACAGCAGCGAAGTGATAGAGCTTGTCCTGAGTGGAGGGGAATCTACTGTTCCTTGTTTTGAATTATGTTCTCGATGTCAAACGTGACTCGCCAAAATAAAAAAAACAGGCCAACTCCTCGACCGACAGCGTGGAAGGAGTCGGTCACTGTTTTTTAGCAGGTTCACCTACGTATACCTGCCAATTTTTGGTATAAGTGGTACAATATATTTTTTTTATTTAATTGGTTTTTTTTTTTGTAACCACAAGGCAAATATTTATATATCAGTGGAAAGGAGCAGGTCACTGCTCCAAGGATATAAACGCTGTTAATAGAAGCTTCAACATATTGTGTCGATAGGCCTTTTAAAATGTCGCTAATGACTTTAACTGTGTGTTCAGTAATCCATGGCACTGAACCAGCATGCTCGGTAGCAGAACCCTGAAGCAGATAAACGGTAATTCAACTAGTCCTTCTACTCTACCATTTATCTACTGTGTGGCCTTTAATGGAGAAGACGAAACGTTCCTTGTGCTGGCTGAGAAGGGGTGCCAATTCTGCCACAAATGCTTCAATCAGAAGCTCCAAAATTAAATGCATCATTAGTCATTTGCAGCTGTTTTAATTACAAAGACGGACTGACTGCGATTGTATTAGAGACCATATATTATTGGAATTGATTTTATTTGAAAATAAACCCCTTTGTGACTCACTTATATTCAAAAACAAGTAGTACATTTCATGAAAAGTAATTGATAATTTGCAGACTTTTTGCTTTGCTCTGTTGCTTTGTAGTATGGTAATTTTGGAAGTTGGACAAAACAAGACATGTGAAGATCTGAGCTTTGAATGTGCAAAGCTTTGCATGTTATGACTCAAACGATTAAGTGATTATTCAAAATGAAAAATAATACACAAATTGCTTTAGTTACCAACAAATTCATCTCACTATTAAAGTCATGTAACGAGCCTCTATTGTGCAACTTTCTTCAAACAAGAAGGACAGTTTCTGGTTTGAACCCAAAGCATGCTGAGAAGTACACTAAATAGATCATAGATTTTCTCATCATCAGTTTAAGCTGCGTAAACCAAAAGAACAATTGCAATAAATGAAGTCTAAAAAAAAATGTGTGATGCTGCTGAACTGATGATGAGGTTTGGCAGTTATCACACTGATCCACAGTCTGTCACATGCTACGAAACACTTTTTTTTTTTTGTTTTACACATTTTCACTCGTACAGTACATTCACCCACAGTTACACACACATGACATATAGCACATCTCTGACTTTGTGCCGATCGAGCTGCAAAGTAGCCAAATCCCTCTCCTCCCCTGCCGACTGTGGATCGTGCCTCAAACTAAATGTTTCAATCAAAAGGTTTTTATTCTCTCGTGGCAGATTGCCTTTGTTTCGAACGGATTTGCCTCTAGTTAGGCTTTGATTGCAAAGTGTGAGTAATGGTGTGGTGTGATAGATTATGATTTGCCGTTTCAGCCGTCGCTACGCTGTCACACTGTCTCCAGCCTTTTTGTTCTTTATATCTGTCTTTTATGTTACACTTATTTTGTTGGATGTCCATCACGTTAGCCACCTTGACAGTGCGTGCCAGACAGTTCATTCATGTCATACAAACACACACACAAACACAAACACACACCCAGACACTGCTGCTCTCAGGAATAGAAGTTCACACAATTAGACACACTTCTTCTGATTGCTGAAATCTCTAAATCTTCCTCTTGCCCTCTCAACCTTTCTTTCTGGTCATCCCAATCACTCTCTGTCTCTCTGGTTTTCTTTTACGTACACACTCTTAACACACACTAACTCAGTCACATACACGCACAAAGTCTGTCTTCATATGAGATGATGAAATAGTTGGTGAACTCGGGAAATCTGTTTCTGGTGAAACCGTTCTGGACTCAAAGATAACTGAGCCCTTATGGGGAAAGAAGAAAGCCCACTGGCTTTAGAGTCAAGTTTCCTGTGCGACTCCGTACGTGTGTCCTGTGTCACTGTGTGTGTGTGTGTGTGTGTGTGTGTGTGTGTGTGTGTGTGTGTGTGTGTGTGTGTGTGTGTGTGTGTGT